>RWGY01000009.1:2828850-3001185 GCA_007726485.1 Eragrostis curvula
ACCATGTACTTCAATCTCTTCTCCGAAGAGATCGATCTAGGCCATGGATGGGCTTTTTCTCCTTCGGCAGCATCAGGAACGACGACCAACGGAACTGAAGATCCGCCTTCATTGCTCCTTGGAACAATGGCTCCTTGAGATGAACTTGCACCAGCAGAAGCGTCGAATGGTTGCGCTATAGCAGCCATCACTGCCTCCATCTCCCTTTGATCTCCTTCTCCGGCCATCTGAGTTGTGAGGAATTCGTCGAATTTTTAGGGATTCGATGAACAGTATGAGGAATGGGGGCGAGAGGAAGAAGAGAAGTTTCGTTTGCGGCGAGGCCTAATAATATACGCGGATGGTTCAAATCCGACGGCCCACGATGCCTTGTTCACCTCTGCGGCCCAGATTTACTAACCGTTTAGCTTCTCCTATACGCTAGGGCTGCTAACGGGCGGGAAATTTGGAACCCTAGAGTTTACTCGGCCAGTTCACTCGGCCAAACTACTCGGAAAACATATAAGAACAGTTCAATTTTCTTCAAGGACGATCACTCGGATTTTGAGTTTTTCAGTTGACTTAAACATGACTCGGTCATATCAGAAATTGAGTCTCTTTATTTCACTGAAAACAGAATGCTGTAGAATGCAAATACGATGCTTCACTAAAAAGTGAAGATGCAGATGAACAATACTGAATAAGAACAGCATGCATTACAGGAGACTCCAGTGAGCATCATTTCTCTAACCTATTACAGAAGATCTACATCTACCCACCACAACGGCTGCGGGTCCTGTGAGCAACACAGGATGGCTTTGCAAGAAGATCCTTGCGCCCTGGCAGGTACCTCCTGCGTGGTTCGCCTTCGTCTTCTTCCTCAGAGGAGATGACGATGAACTCCGGTAGAGCTGGAGCTTCCGCTGGAGGATGAACCCCCGTGAGCGGCGGTTCGTTGAACACTTCAACGATCTCCAGGGGAACAGGAGCAGGTGCTGGGACTACAGGTGGAGCTGGGGCTGGAGCTGCTGGAGGCGCTGGTGGCGGCGGCAAGTCGCCCGGAGCTGACGGCGATGCAGCGGATGAAACCCTACGCCTAAGATCCCTACGGCCAGCCATGATTTGATTTTGAAGGAACGAGGAAATAGCCAACACCAGCGCTTGGTTTTAAAGGCCTAGATGGAGAATCTGAAAGGACGAAAATGATCTGACGTTTCTACTTCAGGATCTGAGAAGCGCCTGTCCAGATTCCTGCATCAGCGACAAACTCGTCACAGTAAACTTGTGACTCGGTGGATAAGGATGAATGACTCGGATAAAATTTAAATATGCATCATTAGAGTATACACTTAATCTCTCGGATTATTTGTATAACACTCAGCTACCTTTTTGTTTAACAATACAGATTCCAGTTCGTGTGTTTCTAGTTTTTTTTGAGTCTGTACATAATCATTCTGATTATCCACAGACTCGGGGGCTAGTCCACGTGGACTCACTTGCGTGAGCTCCACAAAAAATCAAAGCAACTGTATCATCAGTCATTACTCGGATTTATGTCTCTTTTGAGTCTGCACATAATCATTCTGATTATCCACAGACTCAGGGGCTAGTCCACGTGGACTCACTTGCGTGAGTTCCACTATTTATTCGGCAAACTTGCCAGGCACACGGGTTGTCTTATATCCTTGATAATTTAAGTCGGATAATACCTAGAATTTATCCTCTTCTGAATCTCAATTGTTTTCGTTGAGAGACAGCTTGGGGGCTACGGGTTGTAATCATCCCTGGCTGATTAGCTGGATGGACCTAGATACCAGCTCGGAATGAGAAGTTCTTGGCTGAGACTCATCGTGACTTCCTGTTCTAATTGCCTTGTGCGCAGGAAAACGTGAGTTCCTTATATAATGGATGTTACTTTTCAACACATCAGTATGATGCACTGATCGTACATTCATTCACTCGGATCAAGATCTTATTTCTTGGTTCAGCTTACTTTGAGTTACTATACAATTCTACGAATTACACAGTAACTCGGGGGCTACATCAGTATGATGCACTGATCGTGCATTCATAATTTTCAAGTTTGTAGACATGCCTTTGTCAAGGCCTAGGCCGACTCAGTCAGTTGGATACTATTTACATAGTATGCTTTCAGCCCTAGCCGACAGATTCGGATGTTGAATTTATTTCCACTCGGATCAAGATCTTATTTCTTGGTTCAGCTTACTTTGAGTTACTATACAATTCTACGAATTACACAGTAACTCGGGGGCTACATCAGTATGATGCACTGATCGTGCATTCATTTTCAACTTTGTAGGCATGCTTTTCAGCCTAGGCCGACTCAGTCAATTGGGTACTATTTACATAGTATGCTTTCAGCCCTAGTCGACAGATTCGGATGCTGACTTTATTCAAATCTCCTCTATGGGCTTCAACAAGCATTTATTCAATTTTTCTGATATTATTCAGAGTTGGGTGCCAACTGACAGCATGCCTAATTCAAGGCCCTGTTGGCCTTGGTCCACCCGAGGTCAAGTACCTCAAACTTGATTCAGGTCAAGTCCTTTTTAATTTCTCAATAGCACTTGAGATCAATTCCTACATGGAGAGAAGATTAGTCGGAAGCAATTCACTGGATCAATCAAAAAGCACTTGGGGGCTACTGTCGTTACCATGACCTCCGGGTACCCTCAAGTCCAAAGGGCCGAGTAACCTGACAAGGGTAGTCGGACCAGCCCAGAAGAAACCGAGTAGCCCACGATACAAGATGGAAGGTTCTACTACTCGGATGGACATAGGAAAGGCTTCTTGCCTTGTACTCCAAGTATTTCCATGATGTAACCGACTAAGACTCTTTCCATGTAACCCTGTACCCCCGACTATATAAGGCGGGCAGGGATCTCCTCTCAAACAGATCCAATCAATACCACGACATACAGGACGTAGGGTTTTTATCCTCCGGGAGGCCCGAACCTGTCTAAACTCCTTGTCTCGTGTTCACCATCGTATTCTTGGTCCCTTCGCCCCCATAACAAATCTATCGAGGTCCTATAACCTCGACACATCCCCATCTGCTTCTAATTCTTCGAGTGATGATGATTTGGAGTAAGAGGACGAGAGAAGAGAACTGAAGACGAGTTGATAACAAGTGCAACACCAGTGAACTAGCAGAGCATTGTTGGCTTGTTACTATTTTTAATTTTTATTTTGCATTGGCTACTCTCATAGTTTATTAGTTAATGGCTCTGAACTAACGTCTGAGAACTAACGTGTGAAATTACTCATGTTTTGGCCAAAATTTTGCTTGTATTTTTGTAAAACGCTATTAGCAATAGCCGCCGCTATAGCCGCTATAGCTTTTCTGAGAGGACTCCGCTAAAATCGATAGCCCGCTATTTGCAACATTGCTGCCTACATGTTCCCTGCCGAGGCCGCCACCGTCGTCGCGTCTTTCCGCCGCCCCCGTTGACCAAGGCGGCCAAATCTTGCAATCCATGGCCGGCGCGATGAATGGGAGCGCGTCGCCCGTCAGAGGAGGCCCGCGCGCCGCCGTGTCCGCCGCAGGGCTGCGTCCCGGCTCATTTGCAGCTGGACTGCGCGCCCCCGTGGCCCGTGGTTCCTTGTGCCCCTCAATTTCAGACCCGATGGCCGCCGCCATGCCTCCTCCTCCACCTCGGCCGCCAATGAAGGTGACCAAGGCGGGCCATGGCGGCAAGGGCTCAACGCGCGGCGGGAAGGGGATGGCAGCGACCACCGCAGTGTGTGGCGGGAAGGGGGCGGCGACAACCGCGGCGCATGGCGGGGAAGGGGGCGGCGACAACCGCGGCGCGGGGTGCGAGGTCAACGACGGCGGCGCGCGGTGGCAATGGTGCCGCGGCGACGCGTGGCGGCAAGGGTTCGTCGGGGCGCGGTGCTGTGCGCCCGACGCCTGCTGCTTCGGTGTGCGAAGTGGCAGCGATGGCGTCCCGGCTCTGGTGGCGGAGGACGTCCACGCTACGCAGATCGACGAATCGTCGGCATCAGCTTAGGACGTCGGCGCTGTCCTGGAGAGGCAAGGTCACACCGACACCGACGACCTCAACATGTTCGACGAAATGTCTCAAAGGTATGGCATTGAGCTGATCCAATGTTCCATTGATTTTCGAATGGCCATTTGATTGAATTGATCTGATTTTGTGTGTTCCCGTGTTGCGTAGTGATGATGGTTACACTGGATTGATGAATGATGCCATTGGCATCGATGACTTCGCCACGCCCTAGGAGGAAGAGCAAACCGAGGACGACATCAAGGACGAGGAAGTCGTCGAGATTCAAAAGAGTGGATGGAAAAGAGGAGGGAACTATTCGGTGTCGAAAGATGAAGCTCTTGTGAGTGCTTGGGAGAATGTCACCACCGATCCGGTGACGGGCAAGGATCAACCGGGAGCCTCATATTGGCAGCGCATCTCCGATTACTATCATAGAAATGTGAAGGTTCTTTCTTGCTGGACACATGGTTCTCTCTCTCACCGGTGGAAGTCCATTGCAGAATGTTGCACTCGATGGTCGGGTTGTGTGGAAAATGTTGATCGTCAACAACCAAGTGGGATGACAATAGAGGATCGGGTAAGAAACATGACATACTTGCAATGCTTCATTGTTGCTTCCTTTTTGATGTTTCATATTTGTTGTCTTCCAATTCTTGCAGCAAAATGTCACCCAAGAGTTGTACAAGCAAAGGGAGCCAAATGGACGAGGCTTTGCAATGCTTCATTGTTGGCAAATGCTCAAACACAATGAGAAGTGGTCAATAGGGATAAAGATCCACATCCACTCAAGAAGCGTGGTTCCTCTGACATGGAGTTTGATGACTATGGGGATGATGATGATGAGAGTGGACGAAGCACTACTCCTAGTTCGGATTGGCCAGCAAACAAGCGGCCACCGGGAAGGAAGATTTCCAAGGAGAGGATGAAGAGCGGAGGAGGAGAAGGGGATGTGTTTCAGTCAGCTGTCCAAGACATCATTGTAACCAAGAAAGAGCTTGAGGCCTCTAGGAAGGAAGACAAGCACGCCAAGATGGAAGCGGACAACCAATGTAGAGAGTACATCAAGTCGGTCGAGGAGCGCAAGATGGCAATAGAACAAGAGAGGTTGAGAGTACAAGAAGAGGAAGCAATTGCAAGGAAAGAAGAAGCAAGTGCAAGGAAAGAGGAAGCAATTGCCAAGAAGATGAAGCAAGAGATGAAGATCATGTTCATGGACATTTCCGGCTTGGATGATCAACAAAAGGCATGGGTCTTAGCAACACGTGGCGACATGGCAAGGAAAGCACAAAAGGCCTCAAGCGAAAGTGACAATGGCAATGATGGGAGTGTGTGATGCTTGATCTCTTTGCTATTCGGTCATGTATCATGTTTAAATTTGAATTCAAATTTGAATTTGAAGTTTGAAATTTGGCCTTATATTTGAATTTGACATGTTTGTGGCTGAAGTATGAATATTTTGAATATTTGAATGTCCATATATTTTGTTTGCATTGCTTCATGTTGGAGGGAAGAAGAGAAGAAACAAGGAGGGATATTGGGAGGCAGTTATTGGGAGACTGCCGGAGCTGCACCTCCCAATATCCTGAAAATCCTATTGGGAGCCTCCCAATAGAGGTTATTGGGAGGCAACTTATTGGAAGACTGCTGGAGTTGCTCTAATGCAGGGCCACAAAAAAGTTATAAGACGGATTGGAAGAGCTGAATTGAATTGAGGCAGAAAACTAAATCCATGTGGAAACATAAATGAGGCAACAATTCGATGCTTTTGTTCGGCTGGAAAGTGAATTGTTGAGTTGGATATCAGATCAAATCAAATGTTTGCATTTACTATAAAATATTGTAAGGTATGGGAATGCAAATGGAAATAATGCACAACATCGAGATAGAAGATGAATCCGAAGGCAGAAAGGAGCTAGTTCCCACTGCAATGCCCATGGGTTATGGACCTACAATTGTTTGAGATTGTCCACAAGAAGCACCCACTCTTTGGTAAAACGGTAGAACTAGATGTGGGTTCTTGTGTCCACCTTACTCGGGTCGAGGTGGCAAACTGGCAATTGAACCATGTTTCAATTGTCTGCCTCAAGAAAGAAGGGTCTAGTGGTGGGATCTTATCTCTCCTGATCTTCATGACGGTCACGGGCATGAGGAAGAGGGAGGCAAGGTGCCTTAGTGGTTCCCTTGGAGGATGCGACACATCCTATTTTTCGTTGCTGACGTCGAAATCTTCAGGTGGCAGGCGCTCCCATCGGTGAGGTAATTCCACCCAAGAATCTTGATTCATTTGCTATAGCTTCATTGATTCCACTCCACCCGAGAATCAACTATGTGAAGATGTACCGAATACTAGCCTCTATGAGAACCAGCTCGGAACTGTAATGCCATCATATCCATATGATATGATTGAAAGATAAGAGATTAGTTTGGGAAGCGTAGAACCCTGTTAGGGGCCACACCTTTGTTAATATAGCCCGGAACAGCCCCGAGTGTGGCGTTACAACAAACGCACACATAGTGCAACAAGCTTACAACAGATTGATCTTATCTAACCAACCCTAGATACTCTAGTTACAATACTTAGCCACGTCAATCATTATCTTGTTTAACATCCCCCCTCAATCGAAATCGATCGAGGTTGACATTGCGCTTGAATTCTTCAATCTTCTGTGTCGTGAGTGGCTTGGTAAACCCGTCTGCCACCTGATCACCAGTAGGAACAAACTGAATCTTCAGTTGTTGCCGTGCCACACGCTCTCGCACAAAGTGATAGTCAACTTCAATGTGCTTCGTGCGGGCATGGAACCCAGGATTGGATGCAAGATATGTAGCACCAATATTGTCACACCAAAGTCGAGCAGCTTTAGGTGACCGAATTCTCAATTCTTTCAAGAGCTTTTGTATCCACATTACTTCAGCTGCGACTGACTTGTATTCAGCTTCGGTACTGGACCTAGATATTGTGGATTGTTTCTTTGCACCCCACGAAATTAAGTTAGGCCCAAGGAAAACCGCGAAGCCTCCTGTTGATCGCTTGTCGTCTTGACATCCTGCCCAATCGGCGTCAGAGAAAGCACTCACCAATGTGGACCGTGCTCTCTGAATATACAGATTAGTATCCAAGGTGCCTCTCAAATATCTAAGAATCCTCTTGACAGCAGTCCAACGATCAAGAGTAGGAGAGTGTAAGTATTGACATACCTTGTTGACAGAAAATGATATCTAGTCTGGTAAGTGTCAAGTACTGAAGAGCCCCAACAATACTTCTGTACTTGGTTGCATCGTTGGGCCCCAAAGGTTTTCCCACATGAGCAGAAAGCTTTTCTGAAACTGAAAGTGGAGTGCTCATAGTTTTGCAATTTGACATGTTGAGCCTTTTAAAAAGATCACTTGCATACTTTTCTTGAGTCAACAATATGCCATCTCTGTGCTTGTGCACTTCGATGCCCAGAAAGTAATGAAGGGCACCAAGATCTTTCGGTGCAAATTACCCCTTAAGATCTTGAAGCAAAGCATTAGTAGCAGCTTGAGAAGAACTGGCAACAATAATGTCATCAACATATACAAGAAGATAAATGGTAACCTTGCCTTTGGAATAGAAGAACAAGGAGATATCTGCCTTAGATGGGGTGAAACCCAGTTGTTGAAGTTTCTCACTCAGCCGAGAGTACCATGTCCTTGGAGCCTGTTTAAGACCATACAAGGCTTTATCCAATTTGCAAACAAAATTTGGCTTGCTTTTATCAACATACCGATTGTTTCATGAAGACCTCCTCCTCTAGAACACTATGAAGGAATGCGTTCTGAACATTCAGTTGGTGAAGGTTCCAACCAAAAGACACAACAAGAGACAAAACAAGTCGAATAGTGGCAGATTTAACAACAGGGCTAAAAGTATCTTCATAATCAATGCCATATCGCTGCTTAAAACCTTAGCAACTAGCCTAGCTTTATATCTATCAATTGTGCCATCCGGTTTCCTTTTAATTTTGCACTACTACAAAACATGCATTTTGTAACACATATTTATAACACAAGTAAGAATGTGTTACAAAAATATTTCATAGTAACACAAGCATTTGTGTTACTGAGTGTGTGTTACAGTTAATTATTCTAGTAACACAAAAATTGTGTTTGTGTTTCGAGTATTGTGTTACAAAGAAATCAATGTTTCTAAACATAGCAAGCCTAGAACTCATAGTAACCCAAATAAATGTTACTGTTATGTGTTACTACAAGCCGTAGTAACACTTTTCTTGGGCTACAGTAACATATATTCAAATACTTTAAAAGTTAAAATCAATTAAGGATAACTTCTTATCATATATGCATGTGTAGTGTAGTGGAAACTCTTCAACAATACTAGTATGATCCGGCGCGCGAAGCGCGCCGCTTGTCTAATCCTCCGTTCTCTGAATTCGTTGAGAGACGCAGCGGTTTTTGCTCGCGTAGCCAAAAGCGTATGGAGGGAACTTGACATGTATGCTGTATCTGTGAGACACGCAGTTTAATCGCTTAGGAAACAACCGTGACATCCTAGGTACAAATATCTAAGGCTGAATTATTTATCTGATTTGTTATTGTTGTCTGCGATGTCCAAATATCTAAGGCCGAATTATTTACCTGATTTGTTATTGTTATCTGCGATGTTATTCGATTCCTTGGCACGGCGAAGCATGATACAAAACAAGAGAAGAGCGAAAAACAACATACGTGAATTACATATAACAAAAGGTGTATTATAGTAAGCATTGGCAATACTATATACGTAGCATAAGATGTCTATCGTTGTTGCATCAGCCCGAGCATAAGTGAGCCTACATATCTGTTGAATCTATCATCTACTAATCCTACTGGAACCACCGGGTTGTATTGCGCACCAGAGTCAGCGGAGCAAATCGACTGATTTTTGTAGTGACTGATTTATTTGTCGCGCAACGTTCGCCATGGCTTGACGATGGAATGCGATTCATTTGCACCTGAACGCTGAAATGCGTTTGGGAAGTGGAGCTCTAATCATCAGTCTGATTTCCTTCACGATATATGCCAAGTTTTCGATTGTTAACCGCCAGTGACATAGAATTGCTTTTATGGTAGACATCAGTTGGTTTATCTGATTGTTCAGCGCCCTGTTTCTGTCAACGGTGCATTCTTTGGTATGGTAGTTTCAATCAATGATATGGACATGCTGCTCGGCCTCAATGAATGAAATAGATCTCAGAGCAGCGTCTTCACCGCCTTCAACAGTTTCGTAGGCAGCTGGTGAGCTGAATATAACTGATGGAAATTCACCTCTGAAAGCTTTACTGGCGATATAGAATTTGCAGCAGCTGGTAATCTGGTCGTCGGAATAAGGGACGTGGCTGGATGATGCAGCCGGTGTATTTTGTTAAGCATCAAAGTTGGACCAATGGACAAAGGTGGAAGTGCCTGTTGCAGGAGAAATTGTGTCATCACTAGATTAAGTGCTGGCGCAAGATGACAGATCGACTATGAACACTATACCTGAGTTGATGCTGTCCGCTAGCGATGACAAAACGGTAGCATCTTGTCTTCCGAGTGTTCTGTAAATGGACCTGGCTTGGTTGCTTTGGTCGTTCACTTCATCAGGACGGCGCTGTGAATAAGGTAATAGATTGGAGGCACATTGGTCACTGATTGCTTGCAGGTCAGTAGCCATCACTTACAGTGGGAAAGGTCGTGGTCACCTACACGGGTCATAACTCTGTACCTGTAGTAACAGGCGAGAAACAGATCTTGATCCTCATCTTTCCAATAAGCTGGAGAAGAGCAAATTCTCTTATGATATGATTTGTGCAAAGCAAGAGCAGGTCGAACCTATGGGGATGCCTTTTCGAGCTGTTTGAGTTTTATTGAAGGAAGAACTCTTGTAGTACCGTTTCATTCCTGGTGGGCATTCAGAGTTTCAGACGTTTGATACAGGGTAGAATGAGGACCTAGGTTGTAGACCACCAGCTGAGTGGTAGATGGTAATTTCCTCTCGCACGATGAGGACAATAAATTTGTTTAATAGGAACAAAGAAGTGACTTTTGTATATCTGAATTTTATGAATATTACAGAGTACAAAATTAGAAACTAAATTAAAACACAATTCCATAGGTTGGTTCATAGAACTCCAGATGTATCCTTGAGTGTACTTGCTCCGGTTTCCAAGCTTGTAAATGTAAACCCAAAGACATGGCCCACATCATTTCACCTGAGATCAATGCAATATTGGCAAAAACAAATCATAATTGAGAGTCAACAGTAGTCTTGGTAGCTAAAGATCTTGGTAGCTAAAGATCCAAGGTTCCATTACATCTATAAATATTACTTATTGTGACTTAGTGAGCCAGACAAACTTGTTCTTGAAGAAGCACAATTTTGCTTCAAATGGAATCATAAAGTAATTTGACATATTTCTGCAGGAAGGGAGATAGCTAAGTAGGACTTACTCTAAATTATTGTCTAACACTTGGAAGAACAGCATCCATCATCGATATGATCCATAACCTATAGGTCAAACGATGAAGAAGAATTCACAATAAATGGTTGCCCAGAAATAGTGTGCGGGAATGGTACTTGCATTCAGTGCAGAACACATAATAAAAGACAGTTTTCAAATTTAATTTAGCAATTGGAACCGAATATATATGGCTTTCAAGAAAGACAATTTAATTTAGCAATTGGAACTTTTGAAGTGAAAATAATCAAGCATATTGACCACAAAAGGGGACACTATTCAATATGATATTAGAAGAATCTAAACAAAAGAAGGCAGAATCAAATCTCACCTTCCACTAAAAATTGTGTTTTGGTTGGCCATCATGGTCCTGTCCTAACCAAAGGCCAACATACTCAAGATAACTTTTGGTCAAGGATGGCGTGTGGTTAGCCGTCAGCATGATCGAATACCCTTGGATGAGAAATTAGAACCAAGAAGGCATATCTAATGTTAGAAGGGGGGGGGAACAAGCAGACAAATTGTGTTGAGCAAGTAAAACAAATAAGACGCTTCATGTCCGTTTTTCAATGCTACCACATTGTTATGTAAAATATTGGAAAATGTTGATATATGAACTGCAAAATCCACCTGCATGTAATGCAAAATATATCACACCATCAGACACACTCCTTTGTAAGGGCCAGGCGTAAATATATATTGTGCCTGTTGGCAATGCAAAAGGCAACACTGTTACTTTTGAAAAATGGATGAAAATCAAGGCTGATTCTAAACATATGAATAAACACTCCTGACAAAAGCGGTACTGAGGCAGTCAATCCACCATGAGAAATATTTCTATAAAAGGAGCTTGAGGAGTTTTTGGGGTATATGCACAAGAAGGAAATATGAAGAATTAAACTACCACTTCCTTGCAAGCTAACGTAAATAAGTGACAATATATCAGGAAGTAAGCAACTAATTAACTAACCATATTCGTGCCAACTGATTGAATAATTACCTTGTTATGCATTATTATCAGAGCTATAGAACTCTATATTTGCCATAGTATTTCATATTGAGTCATCTTTTCATTTAAAAAGGTCTACCCTTATGTCGAGTAAACAAAATAAGATTACCAATATTGCTTCCTCCACACAAATAAAATCACCCAAACTATAATTAGTGAAAATAAGTACACATACAAAGCAGAAGACTGTACTGAACATATGGCACAACATGTGAGTAAGAACCACAAAATTGAACTACAAAAACCATTTTTAATCAGGCTGTGTAATAAAGCAATTTCACTTAGAGGCTACCATCTCAAACTCACCCTCATGTTTGAAATTGTTGATAAACCAACCGATATCCACATACACCTCTTCCATATCCGACCCTGCCTTTTGAATCAAGCTTATGTTGGCCTGCAACGGATAGAACACAACAAAGGCGAAGTAGAAATTGTAAAAGGTGTGTGCGGCCGTATATAGAAAAACCGCGAGAAATAACAGACATTCAAACTTTGATTTATAGAGGAAACAAATTATATGTTCATGTACTAAATTTTTCCTATAGAGTCTAAGCATGAATTAAACTTCAAGGGCTTCTTAAATTTTGAACCAATGCTCCACAGAAGCAACAAACCATAAAGCATAGGAAAATATTGAGTATTGATGAAGGAGTTCGAAATGTGGAGCTCAGTTGTATCCAATGCTCAAGATGAAAGCACAAACCTTAGAAAACAAGGAAATCAGCAGGCCTCATCCGAGTCCTAGCACTTTGTATCAATGACATACAAGATCTTTTCTGCATTTGCAGCACCACATGCTTAACTGAAATGTATCCATTCCATGAAAGTTATTTTCTGCATCGACCAAATCAGTGAACATCGCTAACAATTCAAGAATATCTACCCTAGGTGCAGGCAAATAGAAGGATCAGATGCTTCACAACAAGAATCGTTTACCTACTATACTGTACTCCCTCGCTACTTCCACCTCAGCAAATGAGCACAATAGTGAGCACTGATTTCCAATCTTCATATATATGCAAAATATAGTAAAGAAAAACTTTAAATTAGCATAAGATGCAACCATGATATGAGTTGGATACTAATTTTAGCACATAGCTTGCAAAGATCATCCGAATTGAGAATAGCTTTCAAGAGCATTTGAATTGGCAAAAGAAGGAAAATGACTGAATTGCTTGCGTAAAAGCCAAGAACCTATCATTGCTAGTTTATCTGGCAATAATCAAAGATACAAGGGATCAAAAAATTTAACAAGATGTAATAATGAAGCGATAAACAAATTAAATGGAATACCAGTGGGATGTACCAAAGAAATTATTAAATGACCATTTAGTTAGTAAAAATCTTGGGTCTTTAAATAAAAAATTCAATATACAGGGAGAAAGTAAAAACAGAATATGTAAAAAACCAGCTTCTCTAGATATTACTTGTGCTGGCCACTCTGGTTTCACTGAACTTGCTTGCTGAAATTGTGCTCTAGGTTGAGGCACCTACCATGTAACAGCTGCGGCAAGCAAGGGACGATCATCTTTCAGTAGGTTAATTAAAACTAAAAGTGATGCTACCATTAAGAAAAAGACTCAGTTGTATATATTATTATTTATGGCTGACATAACCGGACATCTCAGACTGATATTGCTTAATGACATGCATAAAAAGCTATAAATTCACAAGGAACGGACAACCCAGTAAAAATGCTGCTATTGTTCGTTAATAAATAGCCTTGCCCTGGCCCAGCTTTACACAAAACATGCGTGTGCTCGCGTGCGCACACAGAAAAACTCCTGACCCTTAGTTTCTTCTCCTACACACAAAGGCAATGTTTTCTATTTGAAGCATAAATACAGTCCATAATATAATTACTTTTAATCTTGAAAAAGAACAAACATGGGACACAGTAAACAAAAAGACTATGCTGTCATTTCTATGATCACGAACACGGCAACACACGAGAAGATGCTAATTCATACCTTCAATTTCTGTGAAAAAAATGATGATATATGACATAAGTACTTTCGTCGCCTTTTGTTTAAGACGATGATACGTAAATACCAGTAGAATACTTTGCACAATTCCTGACTCCCAACAAGAGAGACCAGCCATACAAAGCATCAGGCCTGCATTTCCAACCAATATATGTTAGAGGAAAAAAGTATTTGAGCGGCATTTTAATTATCATTGTCCAAAGTGGAAAAAGAGGTGCCAAAATCACTGAACTTCATATTCACAAGAAATGTATGACATACTTAATTGCACAATCACTCTTTAAACTCATATGTGATCACGGAATTCAGTAAGGTGTCATCAACAAAACCGTTGGCACCAAGCAGCAGCACATCAATAAATTATCCGTGAGCTAAGTGATCCTCTAGTTGGTGCCTTGAAACAATAATGACGTTTGGTGGTATGGAAGTCCTCCCAACCCAATCCCTAGGCTGTGGACATGGTTAAATTTAATTGGTGGAATAGAAAGAGAGAGATGATACCTAGCCTGAACAATGGTGGTGGCCTGCGACTGAAGATGGTAGCCACCGCAGCAGCAGCAGCAAGGATCCGTCAGTGTGTGGGAGCAGCTACAAAATTTCAGTTGCAAGGAACATCCCAGGTCCTCTCCCTTGACAGTTGACAACTTGGTTTCTGTTGGATTAAGTGAAGAGGAATCTCATAATCCTTGCCTGCACCATAGCATCTCATCCATGGGGTTCCAGAAATCCTGCAACCACCAACGAAAGCAAGATAAGACCCTAAATCCATAAATCAAAATCATAAAGAAAACAGCAGAGTCAAGATCAGCAGACGACCATCATAGTGAAGGCATAATACCCACCAGAGAACCCACCAGAGAACGGATCAAAAACATATAAACAAAACAAAAAGAGGCACCGTGAGCCTAACCTAGTCGCCGGCCTTTGATGATTGGTAGAAAAATTACCTACCAATACGAAAACCATACTTTCTCCAGCAGCTAGCCTCTTTCTTCAGTTACCAATATGATGTAAACCATGATTCTAGAATCAAATTCCTGACGTTGGAATCCAAACGCCCCCCCCCCCCCCCCCCCCCCCCCCAAAAAACGAATTCGTCAATCAAAAATCCAGATAAATACAACAACAAGATCTGAAAAACACAAAAAGAAAAGGTGAAGAGGAAGGTCACAGGGCAGGGGGGAGGCATCGTGACCTTTGCCTCCATGGCAGAGGGGTTGCACCACTATGTGGAAGACGGAGGAGGCCGCCGCTGCGCCTGGCTGAACCAGCGAGGGAGTCGCCGCCGACTTGGGTCCACATGCCGCCGGATCAAATCGCCGCTGAGGTGGAGGACACACGCAGATGCCGTCCCTGGGTGGAGAAGGGAGGTGAGGTGGTCGTCGTCGTCGTCGTCCATGCCTTCACAGCGGAGGGGGCACTAGAACAGATACGCTGATTAGTGACGTTTTTAACGCGTCACCGACTGCTTGTAGTGACGAAATTTTCATCATAAATCGCGATTTATGACTTTTTAGGGTCCGTCAGCAGTCGAGCGTGGTCAGTCGTGATTTATGACCTTTTGCTGTGGTGAGGGGACGGATCCTAAAACGTCATAAACTTCCCCATACATCGTATACGTATACTGCCACGGTGGCGCGATGACATGGCTTCCAACGTGGCAGCAACGCCATGTTGGCAAGATGACATGGCAGCACTGCCACGATGGCAGGATGACGTGGCTATCCACGTGTCATCATCCTGTTGGTCCACATGTCGTTTTCCCATTTGTCCATATGTCGTTTTTTTACAGGTCCACGTGTCACTCTTTTGTTGGTTCGCGTGTCATCGTTCTATTGGTCCACGTGCCATTTTTTTATTGGACAACGTGTCCTCTCCATATTGGTTCACATGTCATCGCGCTATTTGTCCACGTGTCGTTGTTCTACAGCACCACGTGTCACTCTGCCATTGGACCACGTGTCATTTTTCAATTTGTCCACATTTCGCGTTACGAAAGGTCTGCGTGCCATTATTATATTGGTCCACGCAGGCCCATTTGCGGTCCAACTATTTCGTCACAAATTATATCAGGTTGGATAGTCACAAACATATGCCGAATTAATCAACTGTTAGATACATAGATGAGTCAGATATACATGACACTTAAACCAAAATGATTGCAAATTTCACATTCTGTCCAGATCACGAAATCATGCCACAATACAAATGGTGCCCATATGCACAACGCAACACACAGAGGAGTTCCGTAATCTACCAAAACCAATCAGACTAGAAATGAAGATCATCATTCAGATGTCAGCGATGAAGGATGCACCTGGCCTTCCCCTTGAAATTTAGAAATAAGAGAGGCCATCAAGGTTGCCTTTCGTGCTGATTCGTTCCTCAAGTCCTCTAACTGGGCATCAAGAATGCGGTTTGAGTCTCTCGCATCTTGGGCTTGCTTCTGCAAGGCATCAATCTCCCTCCTCTGTTGTTCAACTATTTGTTCAACTTGTCGACTTTCGGCTTTCTCGCGCTGAAGTTCAGCCATCAGTGCTTCCAACCGGGAATAAAAACATCTGTTTATTTTCTTCGGTTGAAGGCCCGCAACTTCAAGAAAGGTTCTTTCTTGAACAACTTCACGAACAGCACGACCAGGAGACGGCGGTTCCTCTCGCTGTACAGATTCTTCCATTATCTCTTCCATATCATCCTAGCAAAAAAGGGTGACAGGTCAAAGTTCCATCTTGTTAACAGATTTTTAGAGTGCCACTATATAAAGCTATAAGAGGACATGAAAAGGAGAAAAGCACTTACAAGAGCTTTCTGAACTGTCTCACTAATAGAACCAGTTTTCTGTGATGAATGGAACTCCCTGAACAGATCCACCGGCGTGGGCTCTTCATCGAATTTATCTCTCTGAAATGATGTGCAAAGAAATTGCTAATCAGCATTTAATAAGAAGAAATCAAAGGCGTCGCCTGACTAGTTCCTTACCAAGGCATGAGCCTGGGCAACGTAGCACCGGGAGCCTGCGCGCTGATTCATCTATACTTTCTCACGGTTCTACTGGTTTGCAAAACACGTTTTCTGCAGAAAGTACATTTCGGTGAGTGATAGAGAAAAAATTGATATGATGTAAAACGAACAGCGGACAAATGTCCGATATCCAAACACGGTTCTCATAATGACGACAACATGGGATGGTCCCCGTGTTCCACAAACACAACACGAGATAAAGGGTGCCATTCACACTCTATCGATAGTACTTAGTTCAGGTAGTTTTATGCAATGAGCAAATTGAACTAACAGTAGAACAATGATAACATAACACTTAAGCCTACAATGATCAATTAAATCACAACAGAGGGATCACGTAGAACAGAACAAGTTTGGGTACAACACAGTAATTATTATATGTCTACCTTGAAATCAGACGGCATCCTGAATGTACAATTGTATTTGACATTAGGCTGACCGACAAGACACAAGAGGAACAAGGAAATTTGAAGTTCTGTCGTACCTTGTGCTGTGGGCTTGACCATAACTCTACCAGTCCTTCCCATTGATCATCATTCATGGATGGCACAGGAGATTTGACAACCACATCATTTGCTGGTATATTATTGAAGAACTTCTTCTTCAGCTTATATCTCATCTGACGCTGGCCGCATTTCATCATGTCAGCACATGCTGAAATCACTGGTTTGCTGGTGGTGTCCATGGAAAATTGGACCTAGTACGGCAAATAAAAGTTATCCCCATCTCGCATAGAAAGATCGGGCACCAGAGAGCTTGTCAGGTTTGGTACAGCAAGTAAAATGGAATTTCACTTCAGTGTTTGGCCATGAGTTGATATACTTACGGAAACTTTGTTGATGTAGTTAACAAGATGTTCCCGCTCCCGCTCATCCCTCTACATCTTCCAATGAGGAAGGACTGGTATGTGCCGCCGAAGTACGATGCCGCCTTCAGTTGCAAGCTTTGCAGCTTGCAATGGTACTTCTGGCCGTTTCTTCCCTTCCGAAATATGGATTGCCAGCTTCTTGTCCATTCCTTTGTTGATCCTTTCCAGATCTTTCCCGGATCTTCCTGTGCCCTTTGGAGTAGTTCTGATTTCTTCCTCTAACAAAATTACAATCACGTGTTAATCGTTAAGTGGTTATCAATAGAGTAAATAATATTTAGCAACAACAAATATGATCCTTGCCGTCATCATGCACTTGGGTGCTGTCCTCTTGTGTTCCTTCGACTGGGTTTGCAGGGGACAATTCCCTTGCCCGCTGTCTAGTTAGTCTTGGGACCTCTTCCGCCTGTAACAGGACTGGTTGCCTTCGGCGTGGAACTCTTCTGCCCTCTCCCCTTATTAGGAACCTGTGAGGCCTCGACAGCCAAAAAGGAAGAAAAGTTAGCTTTGGAATAGGTTAAAAGCTTAGCAAGAGAGGGCCATATTAGAAATTTTGTTACATTTACATGGTGAAATCAAGGGCTTCTAAAAAAAATCCAGTTGCAAATGTCTACGGTACTAAGAAGTAACACTGCAACATAGAAACTTGCAAACGGAAATAAAACAATAAAACCTTATTCCTACTGTCTCCGTTTAGGGTCCCCGGCAGACCAAGGTTTCTAAAGATTTCTTCATATGCTTCAACTCTTTTCAGTCGTTGAAACGCGTACAGGTTAGTCTCTTCCTCTTCATGGTGGAGCTCATCCTCTACACGTTCGTAAAACATATTGTGTGAGATTGATTGTTTCAAATGCAAGTCGAGACAAATATCAGTTGCATGCCCATTGCCCAAAACGACAAATATAAACAGATCAACATCATCTACAATGTAGGTCTCAAAAATAAAACATCCCCTACAATGTACATAGAGCTATGTAGCAACTATTGCTGCAAATCGGGAAGCAATATACCTGCCATCGTCGGATTTCGCCCTGGTGCCATCGAAGTCTTGGAGAAGGACAGAGCTCCGGTGCATACGACAACGAAGGCGGGATCAGGAATGATGCAGAGGACGTGGAGGTGAAGCTCAGGAACAGCGGCGAGGCGACGGCGGGGCAGAGAGCTGGATCGGTGAGATAATGTTTGGGTTGGCAGCGAGGTCAAGATCCAGCGCGTTTTTATGGCTTCCTTGGCATACTTTACCAAAACACCCCTGGCAGCGGATCGGGAAAACAGAGCGGATGGATTTGGAGATCAGAAAGGAAGGGACAACATGGTCTTTCCCCCTCGTGGTTGAAATTTTGAAAGAGTCGCTCTCGTTTGGGCGGGCGAATGAAAACGTGGCTGCCGCGGCATTTATTGTGTGAACCAGCGAATCCATTGTGAGTTTGTGACGTTTTCAAACGAAGGGGCCGTGGACAAGGCAGAAATAATCATTTGCTCCTATTTGTTAACAGTTTGACCATTAGAATTAGCACGTCAGTCATATGCACTTCCACGTGGAGTACAGTAGCTTGCAAGTGAACTGTCCACCAACACATATTTGCTGGCTGCAACGCGTTTCAGAAGAGAAGAATCGCTATCTCAAGCACAGGGGAACATCCTTGAACTAACATGGAACGCACAGGGGAACATCCCCTGAACTGCCATGGAACCCACCGGAACATCCCGGCGAGGGGATCTGTAAAGAGAAGAAATTGACAAAAAAATGACCTAAAGCCAAGCAAACAATTAAACAACTCGAGTGAAAAAGCCAGGAAAGAAAAGCTCTAACTTGAGTAAAAAAGCCAGTAACTAAGATAAAAAAAAAGCTCAGCGAGCGATTAAATGACATGCATCCCACAACATAAATTACACCCAATGCTGATAAGTGTCAAACAAGGACCTGTCGGTGCCTGCGCACTGCAGGTGGTGAGCAGCATTGCGCTACCCTAAAATAAGCATCGTTCGGGGGACCAAAGTACTACTACTAATTATCGAACTACATCTGGTAATAACTAACATGACACGAGATGGTTCGCCATGCCGGCCGACATTAACTAGTCTTCTTAAGCAGCCATGATTTCGGCCTCATCTTCTCCAGCAGGCACGTCCTTCTCCTCGGCGGCGGCATCCATCTCATCGGCAGCAGTGTCTTTCTCTTCGACAGCAGTGTCTTCCTCCTCAGCAAGAGCGTCTTTCTTCTCGGCAGCAGGGTCATTGACCTCGGCGGCATCTACCTCCTCGCGATCAGCGTCTTCAGCCGCGACCACGTCTTCCCCCTTAGCAGCAGCTGCTTTCTTCGCCTTCATATTGTTCTGAAAATTGGTGATCGTGTCGCGTAAACCGCTGAGATTGCTGACGCCTATACAATCAATCAATAAATTTAGCTGGAAACAATCATACAAGTTTGCCTGAACCAAGCTATTCATTGGAACAACCGACATTAATCTACGGGAATTGTTCACAAATACGGAATGTCTGGGTGTGATATAATGCGCTTACACTGTTCCAGGTTTGCCACCTCCATGTCGCACATTGAGACAATCTTGCTGCGTTCTATTCCGTTGAGCTGCATGTTTCCCCCCACAAGCCCCACTAGTTCTGTGTGTGAATTTTCCATGAGCTTCAGGAGATCCCTGTGAATCCCCATCCGTTCATGGACCATTCTCATGGCCTCGTCTCCTAGTTCCCCGCTATCCTTCATGCGCGTGTTCCTCCCCTGGTCATCGGCCGTGGCCTTCATCTTCCTCTTGATGACTTCTATCCTAGATAGAGATCCAAAGCTTGACTAATAAATACTCATTTTCAGGAAGAAGAAGAACTCGACAACAGAGGCCAAGAAAGAAATATAAACATCAAACAACAAAACTGATACCGCTTTTCCCGGAGCCCTATGTCCCACATAATGTCACCAAAGAAATCAGATTCTGACATCTCATCCTCGACCTCGCTACGGATTATTTTTGCTACCCCCGGGCTCACAACAAAACTCAACTCGGTGCCAGCTCGCTCACGCCCATGCTGCGGCACACTTTCTACTACTACATGATCCCTACATGCAGGTCGGTAGCAGCAAAAAATAAATACTAGTAACTAGTATGATGTCAATGAAAAAGTTGATGAAGGGAATCGAAATATCAAACAAGAGAATGCAAACCTTTTTTCTACAGGCTCGTTCACCGGGCTCACATTGCTCCTCTCGGTTGCGGCTGTGCCCTCCATAGCTTGCTCGTTCGTCCCCTTGTCCATGTTTCACCTAAATAGATCATAAGCAAAACTAGTAAGGAAACCAAAATCTATGGAAAAGAAATCAAACATCAACAAGCAAATGAAACCGACTTTCGCAAATCGACGCAAGGGAGACGCAAAGAAAATGTAGGGCACGAGTTTCTGGTGCGAGTGATGGGTGCACGAGCCTGGGAGGGAGCGGGTTCCCGGAGCCGTATCTGGTGCCAGTGATGCGTGTCCACCAGAAGATAAAGCTGTGCAGGAGGTGCACGGTACTAGTAGTAGTAGGCTAGTGCGGAGTTAGCTTACAAGTCAAGCCTCAAACCGCGTCTTCCAAAGCGTGTGATTCCTTCACAGTCCTTGAGGAAGGCACATGCGCTAGCAGTGGCAGCATTGTCCGGTCTTGTCAAATTATACTCACGGGAATGTGTGTGAGCAAGCTCCAACCACTCAACCAACCTTCAACGGGGATATTCCCCTGAGTAGGTTGAAGTTTAAGCAGGGGATAGTCTCGGGTCAACATTTTAGCACTGAAAATTGTGAATCGCCAATTAGGCCTCCATTGGACTGTAGGATTTTGATAGGAATTTTAGAGGATTTCAATCCTAGGAATTATTGCAACAAGAGCCCTTTGGAACAAAGGAATGCACACGGTAGATTCCTATGAAATTCCTATGGAATGGCTTGTTCCATAGGGATTTAGAAGGATTCTAAGATTGAGGTCCAACCTCATGAAAAAATTTCATTGTGTCTATTTCTCTCATCTGAATATCTGATCCTGTGTTTCGGGAATCCCGCGTTCCTGAGTAGGTTGAACTTTAATCACCGCATTTGAAACATTTCCTGTGTTTTGAATACCTATAGGGATGCAAGTGACATCCAACTTCAATACTGCGTTTTTCGTGTTGCTGTGTGTTTCGAGAATAATCCTGCGTTCCAACCAGGGGGTACAAAGACATTGCCCAAATGCCCACATAGCAGGAAAGCACGCACACAAGGTAACTTCTGCCAACTGTATAAACCATCGGCTACATACGTGCATAAATTGTGTACACTGGCAATTAAGGGGTCAAATGTGTGGAAATTTAGTTCCTTTTCACAGCGAAAGGTCCCGTGACGACAAACAAAACTCACGGGATATAAATAGCATGCCACCATACCAGAGTGCAGTACTACAAGATGATCACACCAAATCCATTGAGAGCATATTAGAAGAGCGTCTTTTCCAAAATACAACTATTTGGCACCACAAACAGTTCCAGCATTCGCCATTACTACTACTACTACTACTACTACTACTACTACTACTACTACTACTACTACTACTACATACTAGATTACAAGGAAGCATAAAAAGATACAAGCACTCAACGAAGGAAGGACAGCGAGACCACCGGCGCTCGGCTCCCTGCTGCTGCTGCTGCAGCGGCGGCATCCACCCATGGTTCCGAGCCACCCGACGATGGCGGCTCGAGAACTTGTCGTCGTACGGCCGACCCAAACTAATGACATGCTTCTCCATGTCATCCATGGACTTCCTCGGCTTCTTCTTGGGGCAGACGGGGCAGATGAAGCACTCCGGGCCACGACGGATGATGCGCAGGGCATCACCCTTAGGGACGGGCGTCCTGTAACCGTGGAACCTGTCCTCATCCGAGTCGGTTTCCACGTAACCTTCGGAGCGCGGGGAGGTCGGGGCCGCAGGGACCGGGTCCGTCGGGATCGGAGGCGGAGGCAGCGAGCTAGCTTGAACTGGAGACGGCAGCGTCGGGCTCGCGCAGGGGAGCCATAGAGACCACGGCGAGATTACTGGAGCCGGATCCCACCGCCGGTCCGGCGAGGGCGGATGGGCACCCCTGTTGTGGGAGCGGTTGGAGGGCGCCATGGCAGCACCGGATGAAGCGCAGGGCCATTGAACCGCCGGAACTTGCGCGCGCACCGGGGAACTGCCATTGTTCTGCATGATGAACAGTACACTCACATCAACCATAATCCACCAACCCACTAGCGCTTATGCTACCGTAACTGACCATAATCATCCTTAGACTGAGATGTGTGAACCTGGCCGAAGTTTATTCTAGCAGAGTCCTAAAGAATGGGGAAAGAAAAAGCTATGGGGAGCGATATGTGTCAACTTTACCGAGGACGAGGCCAAGCTTCTTGTCCCGGGAGACCTTCCGCCTCCGCGGTGGTCACGACGGGAGTGACGCCGGCTGAAGGACTGCCCCGCTGGATACATGGAAGATCTGAGCAATGAGAGAGGAGCGAGGAGTGCGACGAAGTGGGAGAGTAAGGAGCCAGGCAACGCTTTGGACTGATGAAGCGGTCTAATTAATTATTATGACTCTGCCGCGAGGGAGACGGCCTGGCGGTTGCGTTTGCACGATACTGCTTCTAGCCATCTCAATGAAACGCGGTCCATGGAATAGAGCGGGTCCAATGTCAGAGGGTAAACTTAAACATGGGTGGGAG
The DNA here is from genome assembly GCA_007726485.1 of Eragrostis curvula. NCBI lineage: Eukaryota > Viridiplantae > Streptophyta > Magnoliopsida > Poales > Poaceae > Eragrostis > Eragrostis curvula. Next base: position 2,851,929 of record RWGY01000009.1, read on the forward strand.
GCAGTCGCTGTATTCGAAGGTATAGATGCGGGAAAGGATGGGAAATAATCGGAAGTGTGCAACTGCTCACGTCTTTTCGTCTCTCGCATGCAACTACTCGCGCGTTTGGATTTGTAGCCGCGCCGCTCGTGTCAATGGGATTTCATAGCATTATATCAGCAAATTTATGGGAGAGATGTGGGATTCATTTAGAATAGAGATGAGTTTCATCGCCATGAAACCCAGCCGGCTCGATTACTAACATATCGGTCTTTGGAACAATGCAATGAAATAATGCGCTGAGAATGGCCTATTTACTCGCATGCAATGAATCAATCGTGCGTTTGGGAGTCCTCGAGAAGTCAACCGCATGTGGCCATTGGGAAAACGAGTCATGCATTGAAGAAAAACAGAGGAAAAACAAACAGAGCAAAATGCGACTGACTAAAATTGAAGAAAATATTGTTCATAGCTATCTAGAGCTTGATGACATCCTGACGATGAACAAGACCAGAAGAAAAAGGACGATGGTGGTCACCATCCATGCACGCCTGATCTCGCCAGCACTAGCTCCAGCCATGCCATGACAGAATGCCGTTCTCACTGCGCACGCTGACCATCCCGATAAAACTTGTCCATCCCGCGCACGCTGACCGCCTGGATCTCCCATAGCTCGTTGATGGTCTTCTGAGCCCTCTCATCCCATGGATCATCATGCCAAACGACAAAAGCGCACGGAGCCTCCTGCGCACAACGATCAACATGCACAACAATTTGAACACTAAAGAAAGCAATGGCAAACAAATGATGATGAACCATGTGTTGCATATGAAGTCACCTCCATTTGACAACCCAGGAAGCGCCGGCCGGTGTGCCTCCCTCCCCGGCATACCTTGCGCTGTGGACGCATGGCATGGTCGCAGAGGTAATCGGAATCCTCGTCGATACCCATCCATCCAGGTTCCTCGGTCCACTCCCGAGGCTGCTCCTCGTCATCAGAGGATGACTCGTCGTCGTCGTCGTCATCATCATTATCATCATCACCACCACCACCAGACGACGATTCATCATCAGAATCATCGGGCTGCATAACATTTTTCATTCTGATTTTTAGAAACAGCTAATCCCAAACCTAAGACCAAATTGAACTGTGTAACCGAGGACGCTTAACAGGAAATGTAGCAGATCCAACACTAATCCGAGCACAAAAAACCTAACTGACAACAAAATCGAGCCTAATACTGTCCCCTTCGACCCCAGTAAACCCAATATCTTGTCAAAATCGACTCCAATCTTGTCAAAATCGACAAATCAAAACAGAGGACCAGGGTTTTTTGGGCAGGCGTGCTCATCGAGGATGGCCTGACTGGAGAAGTTGCCGGAGCATGATGGTTCCTGGATCCGCCATCAGTGCGGATAGTCTCACCCTCACCACGGACACCGACGTACGCCTCGTCGGAGTTGTTTACGAGGTAGTCGCGCCATTCTTCCTCCGCGTTGTTGTTGCTGCGGGAGGCGCCGCTGAAGTATTCGCTGTCGCTTTGGCCGGATTGGAGCGAGGACATCGCCGATGGATATGGATCCATGGCACAAGAAAGCTTGAGCGAGGCGAAAGGAGGAGTGCGGCGACGACGGCGGTGCGCGGCGGGAATGGGAACAAAGAAGAAGCAGAGTCTTTCTGTAGTGAGGCCTCTGTGGACCTGGTTTATTTTATAGAGCAGAAAATTCCATCCATACCATTACTATGTGTCAATGACATGTAGGACCAGACCCCACATGTCTTTGACTAAAGTGATTGTATAGATGAAAACTGAGTTGGAAATGATGGTATCAATGCAAAAACCCCTTTATAGAGCCGTAAAACAGTGATGCGGCACCGAGGCGGCACCTAGCAGTCTTTGCATGCGCTCATTGAAAGGTACAGGCTAGAGAAGGAATGATCGGGTCAACTGCATGCGTGCATGGAGTGTCAACTTCCTCTGTTCTGGTCTTCTGGATCCATTTCACGCACAAACAGAGGAAAATGTACAACGCAAATTACATTAGGATTTAGCGTCTAAGAAGTAAGAAGAGTTCAAAAGGCCCACCAGCTGGATTATTGCGACAGCTAGCGCGCTAAGCCGCTAACTAATCGGAATTACAATGACTAAATGCTATCCTAGCTAGAGGTTGACATCCCGTGGACGAACATGACCGAAACACCAAAGGCGAACATGGCCACACCAAGGCCGACGGTGGCGGGCATCCATGCACGCTTTATCCCGGCTGTGTTATCTGCAGCGATGCCATTACCAAATGCCTTCTTCACCGCCTCAAGCTCTTCCGCGTTCCTCCTCTTCACCGCCTCGAGTTCTTCCTCCTTGCTACTCTTCACGACCTCGAGCTCGTCTTCCTTGCTCCTCAGCTGTTGTCTAGCCTCTGTCACCATATGGACGGTGACCGACCCCAGCGTCCATAGGTCGTTCATGGTCCTCTGAACCCTCGCCGCCCATGGGTTATCATGCCAACAGAAGAATGCGCACGGGGACTCCTGCGCACATTTACAACAATTTAGTACTACAAAAAGAGAGCAAGAGATCATGGCCGTGACGTGAAGAAGTACTACCCGTGAATGAACTCACCTCTAGTTGACTCTAGTTGACAACCCAGGAAGCGCCGGCCACTGTTCCTCCCTCCCCACCACACCTTGCGCCGTAGAGGCAAGCCATGGTAGCAGACCCTTTCGCTATCCTCGTCGATGCCGCGCCAAACAGGCTCTTCGGTGAACGCCGATGGCGGCTGCTCCTGCTCCTCATCCTCCTGCTCCTGCTCCTCATCCTCCTGCTCCTGGTCCTCCTCCTCCTCAGACGACACCCCATAGTAGGAAGGAACGTCATCGTCCGACGGCGGCACCTTATCGTCGGACGGCGACACGTACTCAGAGGACGGCGGCACGTCATTGTCAGACGGCACCTCGTCATCGGTCAACTGCATGAACAGACGGTGAGGGGGGCGCTCCTCTCGGCTCTGCCGGTCGTGGCGCGCGAGGCGGCGGCGAGCACGAAGGCCGCGGCGACCAGATCAGCTCGCTCGCTGGTGGTGCCTGGGGCGCGCCAGGCGGCGGGCGCCACGGTGCAGGCCGTGGCTTGAACGGCGGCGGTCTCGATGGGGTGGGCCGCGGCGGGCAGGACGGCGGGTTCGCTGGTGGTGGGCCGATCACACGGTCGCGGAGTAGGGAGCGCCACCGAGCTGCAGGGGAGGCGGCGGCCGAGGGTCGTGCTGCAGGGGAACCGGCTTCTGGCACACCTGCTGCAGGGGAACCCAGTGCCGAGGCGCCTGCACCGGAAGAGCCCGCGTGCGCGTTAGGTGCTTCCGCTTTCATGCTTCCTGTGTTTATCTTCATGGTGCCTATGCCACCGCGGGCACCGTGATTGCTTGTAGGGTCATGGTCAGCACATATTACTGCAGCTGTTCGATGTTGTTTTCGCAGAAATTATTTGTACCGATCATAGCCGAAGTATATTTTGTACTAAGGCAATTGTAGACTGCCTATTACTCCATTTATAAATCCTGTAGTTCGCCTCTATTTTTTGATATGGTGATTCGCCTTGCGTTTATTTTTCCGTGTTGATGCTACTTGGTACTGTACTAGTCAATTATCCCGTGATTGAAAGAGCCGAGCCGGGGTCTATCCCTTGTGTGCATCTGAGCAAAATTAATGATTGGATCATTGGCAGGACCCGAGGTCACGCCATCGAGCCTCGAGGTGTCTTACTCAACGACCCACGTCGGAGACGACTCCGACAAATCCATCCACACTTTCACTTACTCCGGCGACTCCAGCGACTATCTGAGCGATTCGGTGAGCTCGATAACCTATGATTCACCCTAGATCTTTGGTTCATTTTGCTCCGCCAATGGTTTTATTTGGGGATTGTTTTGTTGTGACCTAGGACAACGATCTTCCACCCGAGACGGAAGAGAGGCACTGGCGTGGGATCGACAGGAGCACAGACGAGCATTGCGCCCATGGCCGTCCTCGTAGGAAGGCCTGCTGGGGCGGGAGAAACACTGGACGCCGATTCCTCGGCTGTCGCCTTGAGGTTTTTCTCTATCTGTTCGTGCTCTGTTTTTTCTTCTGCCTTTTTCATGCTGTATGATTCATATTGCTCTATATCGCCGTTTTCAGGTAGTCCATTTTGCTAACAATATTTTGGTAACAATATTTTGCTTCCCTCTTCTCCCATTTCCGCAGGAGGACGGAAAGCAGTGCTCCTACGTCAAGTGGATTGACCCGGAATGGCCGGAGAGAGTCCAGGTGTCCTTCAAGAAGCTGTGGCATCAGTCAAACTAGTTTATGCGAGCAAGGAGGCATTGTTCTAACGAGCTTCGCGATGCTCTCGCTGCAAAGGTCAACATGGAGCAGAGATTGAAGGAGAGTGAGCAGGCCATGGAGCGGAGGATGAAGCAGATGGTGGATGAGCTCAAAAAGTGGATTGTCTTGGCCAAGCTGTCGCAGGCTAGGTGGCTGTCCAGCGAAGGGGAGAAAAAGAGGGTCTGGTTGCTGGTTGGGATCCTGGTTTGCGTGATGATGTTGTACCTCATCATCCACAAGAATTGATCGTCATACTCTCCTATCTATTTTGTTCGTTGCTAGTGACGATAAAAAGCACATTTTGCTTGGCCGTTGATGGTTTTGAAGCACCGGTGGCGGAAGAGCTATTGTGTCAGCGTTGGTGCTAGCTGTGGTTGTCGTTTGTAGCAAGGGGTTAGTGTACTAGTACTTTGTTATGAGGGAAAATACCTTGTATGTCATTGGCTTAAACTAAAACCCCTTATATGCCATCCCGGCCCACATGTCCTGAGGGGAAATACCTTGTATGCCATTGGCTTTTTCTACATGCAGCCGACATGCGGGCCCGATGAATGCTTCATGTTTGGGAAATGGTTGCGACTATGAACAGCGAAGGACCAGGCAATACTGGAAGACGCAAGCTTAATAAACAGATGAAGCAGTGGCCAGGGTCGACAACCGAAACAGGAAGCACGAAGGTAATAAAGATGACGCCGAAGGCCCCATGAACCACGCGAAGGGCAAACGTCACCAAGCGAAGGCAATCAAGGAAGCAGCGAAGGCTACCAGGCAAGAGCAGGGCAAGGGCAGCAGTGAAGAGGCGTAACAGAGTTGACTAATGGCATGACTGTAATAGCGATCTCTCCTCCCCTATAAATATGGAGGGAGGAGGTCCTGTAATGACATCTGTTTTTGGGCCCGCGAGCCAAAGACACTTCATTCACTCCGTCCACATTTCTCTGTCATTCTCTAACCCCTTCGCCCAGCATCGCGGGCGATTGAGGGCTTCGGTGTAACGCATAATGAAAGACCCAAGGAACAGCCTGGGCAGGAGAACCTGATTCTAGCGACACTGACACTTCAGGAGGGCTTGGCTAAGGAACCCAAGGCCGACAAGGTGTCAGGAGGGCTTCACGGGGGCAACCTTCAGACGCCAAGGCGTCGTAAGGGCCTAACACACTCACACAACCTGTTGGAGGGCTTCGCTGAGTCCAACCGGGACCTTCGATACCCCAACACTTCCTTGTGCGACGCGTTCAGTACTAGTCAAACCGTTGTGTCGAAAATTTTACTTGGTCTTGGGACCCGCGTAGTGCTGTAGGCCGTGGGTAGCAGGCCGATGAAGGCTTCTGCGAAGTACAATCGAGCCCTATAACAGCTGGCCCAGACCAAGATTCAGCTCATCACTGAAGATACATAGATGTGGGCCCGAACGTGAACGCCACGTGGCATTAGAGGGATGAATAAAATGTTGGAAAAGTAGTACAATACTAGTAGGCCTCGTTGAAACCTGACAGGTGAGTCACAAAAATGGGACCGACGGAGGCACGTCACATAAAAAAATTGTTGGACGAGTGGAAAAGTAGGCCTCGGTGAAGCCTGACAGGTGGGTCACAGAAATGGGACCGACGGACCCACGTAGCTGACATGCGGGCCCGGCGAGTGCTTCATTGTGGGACGCGTTCAGACTAGTGTGCAAAACTGCAAACCATAGCTGCGACGAAAATTACTTGACCGTGGGACCCACGTTGATGACATGTGGGCCCGCGTAGTGTGGCATGAACACACTGACAAATGAAATCAACTACGAAAAATTATAGTGACGTGGGCCCCAGTTGCCTTTGTTGTGCGCCTTGTGGCATTTTACGCGGTCAAACGAAATTATAGTGATGAAAACGGTTTGACCGTGGGTCTGTGGAGCCTGACACATGGGCCCCATCTTGCTGACCAGGATGCCACGTAGGCCAGAAACACCCCTGGGGCGGGGTTTATGACGAAAGTTATGGGTCCCATGTTGATTGAAATGTAGGCCCTCGTAGTGTTGCATCGTGCGCAAGTGCCATTACCACGCCGGGAAATAAAATCAGCGTCGAAAAATACTTGGTCTTGGGATCCCGTCTTCTGATACGTGGGCCCCAGTTGCCCTTTTCTGTGCGCTTTGTGGCATTTTACGCGGTTAAACGAAATTTTAGTGACGAAAATGGTTTGACCGTGGGTCCGCGAAGCCTGACACATGGGCCCCTCTTGCTGACAAGGATGCCACGTAGGCCAGAAACGGCCGTGGGGTTGGGTTTATGACGAAAATTGTGGGTCGCCGTACTCGGAACGGGATTTTAGTGACGAATCGGCCACCCAGAACCTGCCCAGAACAGTAAACCGGCGACACGGGACAATACTGTTCATCGATTTATACGGATTTTCGTCACAAATGAGGCTTGTTAGTGACGGACCGCGAAAAACGTCATAAAGTTGGCCGAAAACGGGAAAAACCCCCAAAATAGTGACGGATCTACAGTAAAATCGTCACCAATCAGCAGATCTGTACTACTGGGGCCGTCATTGTCCATACCTTCACGGTGGAGGGGGGCGCCGCCGCCCCTGGGTGGAGAAGGGAGGAGAGGCGGCCCAGCGGCGGTGGAGGAGCTCGTCGGTGACCAGCGGCCGGTGGCGCGGCTAGGGTTTGCGCTTGGCGGAGAAGGAACGAAAAACCCTCGCCCAACAACCGGACCCAAAGGAACTCCAAACCAGAAAGAGAAAAAAACACAGCAATCGCTCACCGTAAGGGAAGATCGAGGCGCCGAGCAGAAATCGAAAAATCAAGCGGAAAGAACAGGAAAGGGGAATGCAAACGGGAAGGAGGAGGCGAGGCGAGCCGGTGATCGGAGTAAATGCACGCAGGCTGACCCACCGCAATAAACCCAAGCGCCGAGCGCGCAATTAGAGGAGGACACACGGGCCAACTACACTCTCAGCGAACGAGAGAGGAACACGGTGTGCGGATGGTACGGTGAAAATTTTGTTACCAAGGCGCGAGGGAACCCGACTCCAGGACTCATCGGCGATGTGAATCGCACGGTCAAAAATCTCAAATGCAGGAGAGCACGGCTACACGGGGCTGACTAGAGAAGAAAATGAGGGTGAGGTCCTGGGATCAAATCCTAGCAGCCTCTAAATTTTTGAATTTTTTATTTGTGTTACTACATTAATATTGTAACACATTTTATTAGACATAGTAACACATTCATATGTGTTGCTACATTATTATTGTAACATATTTTTTCATAAGTAGTAACTCATATATGTGTTACACTAAAATTTGTTCTAGTAACATCAGCATATGCATCACTTATTTTTTGTGTTACTATAGGTCTCTGTAACACTTTTTTCTAACTTTAGTGGCCTGACCTGATGTAGTGTTGTAAACCCATTTGCAGTCAATGAGATTTCTGCTTGAAGCTAGGGGTACTAGATGCCAGGTTTTGTTTTTCATAAGAGCAGAGTATTCACTATCCATTGCAATTTTCCAATTCGTGTCACTAAGTGCAGTCACTAAATGCATCGGACAGAGATTGTGGCTCATGAGTAGAAGTAATAAGGCCATGACCATATCTGATGGTGCCGTCAGTATATACCTTGGGTTTGTGTATGCCAGCTTGAGCTCGAGTCAGTGGTCGAACTGGTTCGGCAGGAACAACAGCAGCAGCAGGTTGCAGAATGGGAGTGACAGCAGCCGGTTGCACAGGAGGATTTGCTCTGGGGGCTGTGGCGCAGCCGATCCGCTGCCAAGGCCCGAGGAGGATCCGCCTGGGTCGTCGTGCGTCGCAGGTTGTCGCGGCAGGGGCGGGTCACCCTGATTGGATGCAGACGGATCAGGTAGGCCGGGCGCAGTAGTTGTCGGGGGAGACCGCGGCCCGGCAGAGGACGACGAGGCGCGTGCTGGTTTGACGCGCGCGGAGCTCGGGGCGGATGGCGCAGTGCCGTTGGAGGTCCCGACGTTGATGCTGTCAGCGGGCTGGCGGCGTCAGGTGCTGGATCAACTCCGATCCGTCGCGCCAGGCTGAGGCAGGATGAGAAATACCCTGTTCTCCGTTTCTGCACCATTTTCATCCAAATTTTCTGCGCTATCCGCATGATTAGATGGGTTATTAGACAAATGATCATGTACAGTTACATATCCCTGAACGTCCTTTATATCTTAAGAATGTTCTGCATGTACCACAAGCATCTAAGAATCTTGCATATGTACATCGTATTGCTGTTGATAATCGTGCATTCCTTGAATTTCATCCACATGTTTTCTTTATCAAGGATCAGGCCACGAGGAGAGTCCTGCTACAAGGAAAGTGTAAAGGGGGCCTCTATCCCCTTCCTACCAATATTTTCAGAAGCCATGCCTTTCTTGCGTCCAAACCAACAGCTACAAGATGGCATAATAGGCTAGGGCAGCCTGCTTTTCCTATTGTTCAGAGAGTTATCAATAATTTTAATCTTCCTTGTTCTAGAGAAGAAAATAAAGATTCTGTTTGTGATGCATGTCAACAAGCCATGAGCCACCAGTTGCCTTATGTATCGGGCCCTGCTATTGATTCTGTCGTCCAGTGTGTCTAGTTTTCCATTGGAATTAATTTTCTCTTATATATGGGGCCCTGCTATTGATTCTGTTGGTAGAAAACAATATTATGTCAATTTCATTGATGATTTTAGCAAATTTACATGGATCTATTTGTTGAAACATAATTCTGAAGTCTTTGCAAAGTTTCGTGAATTTCAATCCCTTGTAGAACAGAGATTTGGTTAACTGACGAAAGAGCACTCCTGAAGAGTGAAATCAACATTAAGAAATTCATTCATACAATATCACCCACGCTGCAGCTATAAGTTGCATATTAACCATTTATCCCTTCCTCATTCATTTCTACTTTTAGAAAGAAAACAAAGAGAAACAAACCTTTGTATACTAGGTGGTACCCTGCATGTTTCCACGGGAGTAATTAGAAGACATAACAAAATAGCATGATAATGATTTCATGGCACATCCGTCTGGGATAGTGATCCAAAATGATGAAATTTGTGGCTCTTTTAAAGGTTTTTTTTGTCTCCTATCAGTAGAGTTGGCGTTGTTTGGTTGCTTGTGTAATCGGAAGATGTAATATATGCTTTAATATCAATGAAATTCTTTTTTTAAAAAAAGATATGATTCATATACCGTCTTTTTTAATCAGAACGGCATAATTGGAAAGAGTGGGCCAAACAAGTCATGATTTGACCGTCGTATGGCGCACGACAGCAAACATGGAACGATCGTTCATCAAAGAATCTGCTTCCCTGTAACCTTTCATGTGTATACATGGATAGCACTTGTTTTCGGAAACTCAGACCCCAATCAATTAGCTGTCTTTCAGTCATTTCCTGTCAATTTTGGATTACTTCCTAACCATTCTGCGTCCGCCGCTATATAATTCCAGCATGCGCGCACTCTTTCCCGTTCATCGCGCCTCGTCATTCTTGCATCGCCGCAGCACGACTTTGCGCGGCTATTTCCCGTCGCTTCTTGGCCTGGCGTCATGCTGCGCTGCATCGGCGCGGCGCACTCGGATAGCGGTGAAAGGTAGGTCCCTGTCGATCGATTCACGCGGCCAGCCGGCAGAGAGATCATCTGCGCGATGGTGGCGAACTTGCTAATTTTGTTTGAGTAGCCAGCTCTTCTGCGTCACCTGCAGCGAGGCGGCAGCAAGGTACGTCAAGTGTGTGGCGGTGGGCGACAGCAGCACCGGCAAGACTTGCTTGCTCGTCTCCTACGCCAGGAACAGCTTCTCCGAGGTGATTACAATTCTTCTTATTCTTCTGCTAACACGAGACCAGCTGTGCTCCCGGATATTCGCAGATTGAACTGACGTGTTGTGTGGTAATTTTAGGATTACGTGCCCACGGTGTTCGACAACATCAATGCGGACATACTCATCGACGGCAACGCGTTCAACCTGAGCCTCTGGGATACTGCAGGTGTGTATGTGGGCTGACAAAATTATTGGCCTTGGAGATATGCCAGGCTTTAGCCGAGCACTATTTGTTTGCAATGTGTTTGGGCGCTATGTGACTGTTATTTCATTCTTCTTTTTTCAATGTCATGCAAATCGTATGTGATCCCAGGCAACCTAATGAGCCAAGTTTTCTTAAACCATGCACATGTTCATTTTAGGACTATGGCGGTGCCTTGAACATAGCACCTGTTGTTCTTAAATGTGCAAATACCTTTTTAAAATTTAAAGAATAGGTCTCACAGCTTTGTTTGCCTTCTTCAGGACAAGAAGAATACAATAGACTGAGGCCTCTTAGCTTCAGAGGTACCGATGTCTTTCTGGTATTATTTTCACTCATCAGCAAAGTGAGCTATGAGAATGTTCAGAAGAAGGTAACCCCTTTTTTCCCCCTTCAGAAAAATTCCTAGATTGAAGCCGCTCTTTTATTTTCTTTCCAATATTCTTTTCTGATCATATCAATATTTTTTCATCCGTACCATGCAGTGGGTACCAGAGCTAAGGCATCATGCCGGTAGTGTGCCAATTGTGTTAGTGGGAACAATGCTTGGTAAGCAAAAAAAAAAAAAAAAACACAGACTCCTAAGAGACCAAAACTGGCTATATTTTTAGAAAACCTTATTACAGTTACCATTGTTAAATCGGAAAGTAGTCTTCTTAAAGTCATGATGTAAGAGCCCTAATGAATTCGCAACATAGCACAAACCTGATGATGGACAAGTACTTGCAGACATGCGTGAGGACAAACATTTCTTCATGAATCACCCTGATTTAGAGCCTATCTCTACTTCACAGGTCAGTTTGGCAAACATAATACATTAATATGGCATTTAACATGCTCATAATGTCAATTGTGTCCCACTTCTGAATGGTATATCGGTTTTGAAAACATGGAAATCAATTGCGATGTTCCACATGAAAAACATGCAAAGTGAAGCTGAGCACATTCTTTCTGTTGTGGTGTTTTATAGGGCGAGGAGCTGAAAATGATGATAGGTGCAGTGGCGTACATAGAATGCAGTGCCAAGACACAACAGGTACCGTGTGGATATGGTAGAGTGCAACATTATTGATTATTTCAGTTTATTCTGATGAAAGTTTCCAAAACCTGAGGGAAGTCAGGGAAATCAATTTTTTTTTATGAAGACTGATTTGCCACAATGTCTGGAAGCCTTAAAAAAAATTCATGTGCTGGCGCTCTACTAGTTATGCTCTAATTATGATTTCTCTATGGACCAGAATCTGGTGGCAGTATTCAACTCTGTGATAAAGGCCGCCCTATGCAAGCCAAAGTCGAAGAAGAGCAACCGAAAGCAGAGCGGGTGCTCAATACTATGAGCGGGCAACCACTTGAAGGAGGATGTTTTCAAGCACTTCATGCCTGAGTTCATGCTGCGTTATATTGCACGTAGATTCTTTTAGATTAATTTACTTTTAGATACTCTCGGGATCATATTTACCCAGGTATTAGGTTTTTCTTGGTACAATTTTCTTGTCTTTTAGTGACAATTGAGTTGGGATTGCTACTCTTGTAGGAGTACTCAGATTCTAGTGTTACTAGCTAAAACCCCCGCTGTTGCCACGGGTATCATCACAATAATATGAAAATGTGCAGTCCAAGAATGAGAAGTGTCATCACAACAACTTACTATCTTGAAAAAGTATCACAGGACATGCATGTAAACATTTACATTTAAATGAAAAATATTGCAAGATACTTATAAGAAAGACATTGCAAGATAACAGGGCAAACAACATTAATATAACAAGTGTACTGCCCTCCCTAATCTAAATTGATAACTGATGACGAAGCACCAATAAAATTCTCAAAATCCATGATGCAAGATTACATGCAGTGTGCAAATATGAAGACTAGAAATTCAAGACCAAACTACAATGAATTAGGAGATCAGATCCACATTCTTAAAACTGCAAGAGCAAATCGAAGCGAATGATGCCTACAAAAAATGGAATCCTGTTCAAACAGAGGGGGTGTCGTCGACACGTGCAAGAAGAGCATTGGCTCTTGATATTGGCGCACCGATGAACCGAACCAGGTATACAGGAAATCCAATGCGCTCATGTAAGAACAGCATACGGGTAGTGGAACCAGAATCTGTCACCAGCATTCACTTAAGTTTTTGCCTTAATATCACCAGAATCACACTCAATGTCCGCACCTAGTTAAAGGTGGTTACCAGCTTCAAGAAGCAGAAACCTCATCAACCAAATAAATCCATTTCAAATATCTCCTACCCAAAATCTGACTACGCACTTGAGCGACGAAAACTCAAGAATTCAAACTTGACAAACTTTGGATTGACTTCATCCTTTACTCCGTGTTCTTTGCATAAACATTCCTTCCAATAAACTACAGAATTGTAACATCCAATATTTCAAATAAAAATGTTCCTGATAGTCCACTAATTTCACTATAGCATAGACCGTGTGCTTACTAGATTGAGGTACGAATGAACACTGCATTTCACAACTACTAAAAAATGAAGTTCCATAGTTAATTAGTTTTTTTAGATAATGGGAAGATCGCGTTAATCCCAGCCATGGCTCTTCAAAAAGCTACAACCGCATTGGCCATGACTTCCAAGAGAGTTAATTAGTTATCGGATGGTTCACTTTCCATTGTATTTCAACTTCTATAGCATTAATAAGCATCATTGCTTGAAGATTTACATTCCTACCAACTAATTGCCAGATGATTCGTGCTGCACATATTTCACATTCTAGCAGCATGGCCATTGTTTGAAAATTTACATTCCTACTCGCCATTGGTAGACAAAGCACAAAATATTTACATTCTTACATAGGGGACGGCAAAAGATGGCCTCACAGAGATGAAGGGCTAGATTAAATTGACACAACAGCTGCGTCATATGTGAGACTCAGTGTCAAAAGCCTCCCTTCTTCATGATGTTCCTCCACTTAACCCTCAAGTCAGATGGCAGGCGTGTCCTGTGAAACACATCTCTGCCATATTCGAGTATCTGAACCCATGGAATAGGGCTATCGTCCTTGGGGATGAATTTCGCCATTGCTTCCTGGATAATCATAGTGAAACATATATAAATATACAGGCCATGCAATTCACACAATTATTACAAACTAGCTTGGCAACACTCAAATTTCAGCCGTGAAAAATTACAATCGAAATATGGTAACCTTCAAAGTTGTTTCTTCTTCTTCCGTCCAACAAAGTTTCGAGCGCCTTCCAGTAGGTGCGACAGGATTGGAACTACAAGATTAATTTTCTCAGTCCTTGGAAACAAGGCAGACACCACAAAATGGTACCTTTTAAGAAAAAAAATATTTTTCCCACAATGCTGAATATGTATGAAAAATATGACAGAATGCTGGCTTATTTTATGATTCAGTCTCCATTTTTATATGCACAGAATGTTCTGTTACGGCTATTGACACATAGCATGTAATCGGTGCAATCCAACACAGCTTAATCATAACAACTACAATTGGTGAAGCAGAACCTCATGCAGCCAAGTCTGATCTAACTTCATAATCCTAACCAGAATGTAGTTGAACCATCTATGGTGCGCAAAAAACTCCATCTGATATTCGAAGTGATGCACATAAACTAATGATGACTTCCAATGGTATTACCAGTATCATGACATAGGAATCCCCATGACATAGTTTAAGTTTTCTTACAAGATTTTAATATCTTGAAAATTTGAATCATGTGAAAGCTGTTTCGCACCATGTTATCCATGGTTTTGAGCTAAAAAATAATGGAAGTTATTTTAGCAAGAGCAATACCGTTATAAAAGCATGAAAACACTGAAACTCACTACATGCAATCCCATCGACATTTGTTGTAGAGCTTTATTTATTACATATCAAAACCAACACTCAATATCATTCTATTCTAAATTAAATCTTCAGTCGTGTTTAGTTAATGGAAAGAAACTACATTAATTAGGCTTTCTTCCATACGAACTCAGCAAGTGAGAAAAAGTTACGGAAAGAAGTGGCAATGAAACTCCAGTGTTAAAACTTACTAGCGCTTCTGCGGAGCATAGTTTCTTTTTCTCGATGGAGAAGACAAGTGTTGATCCTGCTGTGCAGTAGTTTTTCTAGAATTACTCGATGCCACTGTCTCTTTTTCTCGTAATCCTGATTTGCTGTGTCTCATCTTGCACCAAGGAGGTGATGATCGTTTGCCAGAGTCATTTGAAGATGTAGCTTCTATTTCATCAGAATCATTAGATTGGTGAGATTTTGCAGGACCATCCTCTTTTTCAGCTTCAACTTCTTGATTTGCAGGAGGATCACATCTTTTTTGAGATGAACTTCTTGTTCCATGGGATGAATTGCCATTAACAACTTTCTTATTTTCCCCCTGCTGCTGTCGCTCTGCATCCCCAAGTTTATTATTCTTGATGGTCACATTATTAGGATTTTCAACAGGGGATGCTTTCCCAGTGACCATCTCCTCGGGATAACCATTACCTGTAGCATAAACTTTCTGCTTCTTCCTCTGTTGATCAGGCTCTTCATCTCGATGAGCAAGGTTAATAGCTTTGTGCTGATGGGTATTTTTCCTTTTTGATGAATCACAGACGTCGGATTGACCCTCTCCGTTGGGAGCCCTCGGTAGAACTCCAGTTAGTTGTTCATCGCGTTGCCTGACCGCTTGCGTAGTGCCAAGGAAAGTAGCAAGGTTCTTCCTAGCCTCACAATAAGTTTTCTTTGCCTTTTCATATGCTTCAGTTGCTTTCCTATAGAAGCATACTGGGCAGTAGAACAGGTCGGCCTCTTGAAATGTCACTGAGGAACCAAAACATCTATCATGAGCGGCTAACAAGCAGCCACTACATTTCAGAAGCTCTCCAGCTTTACCACATTTTATGCACAGATCTTGTTGTGAGAAGCCCTCAAGAGAATCACTGATGTCTTGATCCATCGGCCAAGAAGGCATTTTGTTAGCCATTGACAGAAGGCTAGTGGCAGCAATACCATGGAGACTATCATATGGGGAAGAGACACGGGGCATTCCCGCAGAAGTATCCCCAAGATTTGCCTTGTCTGATGTATTTGTTGTGCTTGTTCCATTAACACCCTGAGCAGAGTTTGGAGCAGAGCTGCTGCAGCCGTTTTTCTGAACATCAGTTCTCTTTCCAGTATTCTGCTCACATGAATAATTGGCTTCTGAAATTCTATCATGCAAGATTAAATTGCAGTTTTGAGACGATGGAGCAGCCTGCACATTCAGCCCAACATGGAACTTCTTGTTTTCTGAGATGCTAGCATCATCATGTAGAGCTTGATTAACTTTGTCCACGCCACGGTTTTCTGTATCAGACTTATCACCATTTTGCTCCTCAAGCAATGTAGCATGTTCAGTATCATTCCCTGGTAGATGATTGATTTCAGATTGGCCTCCTTGAGTAGCTTCTTTGCAGCGGACAGAAGCTTGCAGAGTCAACTCCACATGAACATGATCCTTTTCCGCTGGCTGAATACTTGCACTGACATCATCCAGAATTTGATTTACTTTCTCTCCACTTTCATGTTGCAGAGCATTCAGATCAGTTCTGCTGCTGTGAGGTGGCGAGATCATGGTTGAATCCTCTGGGGCAACAAACTCAGGCAAGTGCCCAGGTTCAGATGCATTTGTTGGCAAGGCATCGCTACTTCTATCAAAAGATGGAGCCACTGAGGCATGCGTGCCCAGCCCTTCATGGCTGGGTTTCTTCAATGACTGATCACTGGAGCCATCATCATGCAGCCTCTCTCCATCGATATAGTGAGACGGTGAATTTGGAGATTGTTCCCTGGGAGACTCTGGTGGAACCATGGCAGCATGAACCTCTGTATCCTTCTTCGACAAGGGTTCAGTAATGCATCCCTGCAAAGTTGCATCGGCAGAAGCATGCAGGGGTCCATGTAGCACATCCTCATCCGCCGTAGGACTCATTTCTGGAGACTTAGCACCTAAATCAACAGCACGTGCATCATGTTCTTGCGGGTGATCATCAGACTTACTATCAGATGTGCATGGCTGGTGAAGAACAAAAGTTTGTGTGATCGGGTCTTCTCCGAGATTTCTTGATTCAGTTTCATCAACTAAATTTTCTGAAGTCAATTGCTGAAGCTCACCATTGTCTGTAGGGGACCTAGGCTTCTCTACATTTACATGATCATGGCTGCTGCCCAGGGACTGATCATTGTCATGTTGGTTGGTGCCATTCTGCTCCAATCGGGATGGTGAAACCATAGATGTGATCTCTGGGTCAACTTCTTTGAGCTGAAAAGAAAAAAAGTGTAACATAACAAATTTTGCATTTTCTAATTTCTATGACTCCCTTCATTCTCAGCTTCAACATTTTGAGAATGGAGGCAGTGCAAATTTTGACAACAGCTCTTTAACCTACCAACTCAAGTAAAGTTTCCGGTAATGTAGATTTCTTCATACAGATAACGTTCTTGATGTCTTGACTGAAGGGTGGAAGCATATCCTTCTCCAAAGTTCCTGAACTTCCGACCTGCAAATTTTACAGTCATGTAACACAAACCACAAATCATCTGGCAACGTCTCTTAACTTTTTTAAAAAAATCTAAAAAGCAAATGGTTCTTTCTCAAATATAGGAATCTAGTCACATTACGCATAACAAAGCACCAATAAGGGTTCCATACAAAAATAGAATTAGAGGTGCATGAACACTTTAATGTGATAAATGACAGCCATGAAGCCCATGATTAAGGCTGTAAACGAGCCGAGCTCGAGCGAGCCGGGCGCCTCAAGCTCGAGCTCAGTGGATAGTCGAGCCGAGCTCGAATCGAGCCTAAGATCTGACCGAGCCTGAAGACGTGCTCGAGCTCGGCTCGATCGAAGCTCGTGGGCTCGAATAGGCTCGTTTACACAGATCGTCGTCTCGCCCTCAACTAATCACGAGCTTGCTGTGGAGGATATTGCTGGCAGTGGCAGGTCACCGAGCAGATACGTTTCCATCTTTCTTGAATCAATACTGTGATTAAAGGATTGATTACACAGCCATGCGGATTGATTAGTCCATGCGTTGATGTCCATGTGACTTAGAAAAGAAAGCCATCTTGCCTCACGCGATGGGCAGCAGCCGCAGCACCGCAACAGCCTTCGCGGCGATGGTTGACGCCTCGACGGGAATCGGGAGGAAGACGGGAGAATGAGGGAGAGAGCGGGCAGCGGCGGGGTAGGCTTGTGCGATTTCTTTTTCTTCTGATGCGGAACCATCGAGACTTCGAGAGAGGTCGGGGAAGAAGATGCTATGACGACTCGGGACATGGGCTGTGCGTTGATGTTGGGCTGTGAGTTGAATGGGCCGAGTAAAGACACTGCTCAAACAAACATAAACGAGCCTGGTCGAGCTACTCGAGCTCGGCTCGTTGAGGCTTGCGAGCTTGAGATCAGGCTTGAGCTTGGCTCGTTTTTTGTTCGAACCGAGCTCGAATCGAGCCTGCTGCGAGCCGAGTTCAAGCAGCTTGTCGAGCTCGAGCATTTTTTACAGCCTTACCCATGATGACACCCCTGGCTTTAGTGCTCTGAAACAGTCCATCTTAAGGAGATGCAGTGATCTTTTCGAAATTGAAAATCAAATATGCAGCAGAGCAGCAGCAGAAGAACATGTCAATGACAGCCACAAACCTTTTATGAATAACTAGTGACAAGGCACCAGACAAATTGCATGTGTTAACAGGAGGAAGCAACTAAAGTCTCTTCCCCTAGGATTCAGATAAAGGAAAAACCAAGGAGAATTTCATCAGCACACATGACACATCCGCTCAATATAACATGGCCCAGCCATGAATAGCGCAAGGAATAGAAGACTGGATTGCGGATTTGCTACATTTTGGAGCAGCTTACACCAGAATTCTACACAAGGAACACAGCAGGATTATCTGGCAAATAAACATCTAGCCAATAGAAAAGCAACTCCGTGCCTCTATCACGGAGTGAAACCCCATGACATTATCTCATTCCTTTGTTTTCTGAGTTTCCACACATTGTGATAGTGACGTCGCAAAGCAAGGTACGGCAGCAATGAATCCAGATGTACATATATCACCAAAACCAACATTTACTAGTGCCAGGACATTTCCATGCTTCCTCAAGTGAGAGACTCTACTACTACCATTCTTTAATTAACCAATCCTACACAATACAATCAATCACCAAAGACAAGCCTACCAATTAAAACCCAATAATCCTTGAATGAAATGTTTCCCAAGTGGCCTTAGTCACTTATCCAAATGAACAGAAGCCAAATCAAGCACTTATCGACATAATCGGAAGAGGAACCAGCACCGCTAGAATGCCTGCAGTCGCACGCGGAATAAGCACCTCTCCGATGAGCTTAAGCAGGAAATCCTCGCAGGAGCGGGCGGCCTCAACCCTAAGCACCCCTGCCGTTGCCGCGGCCCCGGTCCCAGCCCCGGCTACGGAGGCGGCCTCCTGCAGGCACCGGAACGCCACCCGCTCCCGCGTGGCCTCGGGGGCGCCCATGAGGCACTCCGGAGAGGCACCCACCAGCGCTGAGGAATACCATTAACCACCCTAAATGAGAGAACGAAGGCGTGGACGCGAACGGAGGAGAGGTGCTTTATTAGTGGCGCGGGCGCTTACCCTTGAGGACGGAGAAGTCGAGGGTCTCATCGCCGGCGAGGGCGTCGACGACCCAGTGGGCGGCGACGCGGGTGGCGGTGGCGGAGGCGAAGGCGAAGAGGGGCGGCGGCATTGCGAGAGGCGGAGGACTCTTTGAGGGGCCGAACTGCAAAAATTACATCCCCGACCCCCGGGAAAACGGCCGTCTCGTGCCGGGAAGATTCAGTGTGGACCGTAGGATCACCCGGCACGGCTCCTGAAGCGTCCTCCCCGGGAAAACGGCATCTCGTTTTCGTACCGTCCGGGACCGGTACGGTAGATATGGTGGTCGTGGTACCCAAAGATAAGAGTTGATTTTTGTTTATACTGTTGAATGCCGGGAGCTTAAGATTGCGTAGCGGCACATGATATCGCACAGCTAAAGATATAGTTGAGTTGAAGATTGCATAACGGCGCATGATATCGCACGCGAAATCCAGACCCTTCATTCATCTATCATATTACATCTCAACCATCTGTTCTATAAAGTTTCATTTCCCAATCACAATCCCACTCCATATTTTCCAATTGCCAAACACCCCTGTTTTTTTTAGAACAATGTACCGGTACATATTGCCTAAAAAAAATGTACCGGTACATATCGCCTAAAAAAATGTACCGGTACATATCGCCTAAAAAAAATGTACCGGTACATGGTATTGAACGGGTGCATGATTGTACGTGGACTTTGGGTCTACGAAGTACTATCTCGCCCAGCAAGGAGTGGTGGTTCAAACCCAACAATATCTGTTTATCTCTCATGGAATCAGAACAACGTCATCCATAATTAAACACGTACCAAATGACTACATGAAACATCAATACAAAATTATTTGATAGATAGATCTCAACCCGAAACATCCAATTACTTGCGGAGGCGCACAACAGCAGCTGGCCAGCCAAGATCGCTTGCGAGCTTGCCAGCGGTGTCTTGTGTTTCGTCGTCAACATCATCTTCAGATGGATCAATTGTATCATCCTTTAGATTAACGTCGGGGTGATGCTTCTTGACCCGAGCGAGACCCTCGGCGGTGACGGATTTAGCTGCTTCATGCACAATGCCTTTGACCTCGCGCCTAAGCCACCTAACCATTGCACGAACACGCGCCATGAGTGCCTTAGTATGCTCGATCATCTCAAGGCCGTAATCTCTGGCCTTCCCCACAGCTTGATCCTCATCCTTGCGGAGGTGGGTGAGCACAACACCCAGCTCGAATACAATGGGCTCAAGCACAAACGATAGACCTAGTACCACAAAGAACATGTTAAACCGAGCATCTATTATCTGTTTCAATCTAAAGGATGATAAGGAATACGATGTGAGACTCTAGATACGCGAACTTACTTTCTTCGATTGATGCGCGAATAGATTCCTCGAGCGCCTCAGGTGCCTCGTTGTCGTCGATCTTGGGACGCTTGCCAGCGGCCTTCTCCTCCATCGTCTCTTTCCTCTTCCCTCCCTCCAGCTTGCCGGCGGCCTTCTCCTCCATCGTCTCTTTCCTATTCCCTCCCTCCATGACCAGTGCTGGAAATCACAGGCGCAACTAAGGTATCTTGCGGTGGTGTCAACAGGAAGAGATGCAAGGGTCAGGGCTCAGACGCTACGATATATACAGTGGGATGTAGAACCTTCGAGATGCACATTTTCCATCGTCGTACCCTATTTTCACGCTATTAATCTAACGTCTGCACGTTTCCCAAATCGAAACGGCATCAAGACGCGCACCTGGCCAGGCGCTATCTGTTTATCTTCCGTGGAATCAGAACAACATCGTCCGTAAAGTGTAAACCACGCGCTAGTTATAATTTTTTTTTTCTTTTTGGCGACAATTTGATCGCATCGGTTCCTGATGTGCCATACGTGTACGTGTGAATGGAAATAGCCTCCGCGACATGATCGGAGTTATCGGCCACGACTACATTCTGAAATTATCCTCCGCATCATATGCAAGCGTTTGCATTGCCAAGGCATCGAAAACGGACGATAGTTAACAAGTATTGCATGGATGCCATTGATCATTGGGAAAACATTAAGAAGGTGAAAAAACATCCTACAAATCTGATGCATCACTCGGCATGATTGTTCTTACATATATAATTATAAAAAATATAATAAAAAAGTAACAAATAGTAACTTCAACAAGACTCAATTAACCACAATTCGTGTACTACTTCATTATTCTCAAGCATCAGAATCAGCATTCTTGTTCTTCATAATACTGGTTTGTGCATCCTTGAGTCGTTCACAGTAGGAATCAATGACGGAAACCAAGGAGGTCATTGATTGCCACGCATCCGGAGGATGATCATTATGTAGAAAAATTTTGGAAATATCGCAGGATGCAGATAGTACAATGGTCCTCATTTCGCATAGTTTTCTTTCCAGGACTCCGAGCTCATCCTCTACAGCTTTGATGCTACCGTAGCATCTGTTCATCCGGCAGTAGCTGGGATCCAGAAATGAAACATCGAAACGTTTCACGAGCATGTTTATAGCACAGTAAAGTGTACTGGAAATGCTTCCTGATACATTTTCGGTCGATTCTCCTACGAAACAAAGATTCTCACCCACGTGTTCCCTGATTTGTTCACATTCCACAGGGTTAATATTATCCACCTTCTTGTAAAGGTTCAAGACGTCCATGAACATGTCATCTTCCTGGTGAAAGCGAGTACTGTTAGCACGGACCACGAATCCAACATTGGAACCAACCTCTTCTAAGATACTTCTAAGCCCGCTGGTCAAAACGATCCCACGTTCCTGTAACGGGAGATTCAAATGTCGTAACCAGTAAAACAGCAATGAACACAAATATTAAACATTGTTGAATTCAGAAAACTGTTGTAACCATACGTACCCGGTATTTATTTTTCAAGAAGTCGACATAACCACCCCCAACACGATTAGTCGCCCTATTTCTGTAGGAGCTCACATCATTGTCAATAGAATGTAGCCAACGCGAGGACTCTGAGCACACAACTTGCATCAGAGTACCATATTTTTCCGCACCCTCAAGTCCCATTAACCTGTCAGCAGCAATCTTCATATCCCCGATCAACATAGTAGTCTGAAAACTTGCATATAGATACGTCCTTCTACTACGTAGGATCCTTTTAACCAGTCCAACAGAATCCTGCCTAATTGTATCCACAGCGAACCAATTGTAATCAGGAACTACAACGTGATGAAGTTCTTCTAGTCTATCTAAAGCATTAAGTGACGCGCATTGTTTCGCATGCCATTCCTGATCTACAGTGGAAGACTGTCCTGTCACCGAGATTATACCAGGTCCAAAACTATCACCAATCCTGGGGATTTCCTCTACTACGTTGATGTCGCCTGGATTCGTAATGAAAAATTTCATCTCGAACGTACGCAGGCCATTACACACTGGTGTCACCTCCTTCCAAACAGGTTCAGAACCACCGAGTTCAGCAGCGGCATCACGGAGTACCAACGTGGCGTCGACATGCACCACTACAGGGGAGGCCTGCACAAAGATGAAAGAATTTATAAAAGAACAAATAAAAAAACAAAGATGATAAAGAAATAGAAAATAAAAAGTAGACAACCATTTTTTATGGTTTATACCAGGGCACGATAGACGTTAAGGATCTGAGTCGAGTGAGGTAGACGTAAACAATGGCTAGGGTTCAAGATCGGTGGCACGGGACGCGGCTCTTTATACTGAGCTTCGAAGGTCATTTCCACGGGATGAGAGGGCCCACGTTACAATCTGCGTATCGCCGCCACGAGATACGACTCCATAATTCGCGCCGTGACAACCTCCGATCCAACAATCACGGAGAAAAAGCAGAATGCACAGCGATGCAGCGTATGAAAAAGCTGGAAATCAGCGTCGGAGGTAACCATCGACGCGGGATATCAGAGGAAATAATCACGCGTATCACCTCCGACCTAACCATACCAAAACCTTCAAAAAATCTGATCTCTTTGAGGGTTTTCGCACGGTTTTGGTATTATTCTATGGGACTACCTTTTTTTTTTGGAGAAACTTCTATGGGACTACCTATACATAGGGCGTTCTACAGTTAACTCGTAGGTCGGCCCAATAGCCCATCAAATTTGAGCAGCCCAGCCCATCTTGAACGTCAACAATTTGAAATAAAAGAGTCAACGTTGTTGTAATTCTATTTCAACAATTACCCTGGAGTGGAGGTGAAACTTCGAAAGATATGAGTTTTCTTCACTATGTGACGAATTAGTAATTATTTTGTTACCCATTTGTTTGGTATTCGATTAAAAAAGTACAGCCATGGACACCATTATTCAATGGGGTAGCATACCAAAAGGTGAATAAAAACTCTCACAGATATGATGCATCACTCGGCAGGTTTATTCATATATAATAAAATATAATAAAAAAGTGACAAATAGTAACATCAACACGACTCAATGAACCACAATTCGTGTACTACTTCATTATTCTCAAGTAGGAGAATCAGCATTCTTGTTCCTCATAATACTGGTTTGTGCATCCTTGAGTCGTTCACAGTGGGAATCAATGGTGGAAACTAAGGAGATCATTGATTGCCACGCATCCGGAGGATGATCATTCTCTAGAAATATTTTGTAAACATCACATAATGCAGATAGTACAACTGACCTCATTTCGCATAGTTTTCTCTCCAGGACTCCAAGCTCATCCTCAACAGCTTTGATGCTATTGTAGCATCTGTTCATCCGGCGGTAGCTGAGATCCAGAACTGTCACACCGAAACGTTTCACGAGCCCTCTTATGGCACAATAAAGTGTACTGGAAACGGATGTTTTTACACTTCTCGTAGATTCTCCTACGAAACTAAGAGTCTCACCCCAGTGCTCCCTGATTATTTCACCTACAACAGGATTTATATTTCCGTCATTTTTCTTGTGAAGGTTCAAGACGTCCTCGAACGTGCCATCTTCTTCGTCCGGCACAGTATCGTGAGCACCGACCACGAAGCCAACTTTCGAAGCAACCTCTTCTAATATACTTCTAAGACTGCTGGATAAAACAGTTGTAACCATACGTACCATGTTCCTGCAGATGGAGATTCACACGTCATAATGAGAAAAACAGTAATGACAAAATATTAAACATTGTTGCATTCAAAAAACCGTTGTAACCATACGTACCCGGTAATCATTTTTCAAAAAGTCGACCTACACACCTCCAACCAGATTAGTTGCCCTAGTTCTGTAGTAGGTCACATCATTGTCGATAGAACGCAGCCAACGTGATGACTCTGAGCACACAACTTGCATGCGAGTACCGCATTCTCCAACACCCTCAAGTCCCATGAACCTATCAGCAGCATTCTTCATCTACCGGATCAACGCAATAGTCTTAATGCTTGCAGATAGATACGTAAATCTACTATGTCGGATCCTTTGAACCAGTCCCACTGAATCCTGCCTAATTGCCTCCACAGCGAACCAATTGTAGTCAGGAACAAAAACGCGATGAAGTTCTTCTAGTCTGTCTAAAGCAATAAGTGTCGCGCATTGTTTCGCATGCCATTCCTGATCTACAGTGGAAACCTGTCCTGTCAACGCGACGAAACCACGTCCTAAATTATCACCAACCCCGATGATTTCCACTACTTCGTTGATGTCGCCTGGATTCGTAATGAAAAATTTCACCTCGAAGATCTGCTGGCCATGAAGTACTGGTGTCAGCTCATTCCAAACAGGTTCAGAACCACCGAGTTCAGCGATGGCATCACGGAGTACCGATGTGGCGTCGACATGCACCACTATAGGGAAGGCCTGCACAGAAATGAAAGAATTTATAAAAGAAGAACAAATAAAAAGAACATCACAAAATATCATAAAGAACACAAACCATTATCTATGCTTTATCGCAGGGCACGATAGACGTCAAGGATCTAAGCCAAGTGAGGTAGACGTAAACAATGGCTAGGGTTCGCGATCGGAGGCATGGGACGCGGCTCTTTATAATGAGCTTCAAAGGTCACTTCCACGGGATGAGAGGGCCCATGTTACATCCGCGTATCGCCGCCACAAGATACGACTCCATAATTCGCGCAGTGCCAACCTCCGATCCAAAAATCACAGAGAAAAAACGGAATACACAGCGATGCAGCGTAGGAAAGGGCTCGAAATCCGCTTCGGAGGTATCAGAGGAAAGTAATCGCGCATATCACATCCGACCTAACCCTAGCGAACCACTCAATAAAATTTGTTTTTTAAGGGTTTTGCAAGGTGTTGGTATTGTTACCTCGTCTTCAATTAGTTTGTTTGAAAGCCCAAAGGAAGATGTGGGCCTACCAAAACACGCGGGCCAAAGGATGATGTGGGCCTACCAAAATCAAGTTTGTTACCTCATCGAAGGCCTCAAAATCCGCATCGAAGGGAACCTCCGACGCATGCATATCAGTGGCAACCAATCACGCACTTACCACCGACCATATAATCGTACGCATGGCTACTCCCATTAATGAACAAATCCCCGCAAATCGTGATTTGTTACCAATCTATTTCAACATTACCATTTTTGGTATCTGCCGCCGTCGCGTACGGCGCAAAGGGCGTGAAACCCGCATCGAAGGTAACCACCGACGCAGGGTTACGGAGGCAAGCAAGGTGTATCGCCCATCTATAAAATGGGACTGCCATTTCACCCTCTACTTCAAATCCAACATCTCGCCAGTTTCTTTCCTAACGTCGTCCGCTAAGAACAATCCGCTGCGCATCATCAGCATCAAGAGTCAACCACATGTAAGTCGACGCCGTCTCTTTCTTTTCACCAACTTTCGATGACAAACACTAAATATTTAACCAATGGTTGTACTTACTACTATCGTAGGACGATCAACGACATTACTGTCGCGTCGGAGCATCCACTCGCTGACGCTGACCAGAAGACAACACTGGATATGATGGACTACACATGCGAGCAGACGGAGACTAAAGACGAAAACACCTCCCCTACCATCACCTTCGCATCGGCGTCCATGGAACCAGGGAGTAATCATCCGTTGACTCCCTCTGAGAAGAAAGCACTGTAAGTAATAATAATCGGATATCGATGATCTGTTACTGTAGTCTGGTTAAAATAACATTTCTATGCAATAATTGATTAACTGCAACGATAATCGATATCGATGATCTGACAGTATTTTAATATCCACTGCAATCGTCTTCATTTTCTTCATGTCATTTGGGTGCGCCGCCAAAGGGGAGAGCATCCGGCGAAAAGGGTTCCGCCACCCCCGGCGACCACAAGCCTAATCCTTCCGCCAAGGAGAGAGCATCCGGCGACGACCGGGACGGCGACCGCGAGAAGCCCATCCGTCTGCCATCGCCACCGCGATGGGAAAGACAAACCAAGAGGCCCCCTCGGCGTATCCAAAGTGGGTCGGAGGCAGTTGGTGCAGATGGTGGACGAGAAGAAGATCCCCAGCATGGCGGTGGTGCGGGAGCCCACAGGTGAGGATGATCCCAAACCCCTAGATGATGAGGTGGTGGTGTTCGAAATTTTCATTGACGCCGGACTAGACATCCCGTCTGTGCCGCTGGTAGAAGAGGTCCTTCGTGAGTACCACCTGGAACTCCCACAGCTTTCGCCCAGCGCAGTGCACCGACTCGCCGTCTACCAGTGGGCAATGTTCACACAGGGAGAGGATGCAAGCGGGAAGCATTTTGCAGCCCTTCATATGGCGGTCAGCCAACCAAGGAGGAGCGGTCCCAAGAAAGCTATGTTGGCGCACTACGGTTGTATCAACTTCCAGTTGCGGACAGAGTATGAGGAATCACCAGATTTCCCCTCATGGGCTAGCGCATCTAAGTGGAAACAAGGATGGGCAAAGAGCTGGTTCTACTACAAAGTAGGGACACAGTCAATGTTGCGCTCGACAGACCGCGACATCAAGTTCGTTGAGTATCCTGAAGTGGACATCAGCGATCCAGTGATTAAGAGGAAGATGGAAGCAATGAGGAAGATTGCATCACATTTGGGGATGAGGGACCTGACAGAGGAATACATGATGCTAAGGGTTCGTCCTTTGGGTGAGAAGTGTCAACACAAATTCACCATCAGAGAAGGAGAGGAACTTGGAAAATACGCAGGTCCACTGACCAAAGGAAGTAGTATCAACACAGAGTGTACATATTGCTCGCAAATTACTATTTTTTCGATTTAGTAATTATTAGTTTCATGGTACATTCAAATCCGAAAACTTAAATATGTTGAGTGTTGCCTATGTCTGCAAATTAACTTGTAGTGTCTAAAATGCAAAACAATCTTATGCTCAATGTGACATCGTTATATGCTGTGCAAATTTGTTGTCTGTCGTGCTAAAAGCTTGAATGACATGATCGAGCCAACATAGCGTTTGGTTATTCTGTATATAACACCTGACAAGGACAACATAGTAACAAATTCCAGAGGCCCTGTCATGATGCATTAAAATACCACGTGTTAATATGCATCCACCGCCCAATTTTTGTCAGTTAATTAGCCAACAAAGGAAGTAACTTTATCCATAGATGTTTTAGTAAATTTTCCAACTAACCAACTAATTTTTGTCACGGAGCTTTTTGTGCAGTGTACAGCGCCTGCGAGTGCCTTATGCCGGTAGATGCCATACAATGCGCTGTTGCCCTGATAAACGGTCCGGTACGAAAGGAGGTTACTGCAAGAGAAAAAAATTACAAATACAAGCTGGGCGAGAAGAAATCGGATATGCGAATCCCTTGGGATAGAAACGCCTCCAGCTGAGGGGTAGAGGGAATAAACAAAGAGAGGGAGTCAGAAACGGAACAGACGGGAGACGAAGACTCTGAGGAAAAGAAGGAACCCCCAAACACCAAGAAGATAAAAGCAGTGGCCTTGAGGCGTTCCGGTCGCAAACATGTGGCAGAGTCCTCAAGTATTCAAGGCACTAAATCTGCTTTCGTCGGAGATGATGCTGACAGCAACATCAAACATCCCAAGAAGTCCAACAAGCGAAACAAGAACAACGAAACAAAAGATGAACATGAAGAAGACAGACATCCTGGACCTTCAGGCAACACGAAAAGACAAAGGAAAAGAGCTTCGTTTATTGCCACTCCAGATGAAAACACAAAGAGTACGCAATCTTACATACATTCACAGTGCTCACAGATTTTTAAATCCTCTTATTCTATTGTAACCGATACTATTTTCGCAGGCAATAAGCTTTGTCTGTCAGACGACACACAGAACAAAGAATCGCATGAAGAAAATTCCAATGCGAAGCAGCTTACCAGCCAACCGGATGCGCTGATTGATCATCTAAGAGCGACGATACAATGCATATCCAAGGAGACTCTTGATGCATTCAAAAAGGCTACACAATCTCTGAATCATACATACGTCGACGCCACTGGTCCATTACATCACATAAACTTGCTGGTACGTGGTCATCAGAAAATCAGTAACGACAATATGTGCTTTCGATCTCCGTCGTGACTTACTTGTTTCTGTCACCAGGCAATGTTTCAAATATTACAGGCAGCGTCGAAACACAACGCCGTCATAGCTTCGATGCAACAACAGCACAGCCAAGAGATGGAGAAGCAACGCCAAGAGTTGGACAAGCTCCGCGAAGAGACGTCTGAGGCCAAAAGAATTCTTCAAACGTGGCTCCATACTGCCGAGAAAAAGGACAACAGATTGAATGAGAAACTGACAATATTGACTGAAGAGAATAAACGCAAATTGGAGGCTGCCTCCGAATGCGTACAGGAAATATACTCAGCAATGAAGACGCTGGGAGCAGAACCAAGCGAGCCACCGAATCCAGTAGATTCGATGGAGGAAAAGTTGGATTGGATATCAGATGGATGCAAGATTGTGCAGTCAAGCGCATGGTCGTACGGGGCCTGGTGCGCCAAGTCGTCGTACCGACTTGCATACGGTCTTCTCTCCAAAAAGAAATGTGACCACCTGGGCGCGACAGTTCCTAAAAACCAGGATGTTGCTCATGCACTGCTATCTGAAATACCGTCAGCTGCAGAGGAGGCATGGCAAGGCGTTGGTCAAAAATTAACCATCTCGACCATAGAACATTTCAAACGCGACAATTTGCCAAAGACAAAAAGCTCAGCGAATACCTCTGACAAGGTGCTGACCAATAAGATTATCCAGTAGAAGTTAGTTCTTTACTCTTGTTTCGTATTAGTATGCTTATATACTTCTGACTATTTGCATGTAACGTTTTGAATTACTACTGGATTGCAAAAAACAAGTAAACTAATGTTAGTCCAGTGTCACACCTGCTGACCTAACCTCCGCACGCCTCATAGGTGCTGTTTTCTACAGAAGAATCCCGCTCAAGGACGAACACATCAACAAAGACTCTGAACAATCAAGCGTCCCACACCACTACGTCATTTGAAGCCGGAAGCATCGAACAACCGATCGATCATCTGGACCTGAACGCGACCAAGAACCTGAGCACAGGTACCAACCATCATTCCCAGAAATCAATTAAGTCAGTATTAACCCAGGGCGCACTCCCGTCGAGCGAGCTACCCCAGGCATCTAGTCCAAAGTTACGGACGCCACATCTGTCGAGAAAATCTCCGACGTGCAACCAGAGGATGGGTAAACCTAAGATGGACGACGTGCTGGATCCAAAAGGGAAGACACCATGTGCTTCAACAGCGGCATCGAACTCCAACCCTTTGAAGAAACAATCGGAACAGAACTCGACAGATTCTGACGCCACCTTCTACAATAGTGATTGGGAGAATAATTTAAGCCCCGATGACGAAGCGATCGCCGATGTCGCTACGACCCGGCAACTCCTCGCCACGCATGCCATGCAGGAGGAACCTTTAGACTTTAGTGCTTTCGAGACATATCCCTTCGACCCAGCGACACAACCGGCACCTCCTCGACGTCAGGTTATGGTGACAACGAATTCATGCCATCCCAGAGGTCGGTCTGTACCAGTTAAGAGAGGAAGAAGCTCTAATCCACGTGGTACAAGTACGGAATGATCGAATCGTGGTAGAAGCGTAGGACGGTCGAAACGTGGTACATCCGCAGGGGAGTCGGGCAGAAAAGCAAAAGGGTTTCAATATCTACTATTTGGGTGATGGAATCTCCGAACAAAAACACGATTGTTTCTCTTGTGTGTGTACATACACTGTTTGTGTAATAATAATACATTTTGTCAATGCAAGTGCACAACTCTACATAGCCTACGACGTAAGCACTTCTTTCTTAGTGTATGTTCCAGCTATATTATTAGCACCAATTCGAGCAGTTGCTTCGACGGTACTATGGCGCCTATTTTTCTTTTTCCCCCTACCTTTCCTCTTTCCATCAGATTCATCAACAGGCAAAGCGAATACTTTCACGTTAGCCCTGGTTGTTGCTCGGGACAGCGCAACGTACAGCTGGCCATGAGAGAATACGGGCTCCGGCAGGTAAATACCGACATTAGGAATAGTCTGACCCTGTGCCTTGTTAACGGTCATGGCGAAGCAGAGTCTGATAGCGAATTGTTTCCTCTTGAATTGGAAAGGAAAGACCTCATCATCGGAGGGACAGAGAGGGATCCTCGGCAAAAAGACTCGCGTACCAGCATGCTGTCCGAGAACAATCTCCGCATCGATAAGGTTCTTCTGGAATCCACGCACTACCAGCCTCGTGCCGTTGCAAAGACCATTGGCGGGGTCAATGTTTCTCAAAAGAATGACAGGACAGTTTATCTTGAGCCTTAACACATGTGGAGGAAGTCCATTGGGAGTCAATGTATTAAGAAACTCAGACGGGTAATAGTTGTGTGGATCATCAATCGCAGTGTCGAAGCTATGATATACCATCTCATCCCCTTCAAACCGGTCTATCATCTTCATGTTGATCCTATCCACACAGTCGTTTCTTGTAGTCAATATCGCTCTGGATGTCATGTAGTCCGGATCTGTCTTGTTTGCATCGAGATTAGGAAAGACATAATCTATCAGAGCATCAAGATCCGACTTACTACCAGTGCATGGAACGCAGATCTCATCCGGGAGACGAACCTCACCTTCAACATTGTTCTCCTCAGTCCCACCTCCGATGCGCAGCAAAAAGTCAGCAAACCAAGGGTCGTTCTGGCCTCTCATGTTGCGTACTAACTTTAGGTGCCGCATCGACGCCCATAGGTAAGACCTACGAAGAGAAGCATCGACGATTTGAGCCCTGGACAAACCGTGCCAACACTCCGCGGCGAGCATTCGGCTGCTGAACAAATCGTGTTTGTCAGATCTGATAGAGGAATCCTTTGATGCGAGTTCTGTCTCTGCTGCATAACGAATCAAATCGCAAGAACTATTATAAAAAATAAATTCTAAAAAACAAAACATAAACTAAAAACATAAACACATGCCTGCGTGTTAACACTCTCTGGCGAGGATACGGCTGTTGAATCAGTCGTATTTGTCAGATCTGATAGAGGAACTCTTCGACGCGAGTTACATCTCCGCTACATAACGAATCACGTCAGCACAAGACGTATACCATCGAAGGATGATTCAGGTCAAAAGCATCGAAGATTCACCTTTGGTTCCACGCTGGAGTTTTCCGATACATCGGAGACCGATGTCCGACCTCCACCGTTGATGTTTGAATCCATGTTGTACAATCTGAAAATACCAGATCTGATCAAACACGCCGTAAGCAAGCCAATATCACAGGGAGTTATGACACAATTGGATACCGATCACCGGAGCCAAGATCTCAACTTTTAGCGACCCCCGACTAGAAGAGACGATGCTTCGGTAATGTGGCATCCAACTCTCACCAACGAGTGACTCAAAGAACACAAAGTTGGAGACGATACAGAGGTACGACCTCCGGTGGCGCAGATGCAAAGCTACGACAGTTAAAATGGGTCACGCAATTAGGTTTACAAGAAAAGCGAGGTCGATTTGAACCAAGAACGAAAATGGTCGGACGGTATATGGGGGGAAGCAAAAGAAAATACTGATTTAACGTGATCCCTCTGATCAAGAACGGGCGTCAGATGGCAACGAAGGCGGAGTTAGGGTTGAGGGTCAGAGTAGACACGACATATGGAAATGCTGACCGCTAATCGGGGGAAGCGAAAATTACGGCAATTTCAAAATGTGCCGTCAGATCCGCAACGGACGTACGGATGTCAAAGTATGTGCACAGGGCTTGACGGCGCCCGACGCTTTCCATTGCGAAGTGTGATAGGGGCTACGCAATCATGCCCGACGGTTTGACCGCTACACCAACGACGAAATGAACACGGGTCGTCGGATCAAGAACAAATGGCGCAGGATCGACGAGGGGCCCGTGCGGAGGCTCATAGGGCGGAGCGCACACCAACGACGAAATGAACGCGGGTCCTCCAATCATGAACAAACGGCGGAGGATCGTCAACGGGGCTGTAAGCTTCCCGTGCGGAGGGACAAGGGCACACCAACGACGAAATGAACGCGGGTCCTCGGATCATAAACAAACGGCGGAGGATCGACCGAGGGGCCCATGCGGAGGCTAATAGGGCGGAGGGCACACGAACGACGAAATGAACACGGATCCTCGGATCATAAACAAACGGCGGAGGATCGATCGAGCGGCCGATAGCTTCGCGTGCGGAGGCTGATAGGGCGGAGGGCACACCAACGACGAAATGAACGCGAGTCCTCGAATCATAAACAAATGGCAGAGGATCGACCGAGAGGCCCGTGCGAAGGCTAATAGGGCGGAGCACACACCAACGACGAAATGAACGTGGGTCCTCCGATCATGAACAAACGGCGGAGGATCGTCAACGGGGCTGTAAGCTTCCCGTGCGGAGGGACAAGGGCACACCAACGACGAAATGAACACGGGTCCTCGGATCATAAACAAACGGCGGAGGACCGACCGAGGGGCCCGTGCAGAGGCTAATAGGGCGGAGGGCACACCAACGATGAAATGAACACGAATCCTCGGATCATAAACAAACGGCGGAGGATCGATCGAGCGGCCGATAGCTTCGCGTGCGGAGGCTGATAGGGCGGAGGGCACACCAACGACGAAATGAACGCGGGTCCTCGGATCATAAACAAACGGCGGAAGATCGACCGAGGGGCCCGTGCGGAGGCTAATAGGACGGAGCGCACACCAACGACGAAATGAACGCGGGTCCTCCGATCATGAACAAACGGCGGAGGATCAACAACGGGGCTGTAAGCTTCCCGTGCCGAGGGACAAGGGCACACCAACGACGAAATGAACGCGGGTCCTCGGATCATAAACAAACGGTGGAGGATCGACCGAAGGGCCCGTGCGGAGGCTAATAGGGCGGAGGCCACACCAACGACGAAATGAACATGGATCCTCGGATCATAAACAAACGGCGGAGGATCGACAACGGGGCTGTAAGCTTCCCGTGCGGAGGGACAAGGGCACACCAACGACAAAATGAATGCGGGTCCTTGGATCATAAACAAACGACGGAGGATCAACCGAGGAGCCCATGCGGAGGCAAATAGGGCGAAGGGCACACCAACGACGAAATGAACACGGATCCTCGGATCATAAACAAACGGCGGAGGATCGATCGAGCGGCCGATAGCTTCACGTGCGGAGGCTGATAGGGCGGAGGGCACACCAACGACGAAATGAACGCGGGTCCTCGGATCATGAACAAACGGCAGAGGATCGACCGAGCGGCCGATAGCTTCGCATGCGGAGGCTGATAGGGCGGAGGGCACACCTACGACGAAATGGTATGGCGGAGGGCACACCAACGACGAAATGGTAGGGCGGAGGACACACCAACGAGGAAATGAACGCGGGTCCTCCGATCATGAACAAACAGCGGATGATCGACCGAGGGGCTGTAAGTTTCCGTGCGAAGGGTCAAGGGCACACCAACGACGAAATGAACGCGGGTCCTCGGATCATGAACAAATGGCGGAGGATCGACCGAGCGGCCGATAGCTTAGCGTGGGGAGGCTGATAGGGCGGAAGGCACATCAACGACGAAATTGTAGGGCGGAGGGCACACCAACGACGAAATGAACGCGGGTCCTCGGATCATGAACAAACGGCGGAGGATCGACTGAGCGGCCGATAGCTACGCGTGCGGAGGCTGATAAGGCGGACCGCACACCAACGACGAAATGAACGCGGGTCCTCCGATCATGAACAAACGGCGGATGATCCACCCAGGCGGCACGGATCACATACCAACGACGAAAGAAACGTGGGTCCTCAGATGCAAAACGGACGTTAGGATCGAGGTCCCTCATAACGCGGGGACGCGGAATCGAAGGCGGCCCACCTTGTTTGCGTGTGCGGATGACAGGATGTCTTTTATTATGTAGTAGAGATAAAAGTTTTGACGTGACTAGCATTTTTTTTTTTTTGGTACGTTGCTACGGGCGTTGAAATATCATTGTTATAAGATATTAATAGAATAACAATTGATTTAGCTACCACAAATTCATCTGACAGTCTATTTTAGAAAAGATTTTTGCAAAACAAATTATCTTTTTTGATGTGATGGTTTTTAGAAATTAATACATCAACAATTACTTGCAAAATAATAAATAACATAAATAAACTTAAATGCTAAAAAACTTATTTAGGTTTTAAAGCATTTAGAGGAAGAATTTCATTTCGATATGTTTCTTAACATTGTTGTGGAGGGAATAAAAATGCAAATAATTTCTCAGAGACACAAAATCATGAAAAGCAACCTACACAAAATTTTGCTCGAAACTATACAGGAATAAAACACAACAATTAAAATAGTGCAGCGAAGAAAATGATATTATTGCTAAAATATGAAAATAAGTAAATACAAAACATGTTTAGAAGTTCATTATTGCCAAAATATGTATGCATGCCAAATTTCAAGGTTTTTCCATGCACACACATGCATATGTGCATTTATCAATTTTTCCTTATTATAAATCATTAAAACTAACTACTCAAAAACATAAAGGTTTAATTGTACTTTTGGGTAGATCTAGTTAAATTGATTCCAACAAAATTGGTTTCACATTTTTTGAAGATTTATTTATGTCTGTATTGATTTTACAAATTTCATCCATTTATCAGAGAAATAAAAAAGGAGTTGACACGTGGACAAGGCTCAATGGTTGTCATACGACGCTTGGCCGCACAGGATCTGCAGCCACACCGGATCCGGACGTGAAGGCATTGAGAATTGAATCCTACTCGCCTAGATGACAGCCAAACATCCTTACCACTACAGCACACAACAGTTTGCTAACAAAAGCAATTCAACCTTTATAAGAAACAACCGAGTGGAACTCAGATGATTGAATTCAAATTGAATTTGAATTTGTTTTATACTCGGATGATTGAATATGGACCGGTACGATCAACCGGCACGGCTCTTGAAGCGTCTCATGCCCGGAAAACGGCCATCTCATTTTCGTACCGTCCGGGACCGGTACAGTAGATATGGTGGTCGTGGTACCGAGCGGTAAGAGTTGATTTTTGTTTATATAAAATTTTGACGTGATTGCAGATTTGCATAGCCGTGTCAATGGTAATGACATAAACCAAATGAACACTATTTTGTGGCTTCCTTCACAACCATTAATCCAAGTGCAACACTCCCCTTGTAAAGACATTCAAATAGAAATCCAAGCTGAGATGTTGCCGTGTATATCTTTTACTCCACAAATTTGATTATTTCATATGCTTTCCAACAATATTATGGAGTGTGCACAATTGTCAATATTGTTGAAGAATGTTGGCTGGGTCGTGATATTAGGGAGTGGGCTGGGTGCTCCCATATACATACAAAGGGATCAACGTGAATAAAAACTGGATATTAAAATAACCAGCGACAAGTGTTTTAATGTTATACAACTCTGCAGAACACGTTTTTGTTGAACCATAAGTAAACTATCCGTCCTTTCCGACAGTTTAGGCTTTTGTGTGCAAATGGCCGGTGTAGTTTAACCATTTTCCCTCGCAAAAAAATAGTTTAACCATTTTAATTTTCATACAAAGCTCTGCAACGATTCACACAGATGTGTAAGAGTACATACTTCATGACACATTTACAATGACAGCAACCCCTTCTTCTTTTTCTTCTTCTTCTTGCCAAGTAGCAGCCGATTGCTTCAGTTCCATGGTGCACCATATTTTGTGTTCTTAAGCTCTTGCCTCCTCCAAAAAAGAAAAGTGACAGTGATTAATTGATCAAATGCACGATCCATTTTCAACAAAGTTTTATAAACTTCACTAAGGATTCAAACACATATGTTTTTTTTTAAGTTAAGATGGCATGTGCTCTGTATTTTTCATTAAGTAGGAATAAAAGCGGAGGAAAATAAAAATCCAGTACATCTTGATATGCCTATTAGTCCCAGTGCCTCAAATGAATACAGAAAAAGACTACTGGCCAAAGACTTTGCCAACAAAACACTAGAAGACTGTTTTTTTTCTCGGGAAAAAACGCTTTACCAACCTGTGACTGCATATGATCGAAGTGTTTAAACCTGTGACTGCGCTTGTACTATTTTTGATTAAAAAAAACGCTATGTTGGCCCTTAATAATTAATGATTTGTCATGTATATCTACTTTTCAGTTGGAATAAATATAAATACATGTGTTCTTTGCTATTGGCTCACCAAGCTGAAATGCCCAGGGAGCCATGGCATTGTTTGGGAGAAAAAGGATAGGTGTACATATTAGAAGTGATGCCAAGTGAACTCTCTAGTTTCTTGTGTAATGTTTTCTTCCGTGACTAAATATGGGTGGTTAAAATATATAGAGTCCAGATGGGGTTGGTCTAACTTGACAGTACTGATTTAAAATACAATTTTGGTCATCCATGATTCTTCTAGTTTATTTTGCAAATGTCAAC
The DNA here is from genome assembly GCA_007726485.1 of Eragrostis curvula. NCBI lineage: Eukaryota > Viridiplantae > Streptophyta > Magnoliopsida > Poales > Poaceae > Eragrostis > Eragrostis curvula. The sequence continues at coordinate 2,888,787 of RWGY01000009.1, forward strand.
GCACATTTAAGAAACATTATCAGGGTCTTGCTTATAGGGTCATCTAGCTAAAGTTTCTAGAAGCCCAACGCTGGGGGCACTCCAGAGATGCCTCGACGATCACCCCAACTGTAATCGGTTGTCAACGTGGCCAGGGTGACGCTTTTCATGACCGGTGCAAACAACTTGTGCCAGGGTGTTCGTCTCGCTGCTTTGCAGCGGCTACAGTGTTCGCAGTTATTTCTTCAGCAGCAGCTATAGTGTTTCAGCAGCAGCTACAGTGTTCGCAGTTATTTTTCCGCAGCTGCAGGAAACGAACAGGCGCATTTACAAATTTTTGTGTCCTAGTAATACGTGCTCCCTCCATTCTTTCGTTCTTGACGTGTCAGACAATCTTTTTGTAACTAGCCACGAGTTAAAAAATTATGTCCGAGCGTGACCACTTCAAAGGAGGAGGGAGTAGTATATATTTGCAGTTCTTAACCTCTCCCATCATCGTCATTACCACCATCACATTACCAAGTCGCAGCAGTTATTTAAACCGTCATTGTCATTATGAACAACCGTACCAGAAGATGCGAGCATTGCTTTCGCGCGCGTGTATGAATAATAAGCTAATTAATTACCAAAAAAAATGTCACGAGTGATTGAACTACTGGTGCAGGCCGGCCGTGCGCTACGCAGCAGCATCTCCACCCTCCACGAACGCACGTCACGCTCTGGATCTTGCCTTGCTTGCACCCCAAGAACGCCCGACATACAACACTCGTGACCTTTCTATAATACCGCGCGCGCGTCAACCGTTTGCGCAACGTACCCGCCCGTCCAAACTCCTCTTTATTTCTCGGGATCCAAGCAAAAAAAGAGAGAGAGAGAGAGAGAGGCACCTACGTTGACTTGGGCATGGGAGGCCCGGCTCAGGCTAGCGGCGCCGCCGGTGACCGTGGAGGTGAGAGCGCTGATGATCACGAGAAGAAGAAGAAGAAACCCGAGGCGGCGGCGGGGCGCGTCGCGCTGTACCGGCTGTTCGCGTTCGCGGACCGGACGGACGCGGCGCTGATGGCGGTGGGCGGCTTGGCGGCGCTGGCCAACGGGATGGCTCAGCCGCTCATGACCTTCATCTTCGGCGACGTCATCGACGTATTCGGCACCACCGCATCCGCGGAGGTGCTCCACCGGGTCGTCAAGGTACGACGTTCCATTTGATTTTGATTGCAGCGCCTGCGCGCTTCAATCATCATCATCATCATCACAGACAGCCTTCCCCTGCTAAGCTAGTATGCTTGATCTGCGCTCATATATGAGCAAATCGCTCGAGCTCGATCGGCCGGCTACTGCGCGCCTACACATTCATTCTTCTGGCTTGCCAATGACAGTTGGAGACGTCCCTTCCATCCTCGCATGCTTGCGCCATGGTCAGCAAGATTGCACTGTGCAACGCCAAGAGCATGAATCGATTCGAGTTGGTGGCTGGTTTCGGCATGAGCAATGCTACATTCACGTAAAGAGCTTACGCAATTTCTACGCACTGCTGATGTGGTAATCAATGATAGGTCAAGTTTTGTTTGAATCAAGGAACAGAGATTATATTAATCAATGACACGGTGCCACGTGGACCCTAATTCTAGTCAGCGCGTAGCAATCACGTAGCTCTAGCATTACTCTTCCGGCATCCAGTGACTCAAAACGGCTTTCTTATTGCTGTGCCTGTGCCTTTTGCATATCTGGATGGAAAAAAGGAACGCCATGCACGTTCTGCTTTTTGTAACGCATGTCATCTGAAACAAAAGTGATACAAACGTTGTCCCACTATTTACTTTCATTGCTACGGTGCTTAACGAAAGTACTCCCACGTTCTAGAAACATAATATTTTCAGGTTGTGAAAGGGGTTTTGGCTTAATGGTTAAAATATTCGAGTAGCACTTTTGAGGTTTTGGGTTCGACTCCCGGTGGGAGCGAATTTTCTAAGATTTAACGGTATTTATGCTTTCAGCGGTAGGCGACGTGGCCGTCGACAGCGAGACGCCAATGGTGACTTCGTCACTCTGGAGGATTTGCCGGCTCAATCTTTGAAGATGCTTATAGGAGTAGGGTTTGCGTACGTGCGTTCATAGGGGTGAGTGTGCGTACGTTGTGAGTGTCTGAGTTGTACTGTGTAATCACACACAAAAAATATTTTCAGGTTTTCTTAAAATCAAATTTTGCAAATTTGATTGCCAATAACAAAAAAAATCGTTGAGCTTGACAACATAAAAATGGTATTACGAAATTCGACGTTGAAACGACTATCATAATACACAACTAATTCCATTTGAAAACAATCTATATTTTTAAAGATATTATCGATCAAGATTAAATAACTTTGACTTTGTCAAATGTTTATATTTCTAGTTTGAAGTAGTGCAGGAGAAAGATTCCATGTTTGTCAGACGGCAATATTCCGTGCCCATATAATGGCACGTCGCTTTAAAACATTTTTATAGTGCAGTTTTTTTTTTTTTTGAGTTGATTTTTGTAGTGCATTCATTCCGCAACACGAAGAGTACAGAAGAGAGGAAATAAAAATCAAATAAAATTATTAAGCGCCGTCTATGAAAGATTTGGCCCAAAAGACATTTGGGCCCAAACGTGTCATTATCCTGGGGTTACTCTTCTCCCTTTTCCACCTGGCTTCATGAGCTCGGAAATGGCTTTGCCGTTGCCGGCGGCCACGACGGCGACGGCGAGCCGGCAGATACGCTGCTGTCGCCTCCCTGCGCTGCAGCATAATTCGGTCCGCCCGTCACTACAATGTGGTATTCCCGAATCACATCTCCTAGGAGGCTAGGACTGGGTTTGCCCTTCTGTTGATCCAATTCGGGATCTTTTGGCGAGATGATGATTTCTTTAGGGGGGAGGGGGGACGACTTTCACATGTAAGTTAGATTTATTATTTCACTCGTTCACTGGGTCAAAAATTTCCGGCAGTTTGTTAGTGCCGTAGCATTTTGGATTTTGGTGAGCTCTTTGTTACTGGTTGAACCTGAATTGCTCACAGGTCACCTGTAGTGCTGGCTTCGCTAGGACTCAGCTATTTGAGAACTTAACCTATAAATTTAAGAGGCTTTCTTTGGGTTTGAATTGGACTAAAGCAATGATTTGTGACAAAAACCGAAAAAGTAACCAGTCTATGATAATAATGTTTCTTCTGTACGAAAAAGGTAGGAATCTCCCTGCCATAATGATGCACAAAGAGAGATTGAGGCTTATGAGGGTATTCTACATAAAGAGTTTTATAGGAACCTTTATTTTTAAAGGGAATTGGATTCCTTAAATTGCATATATACATACTTCCAAGTTTTCTTTACAAATGTTCCTGAATGATGGCCTCCTTTAAAATGATATCCTTGTGATTGTACAGCAGCATAAGGGACAGAGTTAAACTATTATTGCTGCTTTGGGCAGGCATGTGGTGTCTATGTCTAACTAGTGTCCCATATCTTATCTTTCAGGTGATCATGAACTTTGTTTATCTTGCCATTGGAGCAGGACTTGTTTCAACGTTGCGTAAGTGTATTATCTGATAACAAAATCAAGATATGGTAACTGTTTCTGAACATATTTTCCCTTTATCTTTGATTTGCGAAGCTGTCAGCTAATTAAAAATACTGAACTACTATTTTTCTGAGTTTCTTGTAATGATAGAATATTACTAGAAACAAATCTTCTTTAATTTAGTAATTTTATATTTTGCTAGAGGTATCATGTTGGACAATTACTGGGGAAAGGCAGGCAGCACGGATCAGAACCTTGTATCTCAAAGCTATTCTAAGACAGGATATTGCATTTTTTGACATGGAATTGAGCACTGGGCAAGTTGTTGAGAGAATGGCAGGAGACACATTCCTCGTTCAAGATGCCATTGGAGAAAAGGTATGTTGTTTGATATTATTATGAGGTAAACTGCAAACAATTAAACTATATTTCTAAGCTGTTAAATGATATGGATATCTATGACCAATATGACAAATGTGGCATTGCTTGTGGTTTCATGAAATAAAAAAAAAATCGTTGTACAACTAATACATGCACTTATATACCTACCTAACCACTTGAACTTAAATTAGAACCTTTCCCTATAAATGATCAACAAGTTAAAGAATAAAGTCTAATGTGCTTGTTTTACTTTTTGACGTGCACAACATACATGGTTTGCTTTAATATTTCAGTTTATTCGTTCGATTAACAATACAAATTATTCATAAAACGCACCCTCAACCTCAAGCACATAAATAGGGGTTTGAGTTGTAGTTTATCAAGCAGTATATCCAAAAGTTGTAAACTAGGATGTAGCACTAGTATCAAATAATACAAAATCAGTTATGCCAGCAAGTCTCAGACAGTGAGTTCATATTGTCATTAATACTGTGAGGATCTTGTGTTATTGCGACATATTATTGGATAACGGTTGTATAGAGCAGCCAAAGCCTAAATGGAGATTGGTTCAATTAATGTGCGTAACATGAACTCGATATCAAGTATTTTAAATTTTTTACTCACATTCTGTACAAGCTTCTTATAAAATCTGAAAAGCGGTCCATTTTCAGTTAATGCTTTATTGTGTTTCTGCATATGTATTCTCTCTAGGTTGGGAAGTCCCTACAGCTCCTTTCTACTTTTGTTGGTGGCTTCATTGTTGCATTTGTGAGAGGATGGCTCTTGGCTCTTGTTATGCTCTCATGCATCCCTCCAATTGTTGTCGCGGGTGCAATTGTGTCAAGGTTAATGACAACACTCTCCACCCGCATACAAGCAAAATATGGTGATGCTGGAAACCTTGTTGAACAAACTCTTGGGGCTATTAGAACGGTTGGTGTTTGTAGGCAATTTGTGGTTGTTGTTCATCCTTCCCTGTCATTAGTAACTTCATGATGTTCTGGTTTATGCTTATGCCTTGAAGGTTGTTTCATTCAGTGGCGAGAAGAAGGCTGTAGCAATGTATAACAATCTCATAAGAAAAGCATGTGAATCTGCACTACAAGAAGGTTCTGTAAATGGACTTGGACTTGGTTCCGTAATGGCAATATTGTTTTGCAGTTATGGGTTGGCAGTTTGGTATGGATCTAAATTGATAGTGGAGCGAGGATATAATGGTGGCATGATTATTTCTGTTATAATGGCTGTTATGATCGGCGCAATGTAAGTGCCAGAAACTAAGCATGACCGTTGAATATCCTTGAATGAACAATAACATTGTTGCTGATAAATAAGCCATGTCTCGGCATTGTGCCTCTCACTCTAACTGTGCATGTATCTAATTCTGCCAGTTAAATGAAAAGTATAATGTTTGCAGATCCCAGGACAATATTTGCCATTACTTGCAATAGCACATGACCCAACAGAGGTTTACCTAGTTAGATATCAAATAAGGTCCTTCCCTTTCTGCTTTCTGGAATATGGGCCGACCGATTTCAGTTACGCACTTTTATTCTGCAGGTCACTAGGTCAGGCAACACCATCAATAACAGCTTTCGCAGAAGGTCAAGGAGCTGCATATAGAATGTTCAAGACAATTGAGCGTCAACCAGATATTGATATATATGATACCACTGGTATCATTTTGGAGGATATCAAGGGTGATGTTGAACTAAAGGATGTGTGCTTCAGCTATCCTACCAGGCCTGAACATTTGGTATTTGATGTATTCTCACTGCAAGTACCAAGTGGCACCACTATGGCCCTAGTTGGTGAGAGTGGCAGTGGCAAGTCAACCGTGATCAGTTTGGTGGAGAGGTTTTACGATCCGCATGCTGGGGAAGTCTTGATTGATGGAGTTGACATAAGAAGAACGAATCTAGGATGGATAAGAGAAAAAATTGGTCTTGTCAGCCAGGAACCCGTGTTGTTCTCAACTACAATTAGGGACAATATTGCCTATGGGAAAAAAGATCTAACCCTTGAAGAGATCGAGAGAGCAGTCGAGCTTGCAAATGCATCAAAATTCATTGATAAGTTACCAAATGTACTGAAATTGTCGTACTGTTAATTTGGTTTCTAACTTTTGTCATGCACATTATTAATTATCATTTATGAAATGTTCCAGGGTCTTGATACAGTGGTTGGCGAACGTGGAACTCAACTATCTGGTGGGCAGAAACAAAGAATAGCAATTGCTAGAGCAATTGTAAGGAACCCTAGAATTTTACTACTTGATGAAGCAACCAGCGCGCTGGATATGGAATCTGAGAGGGTAGTTCAAGAAGCTTTGAATAGGGTTATGTTAGAAAGGACTACAATAATTATCGCTCATCGGCTTAGCACAGTGAAGAATGCTGATGTGATATCCGTCTTGCAGCATGGAAAGATGGTGGAACAAGGTATACCATGTGAAAATTTGATATTAATAAAAAAAATGGAGACTTTCGCTTATAATCTATTGAATATATTTCTTATTCGTATGAAACTAGTAATTTTCTGTTATCACGAGTATCAAGATTTTTAGGATCTGCAGTGTAATGTTTTTGATGCTAGAGACTGTAAAATACCTTAGTTACTTCCACAAACTTCGTTTTGTTAGCACTGTTTATATAGCTAAACTTTTTTTTTTTTGTGAAACACAATACAGATGCAGACTCTCATATACAAGCATGCACACCCACCTCTATGAGCGCACACATGCAAACCCTACCCCTATGAATGCCTTCGAAAGACTGGGCTGGCTGATCTTGAGATTCACGAAGTCACCATAAGCGCCTCGCTGTCGACGGGGACGCCGCCTCCCACTGAAAGAATAATTAGCCGTAAAGGCGAGCACCCGTGCCAAGTCTAGAACTTGTACCCGGGTGGCAGGCTAGACAACTAGAGACCTTTCCAGCTGAGCTACGCTCACTTCGCGTTTATATAGCTAAAATGAAATGTGCACTAATACACCCAATTAAAGAGGTTTCCACTACTGGCAGATAGATGACACTTGTTTACTAATAATCTGATGACAGTCACCAAAAACCCTTTTTGACACTTACAAAATGTTTTTCCTTTTAGTTCAACAAGATATTTGGTCTGTAATCTTAGGTTGATCACATACCAATTGTTTGTGTGAACTTTGAGCAGGTTCACATGTGGAATTGATGAAGATACCTGAAGGTGCTTATTCTCAGCTGATTCATCTGCAAGAGACCGGGCAAGAGGCAGAATCTTATACTGTCGAACCTGATATGATAGTAACAAATGGTTTTGGCTCCAGATCTAGGAGATCAACCAGTAAAGGCTCCTCCTCGTTCGGTCATAGTAGTAGGCACTCTTTCCCTGCTCCACTTGTCCGACCTGATCCTTTGGAATTCAGTGATGCCGTGGACACAGAGGGTGAGACTACAGCCCAAGTGGCTATCTCTAGGAAGAAAGCTCCAATCAGTCGACTGTTCTATCTGAACAGACCAGAGGCTTTTGTTCTTGCACTTGGTTCTATAACCGCTGCAATGCATGGAGTCATTTTTCCTATATATGGCACATTGATTTCAACGGCGATTAAGGTGTTTTATGAGCCACCAGAAGTGCTACTAAAGGACTCCAGGTTCTGGGCAAGCATGTTTGCTGTGCTGGGTGCTTGTGCATTTTTTCTGATTCCTATAGAGTACTTCCTGTTTGGATTAGCAGGCGGAAAGCTCGTAGAGCGCGTACGGTCGATGACATTCCAAAGTATAATGCGCCAAGAGATCAACTGGTTTGATAAACCAGAACACTCGAGGTATGAGCATCTTTTCTCTCACTTTGATGTTTTTTTTTTCTCAAACGCGTAGAAGAACCGCGCGTCATTTCATTAAGAAGAAGAGCAAAGTACACCACAGTACAACATGTGAAGAAAAACAAAGCACAAAGACGACCAAAATACAATCAGGCGCGCCACCTCTAGGAAAAAACAGAAAAAAGCTAGCTAATTAAGTAACTCCAGGAAGCGATCCAATGAGCAACTTTTGTAGTCGCAAGCCCCCTGCCATGCACCATAACGCACACTCGTTGCCAATTATCTGCAAAAGATGAGAGATGCTAGGCTGCGCTTCGTTGAAAACACAATCATTCCGATGCTTCCAAATCTTCCAAGCAACCAGAATTACAAGGGAGTTGAAACCTCGTCTGAAATCCTTCGGGAATTGATAGCTAGCCTTGCTCCACCAGCTTGAGAAACGACCCACCGTAGGCTGCAGCGCAGCTGAGATGAAGTTCAGTTTTTGCAACACTATTGTCCAGATTTGCAGGGAGAACACACACGACACCAATATATGGGAGAACACACACAACACTATTGTCCAGATTTGCAGGGAGAACACACAACACTATTGTCCAGATTCTTCAGCTTGATCACAGAACGGGCAGACTGCAGGATGTGACAAGTTTCACTGTGATGTTTCACAAGAATCTGTTTTATTTTCATCCCAAGAAAATATTCCTCCAGTTTGTTGATTAAAAACTTGACCAACTTAGGAGGAACTAGGTGGCTTTTAATAAAGAAGAAATAGGCACCCAAATTTGCATCCAAGAGGGGAATCAAACCTGGGTGTCAAGGTGTACATAAGTACGTTCACACCCTTTAACCAAATGAGCTAGGCTCAGTTTCTCCAGTTTGTTACTTCATGATCTACGACTATGGAATCAGTATTCTGGTTGTTGACATCATTTAAAGTATCAAAAACAATCTTTGCCATACAAAACTTCCCAGTAATCCTGCAATGCAAAGGTCCTACAGCCTATCTTCCTGGATAAATATCTTATCACTACAAAAATCATAAATGTGTTGATTAATCGTAAAAAGATACACTATTGGCTTACTAGTCTTGTGATGCCAAAAAAAACGTATCAATCATCATGCATGCATTTTATTTCTTTTACGTTCGGAATACCACTAAATGAAATTAGAAATGCATTTTGATGACCATGTTGGTATCCTAGTCAGAACTATAACCATTTACTAGCGCTACATTTCTGCAGAGTTACATGTGTAACAGCTTTTAACTTCTGTTTCAGTGGATCAATTGGTGCAAGGCTATCGACCGATGCTCTTATTGTGAAGCGGCTTGTTGGTGATAATTTAGCACTTAATGTCCAGACTGTGGCAACTGTCATATCAGGCTTCACTATAGCAATGGTGGCAAACTGGAAGCTGGCAATGCTTATCACAGTGGTTGTCCCTTTGGTGGGCTTCCAAGGCTATGCTCAAATGAAGTTCCTGAGAGGTCTCAACAAAAACGCAAAGGTACTTGCACACAACAGTTCATATAAGCATCTGACTAATATTTTTATCTAAACGTTTGATTGGTTGCAGTTGAAGTATGAAGAAGCAAGCCAAGTAGCAACTGATGCAGTTGGCGGAATCAGAACTGTGGCATCGTTTTGTGCTGAGAAGAAGGTGATGGAAATGTATGAGAAAATATGTGAATCTCCAATAAGGCAAGGTATAAGGGAAGGCGTTGTCAGCGGCCTTGGGTTTGGCTTCTCATTCCTTGCATTCTACTTGACGTATGCTCTCTGCTTCTATGTTGGTGCTAAGTTTGTTCATCAAGGGTCAGCAACATTTCCTGAAGTGTTTAGGGTGCGTACACATTCTTATCCGTTTTGCATATAATTGGTTATTTTGCATGTTTTGGTTAACGGTCCAGTGGTTGACAGGTCTTCTTCGTATTAGTGTTGGCAACTACTGGAATCTCACGAACAAGTGCATTAGGTGCAGACAGCAATAAGGCTAATGATGCAGCCGCCTCTATCTTTGAAATTCTTGACCGTAAATCCAAGATTGATTATACCAGCGAGGAGGGTGTGACTATCTCAAGTGTGAGGGGTGACATTGATTTCCAGAATGTTTGCTTCAAGTACCCGTTGCGACCAAATGTTCAAATCTTTCAGGATCTGTCAATGAGTATTCCTTTTGGAAAGGTTGTTCTTTCGTTAGAAGTTAGAAGTCATTTACATATCTTAAGCTGATGACAGCACTTAATTCTGCTCACATTATCGTTGCAGACTGTTGCGCTAGTCGGAGAGAGTGGAAGTGGAAAGTCAACGGTAATCGCTCTACTCGAGAGGTTCTACGATCCAGATTCTGGTAAGATTCTTTTTGATGGCGTGGAGCTTCAGACGCTGAAAGTAGCTGGCTCCGGCAGCAAATTGGGCTGGTTGCCCAAGAGCCGGTGCTGTTTAATGAAACCATCCGCACCAACATAGCTTATGGGAAGCAAGGGGAGGCATCTGAAGAAGAGATCATTGCTGCTGCTGAGGCAGCCAATGCACACCAGTTCATATCTGCCCTTTCTGACGGGTACAACACCATCGTCGGCGAAAGAGGGATCCAATTGTCAGGTGGGCAGAAGCAGCGTGTTGCCATCGCAAGGGCCATCATAAAGGACCCCAAGGTGCTACTGCTAGATGAGGCAACAAGCGCGCTAGATGCAGAGTCAGAGCGGGTAGTGCAAGAGGCTCTGGACCAGGTGATGGTCGGTAGAACAACTGTGGTGGTGGCACATCGCTTGTCGACAATCAGAGGCGCAGATATCATCGCTGTTCTGAAGAACGGTTCAGTAGTCGAGAAAGGCAGGCATGAAGAGTTGATGCGGATCAAGGATGGAACCTACGCGGCACTTGTTGAGCTCAGCTCTAGTTCTGCGTGACCTGATGAATATGCCTGGACATTATTTCAAAATCCAAACTGGCATCATCTTCACATTGATTGTATGACACGTAATGCTATTCAAGCTTCTATAAGCGAATCGAGTCCATAGGATTCATCATTTGTTTGCTTGTGAGAATAATCATGTAATGTATGTATGTGAATAGTTAGGATGTACATCTACCCAACTTGAGTGTATAGATTTAGTTAGGCCAGGAATCAACAATTACATGCATACACGGTGCCAATTCTGAGTAAGAAGTTGAAGGTAGGTTAAGATAGAAGTTGAAAACCTTTGGGGTTTGCAGGAGAGTGACTTGTGGACGTGCATACGACATATCTGGACTGAGTACTGCCCTAAAATATATTCATTCAAGCTACTGATCATGCTATATCATTTCGAATGTGGATGTGATGACTCATCTTGAATTAGTACATAATCTGCACCCAAAAGATAGAAAGAGGGATTTGCTGTCAGATAATACTTCAATATATTATCAATATACGGGTAAAGTATTATTACGAACTACGACAAAATTAGATGTAAAAATCATTTTAATTAGGTGGACTTGTTTGTTATGTAATTACAAGAATGGCAACATAATTCGATATATAGACTTAAGGGATTAAAGAATTTGCGGATCATTTGTCCAATTAAACTGTGAATAATTTGAAAAAAAATCGACGGTGGTCATGGATGACTATAAAAGCATATTACTTTTGGACTGTAGCTAGATTTTCAGCGGTAGGCGACGTGGCCGTCGACAGCGAGGCGCCAGTGGTGACTTCGTCAATCTCGAGGATTTGCCGGCTCAGTCTTCGAAAATGCTCATAGAGGTAGGGTTTGCGTATGTGCGTTCATAGGGGTGAATGTGCGTGCGTTGTGAGTGTCTGCGTTGTACTGTGTAATAAAAAAAACTTATATCTAATATGGATGATAATACATTTTATTATATATTTTCTTTATTTTTCTTAATATATAGAAGGAATATCACATTTTCTTTTGAGGAATAGAAGAAATATCACATGGTAAGAACGGAAGAAGTGAGCTGCACATCCATGCCATTATGATTAGGCCTAAAATGGCCTATGTGCACTAGTGTGTATGATAAGGTGGGAATTTAATCTCGCCTTGCTAGTTACGTGAGAGGAAGGCCAACATATAAACTTAGGTTGTCCAACATCACCATCAATTTTGGGTTAACACTTTTACGCAACCAGGACAAAATTGTAAAATGTTAGTGTAGGTGTGGGGTTCGCACAGCGTGTGCGCGGGCTCAACCAAGTTTGAATCATAGGATGTTACAAATACTACATCAGAGCCAAACCTATAGCGTTGCACAAGCACATGAACCAAGGGTGAAAACATATATAGTGTGAGCCTCGCGAGTGGGACACGCCATGACATATGGGTTCACACTGGACACGATCGTGTGCCAAGATGGGAGCATTCTTAGGACGTGTGTCAAGATGTGAGCATTCCTGGTCCTTTGCCCACTAGGATATGTTGGGTGCTGGCCGACGAAGATGTCGGGTCCTGTGAACATCGTGATGATCTTTTTCCACGGGGACCTCATATCGTTCCAACTCCCGTTGTGAAAACAAAAACTATTCCTCAGTTTTCATAAACCCCACATCGCTGCAGCTGTGAACATGTTATAAACTACAAACTTTTTATAACTCAACTAGCAAGTTTTCATTTGTTCAAAATTTCTAATAGTATTGCAACAAAAAATTAAAGCCGGTTCAGTCCACATTCTTTTTGCCACTACATAGTCATAAAACAAGTGCATAATCGATTCATGTTCACAGCAAAACAGACAAGATGGGTCATCTATTTTTATTCTTATCAATATTATCTATAGTCAGCAGCTTGTTCTTTGACACTAGTTGGCCATAAGAAAATGTGAACTCAGGTGGGATTTCCAGGTTCCACACTGCTGGGGTGAAGACCAGCTTGATCCCTATATCATTAACTATACCATACACTCGAATTGTGAAGAGTAGATACCTGAAGAGTTATATTGCCAAATCGGCATATCCACTTTCTGTGAGAAAACTATAGTAGAGGCTACTTGCACAATCTCCTCCCATTTCCTAAACAGATCTGTGCTAACAAATATTCTAAAAGTACATTTTTAGTTTTGTCCATCCCAAAGATATGTAACCGAGCTATTCTATTCATTTATCCCAATATTTTACTAGTAGACTCGAAGGGCCTAGCCAATTATCCTGCCAGAATTTAACTTTTCTACCATTTCCAATTTTTCATCTATAACCTATCTTAAAGACTGAGCAACCCACATGACACCTCTCCAGTATTGCGAGGCTCATCTATCCCTAGCACCAAACACATTTGTACTGCAAGTTCTATATTTATAATCCACATTCTCTTTCCAAAGTTTTCGGTCACCTCTAAAATATCTTTTAATCCAGGATCCTAAAGGCTGATCAATGGATGGGGATGCAGAACCCTAGGTATAGGGCTGGCTGCCGAGCCAGCTCGGCTCGGCTCGGCTCAACTCACTCTAGCTCGTTTGAATATCGAGCTAGCTCGGCTCGGCTCATTAAGGCAAACGAGTAAAAATCGTAGCTCAGCTCGGCTCTTTATGCTCACGAGCTAGCTCATTACGGCTCAACGAGCTAAGGATAAAAAAACACATTTTCAATAGCTTTTTAAAAGGAGAAAACAGCAACACATACGCAAATAGCAAATCTCATTACTCGTGCATGACCATCTATCCAAAGTAACTCAAATGTCTTAAACAAGCATTCAAATAAAAGATTACATATCCTGACGCGCACACAAAAACAATAATTAAGTGTCCATTACGGTATATAAAAAGATAAATAGTAGGGCTTCAACTTCAACTTTATTAGGTTCGCCGCACACAAATCCTGACGCGCGCACAAATCGTTCGTTGGACTGAAATTCGGAGCTCACCTACAAAAGTACTTACATTACCAGTGGAACTTGCATGTACATAAAGAAATTGCATCTAAAAACCTTACTTTATTAGGTGTTCACTGCAGCACGTTCTGGAAATTCCACGGTCTCCACGTCGTCCCCATCATCTACTTCCTGAGAAGACAATTAACACGTACTGAGTTTAACGTACATAATGAATATTAAAAGAACAATGGAACTCGTATGTAAATCATACCAGAAACATTGGAGGCTTCATGTCATTATCAGAAGCTCTTATCCAGCTAGAGGCACACACTAATGCTTGGACCATTTCAGGGCGCAAAGAACTACGATAATCATCAAGAATTCTACCTCCGGTACTAAATGTTGACTCTGATGATACACTACTAGCTGGAATAGCCAAGAAATTCTTTGCCATCTTGGACACAACAGGAAACCTGTGAGCATTCACCTTCCAATAATCGAGTAATCTGAAATCCTTGTCATCATATGGCACATTATCTTCATCCAAATATATGAGTAATTCAGATTTGGAACCTTCTGTGGCACTAGATTGCAGAAAGGACTGAAATCCACTTGAGACAACAGATGCTAGTGCGCTATCTGCACTCTTAAATGATGATGAAGATCCATCATTGTCCTCGGCAACCTTATTTCGGCGATGCTCGCTCTCATATTTTTTGTACAGTTGCTCCAACTCAGCATTGATGTCACGAATTTCTGTATCAGCCTTTGAAGAATCATACAGTTTTGCAAAGCACCACTTAATATACCTCATTTTGAACCTAGGATCAAGGATGGTAGCAATAACCATAACATTGTTTCTTTCTTCCCAGTATTTATTAAATTTATCCAACATAGCATCTGCCATTGCCTTCAAATATGTATCTCCAGATTGTTGTGCTTCTACCAATGCAAGCTTAACACTAACAATGTAAGGATAGAAAACATTGGCAGTGGGATAGGTTGAACCTGAAAATGCAGTGGTTACTCCAGCCATTGCCTTCAATATTGGTTGAATTTTTTCATACAAAGTCCATTCAGATGGTGAAGGTTCCCATTCATACTTAGTGTCAACATCAGCATAATAAGTGAATGCATCCCTATACTCCAGGCAAGAGGCCAACATTTTATAGGTCGAGCTCCACCTTGTTTTGACATCAAGACACAATCCTTTGCCAACTTTCACAGAATAGCTGTTGCAGACATCCACAAATTTATACATACGAGATGGAGATTTCTTGAAATATTTCACGGTTTCCCTAAGCTTGATAATTAAAGATTCAATTGGCCCCAGTCCATCATTAACAACCAAATTAACAATATGTGCAGAGCAACGAACATGAAAGTATGTTGGATCAAATGATGTTTGTGTGCTCCTTCTGGCAATAAACTTGAGCTTCAAACTCCTAACAGCACTATCATTTGAAGACGCATTGTCCAGTGTGATTGACACAACTTTGTCTTCTATCTTCCATTCAGCCAAACAATCAAACACTGCTTGAGCTATCACTGGACCATTGTGTGGAGGATCCAACTCAATAAAATTTAACACACGGCATTGCAAGACCCAATCAGCATCTATGAAATGAGCAACCAAACACATATACGAAATGTTTTGGTTCGAAGTCCACATATCAGTAGTTAAACTTATAGAATCAACATCTCTAAGAGTCATCTTCAGGCGTTCCTTTTCAGAGTCATAAATTTTAATGCATTCACTTCTTATAGCTCTTCTACCAATCCATTCATAATTTGCATTCAACCATTTCAGCAAGATATTGAACCATTTATGTTCTACCATTCTAAAAGGGTACTCATGGACTATTATCATCTTAGCAATCAATAACCGGGTGTGCTCATGATCATATTCAGTAGGATTAACAAGTGCCGCTCCATTCCCTGGAGCAAATTTGAGTGTACCTTGAGCTTTAGCCTTTGCAACCTTGTTCAGATACTGTGTACACTTGGATAGGTGTCGGTTCAGCTGCGAAGTTGGCCCCCCAGGTGTATAAGCATAACCTTTATGACAATACCTGCACTTTGCTTTTGTCACCAATTTCCCTGCTTCTTTCTTGGACTGAACCACGATCACCTTAAAATGCTCCCAACATGCAGCTCGCTTCCCCCTTGCCACTAGCACCTTCTTCGAGGGAGATACTGCAATACCACTTAGCCTTTTAGTTGCTTTCTTTGACTTCGGAGACAAACTATTGTCCACTGACATTTCAACCTCATCTTTACTTCCACCATTATCATCTGACGGCATGCTTTCAGATAAGTCATCACCCATATCCAAGCTATTTTCTTCCTCATCTTCTCTTTCTTCACCCTGGGAAACCTTCATAAACGAGATAGTAAAAACTGTGTCAATGCTAGCACATACAGTAATCAACTGGTCAATGTGAATATGATTATTAGTGTCTCACCATGTCCACGTCTACAATTGCCGATGGAACGATCGCAGACTGAGATGCCTCACAACGGCGCGAGACCTTAGATGCCGCCGCCGATGTTGAGTCAGAACGGGATTTCGATGCCGACACCAATCTAGTCCGCTTTCCAGTGCGGTTGCTTGGTTGCCGATCCATGTGTGTTGTGGATCTGTTGATTGATACGAACGCAAAAATCAAATAGAATACTACCAAGAGCGTGCATGCATGCATGCGATCAAGTAATCATTAAAGGCAGCCTACGTGCGATCGAGTATTACCGCCTAACTATATAGTAAACAATTAAACATTCAATCGATGTACGCGACAAGAATATTTAGCAGCCTGCAACTATGGTTTTGCAAATCCAAACTACACGTCTATGTACACATGCAGATGCTTATTTGTTGCTTGCTCACCAACGTTGCAGTCTTCAAGCAGATCGCCGAAGATCGTCACGCGTGCTCCTTTGCCGATGGCGGCGGCGGCGGCTGCTGCGTGCGTAGATGTTACGTGGAAACGGAACGGGTGTCGTGACCTGCCTTTATACGTTCAGGTTTGTACGTGGGTTGGGCTTTTGCAAAGAAAAATTGAGGCCAGGGAGTTGGGCCATGGGCTAGGTTTTTTATTCTCACGCAGCTCGTTTTGGCTCGCGAGCGGCTCATGAGCTGGCTCGAGTTGGCTCGTAAAATTAACGAGCTAAAAACATAGCTCAGCTCGTTAAAAAATAAAACGAGCCGAGCCGAGTCGAGTCGAGTTTGCTTCGAGCTGAGCTAGCTTGCGAGCAGCGAGTTTTATTGCCAGCCCTACCTAGGTATCCTCAGCAGAAGAGGCGGTTCTAACACTGAGGCCGTCCTCAGCTCACCCTGGCTACTAACTGAAGTCTGCTCTGTTGTGATATATATCTAATCTCGCACTGTAAACGTGTTGGTTATGTAATCCCGGTTGTTGTGATTTGTTAACAACATTTGAATTGCGAATGTTGGTGAATTATTGCAACTGTAGACAATTAATTCCTTATGCACTATTACAAAATGAAAGAAAGGGGGGGGGGGGGGGGGGGTTATTTTAAATTGGTGTATATATGACATAGGCCACGGACACAACTGACAATGGCAAGTAAGGGTTTGTGCAAAATTTAAAAAAAAACATATGTCCTAGAAATTGGTTGTCAACGTGGTCAGGGTGATGCTTTTGATGCCCGGTGCAAAGTATATGTCCTAGAAACACAAATTGGATTGTGTCCCCTAGTGTTTGCAGAACTGCAGTTCTTAACCTCTCATGTCATTCGTCAGTGCCATCTTCATTATTAACCGCGGCAGCGGTTATTTTAGACGACCGTCAATGTCATTATCAACAGCCAGTAGATGTGAGGTACTGGTACGTGTTGGGTATCGAAAATAACTGAGAGACAAGTGTGTAGTGAAATTGATCATTTTCCATTGATCTTGATGTACATATATATAGGGGATTACACATTATTGCAGCCCATGAATTATCCTCTAATGGCAGAGCAATATTGCTCCTTAACAATGGCCATTACAATGCCATAAGCATGGCAGTTACAATATGGCCTTAACCATGGGTGTCATTGCACAGCCATGAGTGATATGTTGATGAGAGCAAATAATGGTTTGTAACACTCCCCCTTTTGAACGAGTCCATACACCTTGAGATCAACGTGTTCTTTAATTCCTTTGAAAAACCCTGTGGGAAAAAAAACATAGGAATAATGTGTGTGGTGATTACTCTATCATGAACCTGCAAGGCTTAAGGAGTAATCCATGCCTTGATTTATCTCTAGAAAAACCCCGGTGGGGAAAAAATGAGATAAGGCATATGCTTGCAACAACCATTGTCTCATTAAAAACTTTGTATGAGAAAAACCTGATGGTAAAAACTCATAAAAGAAAAGAGTACAATGTGAAGCATTTAACGAGGTCCATCATTCAGAGAGTCTCCCCCTGAAGCTTGCAAGTCTCTGAGCCGTCTCATACCAATTCCCTTGACACACTTCTCGAACGAGGAAGTAGGTAGGGACTTAGTGAAAAGATCTGCCAGATTATCACAAGACTTTGTTGGTAAGATGTCTATTTCTCCACTTTGCTGAAGCTCATGGGGATAAAACAACTTAGGAGCGATATGCTTGGTGATATTGCTCTTGATGTAGCCTGTTTGTATCTGTGTAATACAAGCAGCATTATCTTCATAGATAATGGTAGGAGATTCTGAGGAATCAATACCACATGATTGCTCAATATGGTGTATCATTCTGCGGAGCCACACGCATTCCCGTGACGCCTCAAATAGTGCAATGATTTCAGAATGATTGGTGGAGGTAGCCACTAATGTTTGTTTAGATGACTTCCATGATATGGCAGTTCCTCCATGAAGGAATACAAAACCTGTCTGTGATCTGGCATTGTGGGGATCAGACATATAACCAGCATCAGTGTATCCAACCAAACTAGGATCATTAGTTTTCTGAAAGAATAAGCCAAGATCCTTAGTTCCGTTCAGGTACCTAAGGATTTGTTTTCCTCCAGTCCAATGACGTTTAGTCGGGGCAGCACCATATCTTGCCAACAGATTCACTGCAAATGCAATGTCAGGCCTGGTACTGTTTGCGAGATACATGAGTGCTCCAATGAGGCTAAGATAAGGATATTGTGGTCCTAGGATCTCTTCTCCTTCCTCCCGTGGTCGGAAAACATCTTTTTCTTTCTCGAGGGATCGAACAACCATGGGAGTCCTAATTGGATGTGCTTTGTCCATATTGAATTTCTCCAATAATTTATGGACATAGATAGATTGGTGCACTAAAATTCCTGAGTGAAGGTGCTCGATTTGCAAACCTAAGCAAAATTTGGTTTTACCTAAATCCTTCATCTCAAACTCCGTCTTAAGATGATTTCGCGCTTCATCAATATCTTGTGTGTTGCCAATGATATTTAAATCATCTACATACACCGATATAATACAAAATCCTGTGGAGGACTTTTTTATGAAGACACACGGGCAATCATCATTATTAGAGTAACCCTTCTGCAGAAGG
This sequence comes from Eragrostis curvula, assembly GCA_007726485.1. Classification (NCBI taxonomy): domain Eukaryota; kingdom Viridiplantae; phylum Streptophyta; class Magnoliopsida; order Poales; family Poaceae; genus Eragrostis; species Eragrostis curvula. The sequence goes on from RWGY01000009.1 coordinate 2,907,813, forward strand.
TACTCACTCAGTCGGTTGTACCACATTCTTCCCGACTGTTTAAGACCATAGAGTGATCTTTTGAGTTTTACACAATACATATTGTGATTTGCGCTTTCATTCGGTATAGAAATCCCATCGGGGACCTTCATATATATGTCCGAATCTAGTGACCCATATAAATATGCGGTCACGACATCCATCAACTGCATAGACAGACGCTTTTGAGTTGCTAGTGATATTAAATATCGGAACGTAATTCCACTCATGACTGGAGAATATGTTTCATTGAAATCAATGCCGGGTCTCTGCGTGAACCCTTGTGCTACAAGCCTCGCCTTATATCCCACCACCTCATTGTTTTCATTCCGTTTCCGGGTGAAAACCCATTTGAAACCCACAGGGAAGGTTTTTGGAGGTGTAGGTATCACTGATGAAAATACCTCTCTTTTATTGAGGGAGGCTAACTCTGCTTCAATTGCTTCCTTCCATTTGTTCCAGTCCGAGCGCTTCTTGCACTCTACCATGGATTTTGGATCTGGTTCATTTTGGATGGTATCTGCAACTGATGAGGCAAAGTATGTGTCGACAATTGTAGTCTTACGATCGAATGATTCTCCAGAATCAACATAGTTTATAGAAATTTCATGCACCCCAGGTAACGGCTCGGTATTTCCCAATACAGCAGCGTCGGGGCGTTCCAATGTCCCATCATCAGAAATTGAGTGCACTATTGATGTGGGAGGTGGATTGGATAAATCCACTTGGTGTCTCTTAGCTTGAGGTTGAGTTTCATTTACTGTGTCGGAGGATTCTTTCCTCTGTTTCCTCGTGCGTTTGCGAGGATTTGCCGTACTTCTCCCATTCTCTTTCGAGGAAGGGAGTTGAATAGTTTTGTTTGGTACCTCTATTCTTTCCGGCACATTCCTTGCAGGAATGAATGATTTTGAGACACTTTTGCTTACAGTAAATGAGTCTGGCAAATTGTTTGCAGCGATCTGCAAATCAATGATCCTTTGAACTTGAAGTTCGGATTCTGCGGTACGAGGATCCTCCTTTAGGGTGTCTAAGGCATCCCAATTTATTTCCGGGCATTCAGTGTGATACTTGAATTCTCCCCCTAATGCCGGAAAATGTTCTTCGTTGAAGATACAATCAGCGAACCGGGCTGTGAGTAAATCCCCTGTAAGGGGCTCTAGGTATTTAATGATCGACGGAGATAAATACCCCATGTAGATCCCCATTTTCCTGTGAGGGCCCATAGATGTACGCTTTGGTGGTGAGATCGGTAAGTATACAGTGCAACCGAATTTCCGTAGATGGGAAATACTAGGAGGTTCACCACGAACCAATTGCAGCGGGGAGGCTGTATGGTATGCAGTTGGGCGCAATTGTATTAAGTCACCAGCATGTAAGACCGCGTGACCCCAACATGAGGTTGGTAGGTTACAATTTTGCAATAGTGGTCTAGCAATGAGCTTTATTCTCTTGATAAGAGATTCGGCTAAACCATTCTGAGTATGAACATATGGTACAGAATGTTGGACTTCAATTCCTAAGGCCATACAATACTCATTGAAGGCTTTGGAAGAAAATTCTGCTGCATTGTCCAATCTGATTGATTTTATCTGATGTTCAGGGTGACTTGCGCTAAGTCTGATGACTTGTGCAATGAATTTTGCAAAGGCATGGTTCCGTGTCGACAATAGACACACATGAGACCATCTTGTGGATGCGTTTATTAGAACCATGAAGTACCTGAATGGTCCAGATAATGGTTGAATGGGGCCACAAATGTCACCTTGAATGCGTTCAAGAAACTTAAGTGGTTCAGCCATTATTTTGAGAGGTGAGGGTCTCAAAATTAATTTCCCAGTTGCACATGAGGTGCACACAAAATCTGAGGATTGTGGGAATTTTCTGTCGCTCATACCATGTCCACTTGAATTGCTCATGATTTTTCTCATCATCCCCATGCCAGGATGGCCAAGGCGTTCATGCCAAGTTTTGAATGCATCCACATTCTGAAAAATCACTTTGTATGCAACATGTGGTACGGGTTTGATATATGTGTAGTACAATCCAGACGAGAGAAGGCACCTTTTCAAGTGTCTTTTTGCCATATCCAGTATGTTCGGTAAAAAGGAGGAATTCCTCATTGTTTTCTTCATATGTTTCCACATGAATTCCATTTTTCCGGATATCTCTATAACTTAGTAGGGTACGTGTTGAATCGGGATACAATAATGCCTCCTGGATACTTATTTGTGTACCCATTGGAAGTACGATAGTGGCCCTGCCGGCACCAACAATCGTAGCATCGCGTCCCGCGATGGTCAAAACTTGTCCTTCTCTCTTTGTGAGAGTTTGGAAAAATTTGACTTCTCTAAGTATAGTGTGAGTGGTACAACTGTCCACTAGGCATATCTCTTCTTCCATTGGATTGACTCCCGTAACAATCTATATAATGCAAAATTTAAATTCATAAGAATAAGTGCAAAATATAGTAAACACATACAAATATATTAATATAGCATGCATGTGTAAAATTACAATTCATAAACGTAGCAACATCATGTCTTCATTACAAGAACCTTATTGCAAATTTAAACGCTAAAGCTATGGAGTCTAATTGAGATCTCCAAATATGTCGTTGGAGAATTCCACGAGCATCTTGTCAACGTCGTCCACAGAGTCTCCCGGTGCATTTGATGGAGTCTTGGTGTTGCTCGGTCCCGCTCCTTGAGAGATGGGGTCCATAGCTCCAGTCTCCAGCACTTGAGAGGCGAAGTGTGCTTCGTACTTCTGGGTGTTCTGTGTATGACCCATGGACTTCATGTATAGATCAACAAGATGCTTAGGGGTCCTGCACTTCTTAGCAATATGATTGTTGCAATCACACCTAAAGCAGGCGATTTTGTTGCCACCATCATTTTTGGGCTTAGAAATGCCTTTCCCCTTTTGGTTGTTACCACGTTGCTTTCTGGCTCTCTTGCGCTTGCCCTTGCCTGAGGAATTTCCAGTCTGCATGTTCCCATTGGGTACATTTTTCTTCGCATTAGCATGTACTTCAGGCAGTGGTGCAGTGCCCAATGGGCGCTGGTTTGAGTTCCACACGGTGAGCTCATGGCTCTTTTCTGCCTGTTTCAATGTCTGAATGAGCGAAGAGTAGACTGTGAAATTCTTCTCCCGGTATTGTTGAGTAAGTATCCTTTCTGATGGGAGCATTGTAGACAAAATTTTCTCAATTTTCTCCGCTTCAGAAGGTTCTTTCTCACAAAACCGGAGCTTAGAGCAAATCTTATGAACAGCATGGTTAAACTCATCTACAGTTTTGAAATCCTGTAGGCGTAAGTGGTTCCACTCATGCGTTGCCTCTGGGAGGATAATAGCTTTATGCTGTTCATATCGATTTTTGAGAGATGTCCATAAAGCGAGTGGATCCTCCTCATACATGTACTCCATTTTCAAATCCGGATGGATATGATTCCTCATCACTTTCAAGGCGGAGTATTTAGACATGTTAGAGGGGGTAACAGTTCCTTCAGCTGTTTGATCTATACATCTGTACAGTCCAAGGGTCGACAGATTCACTTTGACATCCATCGCCCAAGCAGGGAAATTGGAACCATCAAGAGCGAGGATATCAAACTCTTTGGTTGCCATCTCACCTACATTATGATTGCCAAAAATTTTGAGAAATTATGGCATATTTATGCAATGTTATGTGAATTCAAAATGAACTCGAACAAGAAAATAAATAGCCTCAATAAATTGGGTAAACAATAGTGGCCGTCGCATGATTAAATAGCTCGATATTCAGTTTTCCAAAACATGATGATCATATTCAGGTAATCACTATCTAAACATAGTGTAGAGCCCTCCGTGGTTTGTGAATGCCACTTTGATATATGACCAAATTTGAAAAATGAACAGAGGAATTTATTGCGTGTGCCATGTTGTTAAAAATAAAATTCTAAGTTTGAGGAGCAGTGCACAGTACAAACTATGCGTGTGTCCATTTGATCTCAAACTTCAAAGAATTCTTCCAATTTAGAGGTAGCATTGCATTAAAAATAAACTAGAGTAGGGCGATGTAAGTAAATTTGCAAAAATACTTGTAAAAATGAAGGACATGGAAATGCATACTGCTGAACAAAATTTATTGAATCAGACAACCGTAGGAAGTAAAACTGAACCAACAAAGTTCAGACTAAGAGCAGGAAGGTAAACTGAACTAACAAAGTTTAGACTAACTTTGGAATGTAAACTGAACGAAACAAAGTTCAGGCTGGAAGTAAATTTCTGTAGAAATTTAAATCTAAGCATAATGAAAGATTATTGGGCGGCTTTCGCCGCTGTAGGTCCAGGGGACGCGCATGGAGGCGAACCCAAGCCAGCAGGCCGCCGTTGCTTCAGTCGTCGCCGTCGCCGGTCTGCTGCCGTTCGCTGCAGGCTCCACACACCCCCGGACCTCTTCCGGTGAGGAGGAGGCGGAGGAGCGAGTGCGGGCTCCTCAAAGCCGGGTGGCGCCATTGCAGCAGTGCCGGTGCTGCTGGAGCCTCCCCCGGTGCTCATGTAGAACGGCGGAGCTCCACGGCGTGCAGCGATGGTTCCTTGGAGGAGGAACTCCGGCGGCGCTGCTTGGCTTGGAGTGTACTCCGGCGACGTTGCACGACGAGGCGACGCCATGGTGAAGGTGTGCTCTTCATTATAAGAGTCGGTGCCACGACGACTGTAGCTTGTCCAGCCATGGCGAGGGCAGAACGCCGTCACCATGTCCGGCACCTCTTGCGGCAGCCCTTCAGGCTGTAGCCGCACCTTCGCCGTCCACCCATGGGTCTCACAGTGATGCGGCGACTGCACCAGAATGCGTCCTGGCGCAGTGCAAGTATCCGGCATCACCGGAGGACCGCAGCGGGTGGCAAAGGTTCTTGAGTCGCTGCTCGTTGCTCTACGGGCAGCGGTGCCGTTCTCGCGGCGTCGTCCTCCATAGCTAGTGAAGCTTGAAGGAGGAGACCGGGGGGCACGCCCCCTGCCACGACGAGAACGGCGCACAGCAGGGGCCCGAAGGAGCGACGTGAGGATGCGACGAAGTTGGCGAGCGCGGAGATGACGGGGAAGGGAAGAGGTAGCATCGCAGTGAGCCATTTCTTACCCTTGTTGCTCTCTGCTGCTCAGTGGTTGAACTGCTGATAACGTGTTGGGTATCGAAAATAACAGAGAGACAAGTGTGTAGTGAAATTGGTCATTTTCCATTGATCTTGATGTACATATATATAGGGGATTACACATTATTGCAGCCCATGAATTATCCTCTAATGAGCAATATTGCTCCTTAACAATGGCCATTACAATGCCATAAGCATGGCAGTTACAATATGGCCTTAACCATGGGTGTCATTGTACAGCCATGAGTGCTATGTTGATGAGAGCAAATAATGGTTTGTAACAGTATGTACGTGCAGGCCGGCCGCGAGCTGCTGGTACGCGCTTGGATTTCATTTACTATCTGATTAATTCGGCAGTCTGAATACTTCAGCGAACTACTGGTCTGGTACGTGCAGGCCGGGCCAGCCGTGCGCTAGCTTGGGCAGCAGCATCTCCACGAACGTCACGCTCCGGATCTTGCCTGGCTTGCACGGTCCCCAAGCACGTACAAGTACAACACTAGCACGTACAAGTACAACACTCGTGAGATCTTTCTTTTCTATATGTCAAACGGTTTGAGCAGCCGCCCGCCCAAACTCTCCCCGCCTGCGTGCTCCCTCGATCATCTCCGGCCCGGCCAAGAAGCCCCTCTGGGGATCATCCAAGAAATTAAAGCACCTTGACTTGGAACCATGGGAGGCCCGGCTCAGGGTAACGGCGCCGCCGGTGATGAGAGCGCCGCTGATGATGGGAAGAAGAAGCCCGAGGCGGCGGCGGGGCGCGTGGCGCTGTACCGGCTGTTCGCGTTCGCGGACCGGACGGACGCGGCGCTGATGGCGGTGGGCGGCGTGGCGGCGCTGGCCAACGGGATGGCGCAGCCGCTCATGACCTTCATCTTCGGCGACGTCATCGACGTATTCGGCACCACCGCATCCGCGGACGTGCTCCACCGGGTCGTCAAGGTACGACGTTCCATTTCCTTTGATTGACGCGAGATTCATCACATATATATATACACTACTTAGTTGTGTATGCATCGTTTCTCCTCTCCGCTGGCTCATCGATCGATCGCTCGAGCTCGTACGTCCGGCTGCTGCGTTTGCATTCGTTCCTGGCCATGGCGACCTGCCAGTGACAGTTTGACGTACACACGTTCTCCATCCATCCTCGCTTAATCTGCTTGTTGCTTGCGCCACGCTCAGCGAGATTGCAGCTGTTTGCAACGCCAAGAGCATGAAACGAGTTGGTGGCTGGGGTTTCGGCATCCATTCACAGCACAGAAAACGGCTTTTGTTACTGTGCCTTTACAAAATAATATCTGAAAAAAAAAAGGGAATGTCATGCACGTTATAGCATTTGTAACGCGTGTGATTGCCTATTGATTTCGTCAACAGCCGCACGTCTCCATCGCAGTGCTGGCAAACATTCGAAATAGAATATGAGTGAATCTAAACGTTCTCCCCTAGCTACTTTAGTTGCTTATATGTGCCTTGTGAGTTATGAAAGACCCTCAAAAAAAAAAAAGATTCCATGCTGCTCGGACGGCAATACTCGGTGCTCATATATGCGCATACTTTAATGGCACGTCGCTTTAAAACTTTTTTTTAACCTACTTTACTTTTTAATGCACTCATTCCGTAACTCGATCGAAGAATACAGAAGAAAGAAAAAACAAAACCAAATAATTTAGAGCTGTATTCGAAAGATTTGGCCCAAAGGACATTTCGGCCCAAACGTATCATCAACTTGGGGTTCCTCTTCTTCCTTTCACTCCTGCTTCATGAGCTCGAAATACGCTGCAGCATAATTTTTTTTTTTTTTGAGAAATTACACAGTACAACTCAGACACTCACAACGCACGCACACTCACCCCTATGAACGCACATACGCAAACCCTACCCCTATGAGCATCTTCGAAGACTGAGCCGGCAAATTCTCCAGATTCCCGAAGTCACCACTGGCGCCTCGCTGTCGACGGCCACGTCGCCTACCGCTGAAAGCACAAATGCCGTTAAATCCTAGAAAATTCGCTCCCACCGGGAGTCGAACCCAGGACCTCAAAGGTGTTACTCGGATGCCTTAACCGCTAGGCCAAGACCCCTTTCACCGCTGCAGCATAATTTGATCCGCCCGTCACTGCAAAGTGGTGTTCCCGAATCACATCTCCTAGGACTAGGTTTGCCTTCTGTTGTCTGTTGATCCAATGTGGGATCTTTTGGCGAGATTATGATTTCTTTAGGGGGGTGGGGGGACGACTTTCACATGTAAGTTAAGAGCTATTATATTCACTCGTTCATTGGGGTATAAAATTTCGGCAGTTTGTTAGTGCCGTAACAATTTGGATTTTGGTGACCGCTCTGTTGCTGGTTCAACCTGAATTGTTCACAGGTCACAGAAGTGCTGGCTTCGCTAGGACTCGGCTATTTCAGAACTTAACCTACAAATTTTGAAGGCTTTCTTAGGGTTTCAATTGGACACCAGCACTGATTTGTCCCAAATAACCAAAACGTAACAAGTCTGCGATAATGATGATACTTTTGTACGAAAAATATAGGAGTCTCCCTGCCATAATGATGGACTCCTTGGATTACATTACTTTCAAAATTTTCTTTACAAATTTACATGCATGGTAGGCCTCCCTTAAGAAGCAATTTACACCGATCCTTGTGTGTTTGGCCTTTTGGGTAGGGCGGCAGGGATGTGGTTTCTGTATCTAACCGGTGTCCCATTTATTATATTTCAGGTGATCATGAACTTTGTTTATCTGGCCATTGGAGCAGGAGTTGTTTCAACACTACGTAAGTTGATTATTTTTTTTCCCTCGAATACGCAGGAGAGCTGTGGATCATTGTATTGAATAGAGAAAGAGTCGGCCCCTTACATGAATACCACCTCATTCCGGGCCGGGCCATGAGGGGTTAAGTTACAACTAGTTGTACTATTGAAAAAACCTGAAAACAAGACTTGACCTAAATAGACACTCGGCTAAACTAACCAAGCTCATCGCCTTGACCAAGGGCGAGGCGACGCAGGCCTCGAGCCCCAGCCATACACCACAGATGATGCTCATCCTCAAAGGTCCTCAGGGCATTCGAGATGCATGGTCGGGCACCTTCAAAAACACAAGCGTTTCGATGCTTCCATATGATCCAAGACCCAAGAATAATAATGATGTTCAATCCTTTCTTCTTTTCTTTGGGTATTCTCTTGACTGCACGTCGCCACCAATCTACAAACAAAACCTCATTTTGCCTAGGAACTCGGTCTTGAAGATCTAGAGGTGCAAGGATCCTGAACCAAAACTCCCTAGTGAAGACACAGTTGGTCAACAAATGCTGGACCGTCTCCTCTTCTTGATCACACAGTGGACACTTTTCTGGATGTCGGAGGCCTCTTCTTGCCAATCTATCAGCAGTCCAACATCTATTGCGTATCGCTAGCCAAAGGAAAATTTTACACTTTGGCGGCGCCCATGATTTTCTTAACCGTCGCCAATGCTCAAATGTGACTGCTCCAGTGAAAAAAGCTCGATAGGCAGATTTGGATGAGAACTGACCTGAAGCATCAAACCTCCAAGTATGTATATCATCATCTTGGGAAAGTGTTATTTCAAGCATAGTATCCCACATCTGAAAGTATTCGAATAACCCAATTAGTGACCGCCCGCTCTGAATATACGTTGTCCAGTCTTGATTGTTCATTGCTTCGGCTACCGTGCGGCTGTTTTGAAACTTTTGTGGCACCGCTGCTACCACCGCAGGTGCAATGTCGATTACTGAGCAGCCCATGAGCCATTTATCGGTCCAAAAGAGGGTGCTGCTGCCATTTCCAACATGTGATTCTATTGCTATGTTGAACAGTGTCGTGGCGTTCGGGTGGACTTGGATATCGAGCCCTGTCCATGCACGGTTCGGGTCAGTTTTTCTGAACCAAAGCCAGCGGATTTGGAGCGCCCAACTCATAATTTCCAAGTTCATAATTCCTAGACCGCCAAGATCCAATGGCCTTTGAACTTTATCCCATGCGACCAGGCAAGATCCTCCATTGACCTTCTCGCCTGATTTTATCAATTGCTCTAATAAATTAACCACTTCGGGACCTTGATAGCGATCAATACATAGATCGGGATGGCTGAAAGCACAAACCGAGTCCAAGTAACCCTGCCCGCCATATTCATCAATGCAGCTTTCCAACGAGGCAGTTTGTTACCGATCTTTTCCACCCATGTTAGCAAGTCTGATTTCCTTAATTTCTTATTAGATATCGGCAGTCCCAAATAGGTGCAGGGGAATTCAGCTTGTGTGCACGGTAATGTAGCACTGACTACTTCCATTTGATCTTGCTCACATCTTATGGGGACAACACAACTTTTCTGCATGTTGGTTTGGAGCCCGGAGGCTTCACCAAATTTTTTCAGGATCTCCATGGTGGGATTCATCTCCTCCTCGCTAGGCTGAATGAATAGAGCTACATCATCGGCATAGAGGGATATTTTTGCCCAGCATTACGGCGAGATAATGGTTGTAGCAACTCAAGCTCGCTAGCTTTGTTAAACAAGCTATTCAAGACATCCATAACCAACATGAATAACATTGGTGATAGCGGATCTCCTTGCCGGAGACCTCGCTGATGCCTGATTTCCTCACCGGGTTCACCATTAAGCAATATCCGTGTAGAGGCCGTCTTGAGCAGGTTCGAAACATGATTACACCAGAAGGGACCGAAACCCAGATGTGCCAAGATTTCCAAAAGAAACGACCAGGAAACTGAATCAAACGCCTTTGAAATATCAAGTTTCAGAAACAAGCTTGGTACCTTCGACTGATGCAAGTGTTTCATTGTTTGTTGAACTAGAATATAGTTATCATGAATACACCTGCCCCAGATGAATGCACTCTGGTTGGTTGCAACCAAGGTGTTGAGGTGTGGAGCTAGCCGGTTTGCAAGAATCTTGGTCACAAGCTTAGCGAAACTGTGAATAAGGCTGATGGGGCGGAAGTCTTTAGGTAACAGCGCCTCCGCCTTTTTATGGATTAGCGTGAGATATGCCGAATTGAGTAGCCATAGCTTTCTTGCATTGCCCTGCTGTAATGTGATTATCGCTGCCATGAACTCAGATTTGAGCAGCGGCCAACAGGCTTTGTAAAACCGCCCAGTATATCCATCTGGCCCCGGGGCTCTATCAGCCGGTAGAGTCTTGATGGTCTCCCACACCTCAACTTCTGTAATCGGATCATCAAGTGCTGATAGATCGATCCCCTCCCGATGGAAAAAATTCAGATTGAGGGTTGAGGTTCTCGGCAGGGCCGTGCCCAATAATCCATCAAAATAATCAAACATAACCTGTCAAACGTAAGTTGATTATCTAGTCAAAAAAAATTAAGATATTGCAACAGTTTCTGAACATATTTTCACTTTATCTTTCGATTTGGGAACCTGTCAGCTAATACAAAATGGCTTCTTATACTGAACTGCTATTTTTCTGAGTTTCTTGTAATGACAGAATACAACTAGAACAAACCTTCTTTAATTTAGTGATTTTTTATTTTGCTAGAGGTATCATGTTGGACAATTACTGGGGAAAGGCAGGCAGCACGGATCAGAACCTTGTATCTCAAGGCTATTCTAAGACAGGATATTGCATTTTTCGACATGGAATTGAGCACTGGGCAAGTTGTTGAGAGGATGGCAGGAGACACATTCCTCATTCAAGATGCCATTGGAGAAAAGGTATGTTGTTTGATACTGTTACGAGGTAAACTGCAAACAATTCAACTACATTTATAAGTTGATAGATGATATGGATATCTTGGACCAATATGACAAATGCGGCATATCTTGTAGTATTCTGAAAAAAAAAAACTTGTACAACTAATGCAATACCTATCCAATCACTTGAACTGAAAGCAGAACCTTTCCCTAGAAACGATCAGTAAGTTAAAAGAATTAACTCTGATGTGCTTGTTTTTAACCTTCGACGTGCACAACATAGATGGTTTGCTTTAATATTCAGTTTATTCGTCCATTTAACAATACAAATTGCTCATAGATGGCACCCTCAAGCACATATTAGGGGTTTGAGTTCTAGTTTATCAAGAATTATATCTGAAAGTTGTAAACTAGCATGTAGTAGTAGATAAAGATAAGACATAATCAGTTATGCCAGCAAGTAACAGACAGTGAGTTCATACCGTGTCATTAATATTGTGGTGATCTCGCATTATTGTGATATATTATTGGATAAAGGTTTTATAGAGCAGCCAAAGCCTAAATGGAGATTGGTTCAATTGACTTCTAACATGGAATCGATCTCAAGTACTGAATTTTTTTACTCACATTCTGTATAAGCTTCTTATAAAATCTGAAAAGTGCTTCGTTTTCAGTTAATGCTTTGTTGCGTTTCTGCATATGAATTCTCTCAGGTTGGGAAGTCCCTACAGCTCCTTTCAACTTTTGTTGGTGGCTTCATTATTGCATTTGTGAGAGGATGGCTCTTGGCTCTTGTTATGCTCTCATGCATTCCTCCAATTGTTTTAGCTGGTGCAATTGTGTCAAGGCTGATGACAACACTCTCCACCCGCACACAAGAAAAATATGCTGATGCTGGAAACCTTGTTGAACAAACTCTTGGGGCCATTAGAACGGTTGGTGCTCCTAGGCACTTGGTGGTTGTTGTTCATCCTTGCCTGTCATTAGTAACTTCATGATGTTCTGGTTTATGTTTATGCCTTGAAGGTTGTTTCATTCAGTGGCGAGAAGAAGGCTATAGCAATGTATAACAAGCTCATAAGAAAAGCATCTGAATCTTCTCTGCAAGGAGGTATTGTAAATGGACTTGGACTGGGTTCCGTAATGGCAATATTGTTTTGCAGTTATGGGCTGGCAGTTTGGTATGGATCTAGATTGATAGTGGAGCGAGGATATAATGGTGGCATGATTATTTCTGTTATAATGGCTGTTATGGTCGGTGCAATGTAAGTAACCATGACTGTTGAAATATCCTTAAATGAGCAATAACATTGTTGCTGGTAAATAAGACATGTCTCCACATTAATGTGCCTCACACTCTTAACTGTGCGTGTATCTACTTCTGCCAGTCAAATGAAAAGTATAATGTTTGCAGTTTCCAGGACAACATTTGCCATTACTTGAAATAGCAAATGAACTCCCCAACAGAGTTTAACTAGTTAGATATAAAATAAGGTTCTTCCATTTCTGTTTTCTGTAATATAGGCCTTCTGATTTCAGTTGCGTACATTTATTCTGCAGGTCCCTAGGTCAGGCAACACCTTCAATAACAGCTTTCGCAGAAGGTCAAGGAGCTGCATATAGAATGTTCAAGACAATTGAGCGTCAGCCAGATATTGATATATATGATACCACTGGTATCATTATGGAGGATATCAAGGGTGATGTTGAACTAAAGGATGTGTGCTTCAGCTATCCTACCAGGCCTGAACATTTGGTATTTGATGGATTCTCACTGCAAGTATTAAGTGGCACCACTATGGCCTTAGTTGGAGAGAGTGGCAGTGGCAAATCAACCGTGATCAGTTTGGTGGAGAGGTTTTACGATCCGCATGCTGGGGAAGTGTTGATCGATGGAGTTGACATAAGAAGTATGAATCTAGGATGGATAAGAGAAAAAATTGGCCTTGTCAGCCAGGAACCCGTGTTGTTCTCAACTACAATTAGGGACAACATCGCCTATGGCATGAAAGATCTAACCCTTGAAGAGATAAAGAGAGCAGTCGATCTTGCAAATGCGTCAAAGTTCATTGATAAGTTACCAAAAGTACAAATAAAACTGAAATGGTCATAGTGTTAGTTTTCTTTCTAAATTTTGTCATGCACATTGTTAATTATCATTTATGTAATGTTCCAGGGTCTTGATACAGTGGTTGGTGAACGTGCAACTCAACTATCTGGTGGGCAGAAACAAAGAATAGCAATTGCTAGAGCAATTGTAAGGAACCCTAGAATTTTACTACTTGATGAAGCAACCAGCGCGCTGGATATGGAATCTGAGAGGGTAGTTCAAGAAGCTTTGAATAGGGTTATGTTAGGAAGGACTACAATAATTATCGCTCATCGGCTTAGCACAGTGAAGAATGCTGATGTGATATCCGTCTTGCAGCATGGAAAGATGGTGGAACAAGGTATACCATGTGAAAATTTGATATTAATAAAAAAAATGGAGACTTTCGCTTATAATCTATTGAATATATTTCTTATTCGTATGAAACTAGTAATTTTCTGTTATCACGAGCATCAAGTTTTTTAGGACCTGCAGTGTAATGTTTTTTATGCTAGAGACCGTAAAATACCTTAGTTACTTCCACAAACTTCGTTTTGTTAGCACTGTTTATACAGCTAAACTTTTTTTTTTTTTTGGTGAAACACGATACAGATGCAGACTCTCATATACACGCATGCACACAACGAAGTTTTCTTATTAGTAATTATATATTGAAATTATATATTTCTTATTTCTTATTTGTATGAAAACTTTCACCTATAATCTATTGAAATTATATATTTCGCATTTGTATGAAACTAGTAGTTTTCTGTTATCATGAGCATCAAGATTTTTAGGTTCTCCAGTGTAACGTTGATGCTAGAGGCTGTAAAATACCTTAGTTACTTCCAAAGCCTTCATTTTGTTAGCACAGTTTATGTAGCTAAACTGCAATGTGCCCTAATTAACCCGATTAAAGATGCTTCCACTAGTAGAAGATAGATGACATTGATTTAATGATAATCTAGTAACAGTCACCAAAAACCCTTTTCTTGACACTTCCAAATGTTTTCCTTCGTTCAACAAGATATTTTGTCTGTAATTTTAGTTTGATAACATGCCTAATTTTTGTGTGAACTCTGAACAGGTTCACACGTGGAATTGATGAAGATACTTGAAGGTGCCTACTCTCAGCTGATTCATCTACAAGAGACCGGGCAAGAGGCAGAATCTTATACTGTCGACCCTGATATGATAGTAACAAATGGTTTTGGCTCCAGACCTAGGAGATCAACCAGTAAAGGCTCCTCCTCTTTTGGTCATAGTGGTAGGCACTCATTTCCTGCTCCACGTGTCCTACCTGATCCTGTTGAATTCAGTGATGCTCTGGACACAGAGGGGAAGATTGCACCCAAAGCAACTAGTGCTAGGAAGAAAGCTCCAATCAGTCGACTCTTCTATCTGAACAAACCAGAGGCTTTTGTTCTTGCACTTGGTTCCATAACTGCTGCAATGCATGGAGTCATTTTTCCTATATATGGCACATTGATTTCAACTGTGATTAAGGTGTTTTATGAGCCACCAGAAGTACTACTAAAGGACTCCAGGTTCTGGGCAAGCATGTTTGCTGTGCTAGGCGCTTGTGCAATTGTTCTGATTCCTATAGAGTTCTTCCTGTTTGGATTAGCAGGCGGAAAGCTCGTGGAGCGCGTAAGGTCAATGACATTCCAAAGTATAATGCGCCAAGAGGTCAACTGGTATGATAAACCGGAACACTCGAGGTATGTGCATATTTTCTCTTACTGTGATGTTTCAGAAGAACATGTTTCATTTGTAACAAAAACTTGGCCGGTTGGTAGATACCACCCCCACGGTATTAATGTAATTACAAAGAGCTCAACCCGAGCCGCCCGAGAAAGGTCACGAAAGCTGGCCCTCTTGCAACATGAGGGTACGCCCCTCTGGGCCAGATCTTTACCCATGCTTTGATCCCATCCTAGCCCCTACACAAGGATCCACCCCCCACGGGTCAGTCCATCTCATGTCTATGACTAGGGGAACCAACGAGAGACCTTTTTATACCCCAATCCAAAAATTCGCTCCCACGGGGAATCAAACACAGGAACATGGGGTGCTACTAAGAATCTAACCACTTGGATAAGACCTCATTCGCAATCTGTTTTATTTTCATCCTAAGAAATATTCCTCCAGTTTGTTAATTAAAAACATGACCAACGTAGGAGGAACTAGGCACCCAAATTGCGTCGAAGAGGGGACTCAAACCTGAGTGTCAGGGTGTACATCAGCAGATTCAGGACATCCATACCCATTAACAGAGCTAGGCTCAGTTCCTTCACTTTGTCAATTACATGATCTACGAGTACGAAATCAGTATATATATATTTTCAGGGAGTGAAATCAGTATTCTGGTTGTTGACATTATTTAAAGTATCAAATAAGATCTTTTCCATACAAAATTTCCCAGTAATCGAGCAATGGAAAGGTCCTATAAACGACTGTCTTCCTAGATAAATATCTTGGCACTAAAAAAATCATCACTGTGTTGATTAATCGAAAAGATACATTACTGGCTTAGTGTTGCGGTGCCAAAGGACTTATCAATTGTCATGCATGCATTTTTTTTCTTTTACATTCAGAATACTACTAATGGAAGTAGAAATGCATTTTGATGACCATTGTGGTATTCTAATTAGAACTATAACAGTCAAGTAGCACTACATTGCTGCAGAATTACATGTGTCACAACTTTTAACTTTTTTATTTCAGTGGATCAATTGGTGCAAGGCTATCGACTGACGCTCTTATTGTGAAGAGACTTGTTGGGGATAATTTAGCACTTAATGTCTATACTGTATCAAGTGTCATATCAGGCTTCACTATAGCAATGGTGGCAAACTGGAAGCTGGCTATGCTTATTACAGTGGTTGTCCCTTTGGTGGGCTTCCAAGGCTATGCTCAAATGATGTTCCTGAAAGGACTCAATAAAAATGCAAAGGTAAGTGCATTTGAAACAGTTCATTTAAGCACCTGACTAGTATAGTAGTACTTTTGTCTAATCGTTTGATTGGATGCAGTTAAAATATGAAGAAGCAAGTCAAGTAGCAACTGATGCAGTTGGTGGAATCAGAACGGTGGCATCGTTTTGTGCTGAGAAGAAGGTGATGGAAACGTATGAGAAGATATGTGAATCTCCAATAAGGCAAGGTATAAAGGAAGGTGTTGTCACTGGCTTGGGGTTTGGCTTCTCATTCCTTGGGTTCTACTTGACGTATGCTCTCTGCTTCTATGTTGGTGCTAAGTTTGTTCATCAAGGGACTGCAACATTTCCTGAAGTGTTTAGGGTGCGTACACATTCTTATCTGTTTTGCATATAATTGGTTATTTGCATGTTTTGGTTAATGATCCAATGATTGACAGGTCTTCTTCGTATTAGTGTTGGCAACTACTGGGATCTCACGAACAAGTGCATTAGGTGCAGACAGCAATAAGGCTAATGATGCAGCCGTCTCTATCTTTGAAATTCTTGACCATAAATCCAAGATTGATTACAGCAGCGAGGAGGGTGTGACTATCACAAGTGTGAGGGGTGACATTGATTTCCAGAATATTTGCTTCAAGTACCCATTGCGACCAACTGTTCAAATCTTCAAGGATCTGGACATGAGTATCCCTTCTGGAAAGGTTTGTTCTTTCATAAAAAATTAGAAGTCATTTACACATGTTGAGCTGATGACAGGACATAATTTTGTTGTCATTATCCTTGCAGACTGTTGCGCTAGTAGGAGAGAGTGGAAGTGGAAAGTCGACGGTAATCACTCTGCTCGAGAGGTTCTATGATCCGGATTCTGGTAAGATTCTTTTTGATGGCGTGGAGCTTCAGATGCTGAAAGTAAGCTGGCTCCGGCAGCAAATTGGGCTAGTTGCCCAAGAGCCGGTGCTGTTTAATGAAACCATCCGCACCAACATAGCTTATGGGAAGCAAGGGGAGGCATCTGAAGAAGAGATCGTTGCTGCTGCTGAAGCAGCCAATGCACACCAGTTCATATCTGCGCTGCCCGACGGGTACAACACCATCGTCGGCGAAAGAGGGATCCAATTGTCAGGTGGGCAGAAGCAGCGTGTTGCCATTGCAAGGGCCATCATTAAGGACCCCAAGGTGCTACTGCTGGATGAGGCAACAAGCGCGCTAGATGCAGAGTCAGAGCGAGGAGTGCAAGAGGCGCTGGACCAGGTGATGGTCGGTAGAACAACTGTGGTGGTGGCACATCGCTTGTCGACAATCAGAGGTGCAGATATCATCGCTGTTCTGAAGAACGGTTCAGTAGTCGAGAAAGGCAGGCACGAAGAGTTGATGCGGATCAAGGATGGAACCTACGCGGCACTTGTTGAGCTCAGCTCTAGTTCTGCGTGACCTGATGAATGCCTGGACATTATTTCAAAATCCAAACTGGTATCATCTTCACATTGATTGTATATGGTTCTACAAGCAAAAGGACCCGACAGAATTCATCATTTGTTTGCGTGTGAAAATAATCATGTAATGTATGTGAATAGTTAGGATGTACATGTACCCAACTCTGAATATATAAATTTATTTGGGTCATGAATAAATGACTACCTGTCACCTCACTTCTACAAAGAAAAAAAAAAGGATTTGTAGCAACACTTCACAAATTTACTATAGCGGCGGCATCCGGCTATCTTATCGAACATCGCCATTGTGGTGGCATAAATTTGTAACCCACTTACGGCAAACACTGAAAAAGGGATTCTAGGCGTTGGCTGCCGTTTAGGTGCTCGCCATTGGAAATGGCCCATATTTCTTGTGGCGGGTTGTGTCATACGTAAGGTTTGCAAAACCAAAAAAAGAAAGAAAGAAAAGGAAAATCGAAACCGAACAAACTGTACCGGTAAATCGGTAAAACTGGTCGGTTTTCGATTTTGCTATAATACAGTGTCGGTTTTAGGCGAAAACCAGTTAACCAGACCGGACCAATAAGTTCAGTTTTTTTTGTTTCCGGTCCGGTTTACACCGGTTTTGCAAACTCTGGTCGTAAGGTGATAAGGGAACCGTACTACTATCGAGTAATAGCTAGATTTGAGGGATTCAAAAGGCATATAATCAATCAAATATACCTAATTTAGATTATTGTTCAATACATTCCATTCAACATTTCATATTTATTTTATCATGATATATGACAGGCATATCACAGGATATAAGAATAAAAGAAGTGGGTAGCCCCGTATCACCTTCGGGAACCAACAAGACTAGTGAAGGAACCTAGAGAGAGCCAAGACTAGTGAAGGAACCTAGAGAGAGCCAAGAGGAAGGAAGAAGGAATTTGATCAATGCCTATGATAGCCATTATACGTTGTTGAGGGATCGGATTTGCATGTAGGAGTACATGACGGGATAGTTTTACTACCCCTGTTGGTTGGATGCCGTTTATGTTTTGCTTGAGAAACCACGTCTTCATGTGAAATCCAAAATGGTGGAATTTGCTACTCCTTCAAGGTTTCTTGTAGTTGGAGTTGTTTGGGTTGGGTTTGTAGTCAAGAGATGTAATATGCTTTAATGTAAAATAAAATTCCTTTTTCGCAAAATTAAAAACATGAAGTTCATGAAGTAGTAGAGTTTGGGAGCAGGACGTTGTCAATCATTGTCATTTATAAATAACCTACAGCATCAACATTAAGTTCATGAAGCAGTAGGGTTTGGGAGGATGATGTACGCTAGCCAGTTGAGCCTCTGTTTGTGTTTAGCATGCAACATTAGTTATGCGGTGTATATTTCGAGGAACACAAGCAACAATTTTCATGATGGTTTTTTTTTTTTTTCTATCAGTGTTTGAAGCCTAAAATGTGATAGAAGCAAAGCTACACAATAGAAACACTTAACATCATGAGGGCATATGCCACTAATCTCAGTTATGCCGTGTCAAGTAAATTAGTGAAACCACTGTGTCATCCTCTAAACAAAAGTTATATTCACTTCACCCCTTTAATTTTATGCAGCTTATCTTAAGGGAGGTATTAGGCATCTCATCTTGTTACTCTTGACACCTGCGAGTACTTTGCCGGCTAGGATCTGGTGAAGCCCTAGTGAATATTATTAAAGCCTTCACTAAGTTTGTACAAGATTTCCATCAATTTCATTGTAATGTGACACACGAAGACACACTCTTAGGTGGAGTGCTCCAATAAGTAGTAGTGGAAGCTAAATCTTTGATGATTCAGGAAAGGAATCATAATCTTTTCTTGACCCTTATTTTGTATTTTTCTTAACACACATATAGCGATGTTCACGCCCGTCGCTAGCAACTGTGTTCGAGCTACATTAGCAAAATATATTCACCTCAGTGTATACTTATGTGGAAAAAGTTTCAGGATTTTAAGCTGAAATTATTAGAGGTAAATTTGAGGAAAAAACAAATCACTGCCTCTAATTTATGTTCACCTGAAAAATTGGATGCTTCTTTACATATAGTATACACTGAGACGAACCTATTAACACTGCAACAACATGAGCACAATAATTTAATAGCTAAAGTGATTGGAATGACTAATGAGAGATTTGAATGAAAACAGATAAAGAAACTCCAAAATTTCAATGACAGATAAGGGATATGCATAATTTTGATGACAAATAAGACTGGCTCCAACAGTCCATAGGCAATTTTGAGAGGCAATCCTCATTTGCATTAGACAGAAGAGATCTATATTCGGTGATGTCTCCAAACAACAGATAGGCAGTCTCCAGAGCCAGTTCCCCGCGCGCCGGGCTCACCGCTGGTCATCCTGCTCCTTCTCCCGGCGGCTTCCCGAGGCACGGCGCTCCGCCGCCTCGTCGACGACGCGGCGACTCGCGCCCCCGTCGCCCTCGCACCGCGCTTGTCGACGCAGCCCTCACCCTCGCCGTGCGAGCCCTCGCCCCGCCGACGCAGCCCTCGCCATAGCCACGCTCCATCATGCTCGCCTGTCCGCCGCGCCGCGCCCCGCCCCGTGTGCCTGCACGCCGTCGAGCGCCGCGCCCCGGCCGCGTCATGGCACGCGCGTTCCGGTCGCGTCTGGCCCCGCCCTCGTGAAGCGCGAGCGGCAACACGATGCACATGAGGTGGCGGACCGGTACCTGGGTGACGTGCTCGTTACCGGCGACCGAAGGTGGGGCGGCAGCGAGAGGCGGCAACGGCGTCCATGGCGGACGACGTTCCGGCCAAGGGGATGGACAAGAAGGGGAGGGAGCGGGAGCACAGGAATCAGCACAGATAGGCGAAGCTCACAGTGGCACATGACATCGAGGAGGAGCGGGGGAAGAAGGAGCTTGACGGCGCGGCGGCTTGGTCCGGCGGTGGCGGCGGGAAAAACTCGTTTTCCGGCGAGCTGGGCTGCTGAAGTTGATGAAGGTCATGTTGAGGAGGTTCGCGAGAGGGCGGCGGACCTCCGTGTGCGAGGAACCGAAAATTGGTTTGCTGGATGGGGAGAAATCGCCTCCGCGCCGCCGGCCCATTCGCCGGCCGTCCCAGCATTGTTCCTGGAGAATGCATTGAATGAGAGAGATAATGTATTTCTAGATCACCTCTCTCCTAGAAAGGCTTTATGCTTTCAGCGGTAGGCGGCGTTGCCGTCGACAGCGAGACGCCAGTGGTGACTTCGTCAATCTCAAAGATTTGCTGGTCCAGTCTTTGAAAATTTTGATAGGGATAGGGTTTGCGTATGTGCGTTCATATGGATGAGTGTACGTGCGTTGTGAGTGTCTGAGTTGTACTGTGTAATAAAAAAAAATAACCGAAAGTAAGTAACTCGTGCTCAGTAGTACGTGAAACAATCCTCGCCAACACACCCAAAAAAAAAAAAAAAGCCAAACTGATAGGAGTTACGTGTTCAGCAACTTCGTTCTGCCGCCACCGAGGAAATCGAGCGATGTCGCTGCTAGGGGTGGGCGTTCGGTCATACCCGATGTTTCGGTCCGGTTTTTTCGATCTTTTCAATTTTCGGTTATCTAGAAATGCTACCCAAAATGACAACTAAAATTTGGGTACCCGACAACTTTGGGTACCTAAATTTCGGTTCGGTCTTCGGTTATATCCAAACTACCCAAATTAGCATTAATTTTCAGAGAAAAAATAAAATAAACTTGATTATACCTAAAATATACTATGCAATCAACTTGATAATGAGTTACCATTATATGATAGGAGAAACATGAATATGATGAATGAGTAACAAAGGATGTTATGTGACCGTGGTTTGAGTTTATATGCTAAATCCTACATCGTCATACTAATTTGGGTAGTTTGGGTAGTTCGGGTACCCAAGGGTACTACCCGAAATTGAACAATAAAATTCGGTTACCTAAGTCTAGTACCCAAACAAGTACCCGAAGACCGAAATTCCGGTCTTTTCGGTCTCGGTCTCGGTTTTTTCGGTTTCGGTGTTTGGGTATCGGTTTTTGTGCCCACCCCTAGTCGCTGCTGCAGGTCTCCTCGCCCCCGTTCTCAAAAAACCCAGTAATCATCGCCGCCCACGACGCAAAGTTCCTCTCGGGCATTGCGTCAAACACCTCCCGCGCACACAGCCGACGACGTGCCGCTGCTCAAGAGGATGACGCGCCGCGCCAGACGACGGCGGCAGCAGCAGAAGTTGGGGCGTCGCCATGCGGGGCAGGTACCTGGGGCGCCGAGCATGGTGGTAGGGGCGCGGCTCGCGGCGGAACGCGCGCGGCGGCCTGGGCGTGCGTTGCTGAGGCGGCGCGCGGGCGCCCGAGGCAGCGGTGGCGGCATGCGCGTCGCGCGGGGGCGCGCCGGGAGACGGCGGAGTGGGTGCCTAACCCGCCCCCTTGCAGCCGGAGATGAAGCCCGTAGCAGCCGCGACGCCGCTTCCCGGAATGGCGGACGAGCCGGCGGCCGCCGATCCATGGCATGGCGCCAAATCGATATCTGCAGCTTGGGGAGAAGTTTCTTCAGGCGTTCCTCCTCCAGGTAGGCCCCTCCACCTTCACCGTTGAACGAGCTAGACGACGGCCGGCGCAGCCAATTCATGGCGCCTCCCTGAGCGGGACGAGGGAGAAGGCGGGCACGGGAGAAAAACGAAGACGTCAGGTGGGGGCAGGCGATGGCAGACGCTGTAATTTGGAGACAAATTGAAGGCCAATAGATAACGGGTCGAACCGAAAAACCACTTTTTCCGGCTTCGGCAGCACAGTTCATTCTCTAAAACGGCTTCTTCTGACAATTGCTCATAAGCTGTTCTTCTTGAGGGTGTTTGGCAGGGCTTTTGCTCTTTTTTCTATAAGCCGATGGTGAAGCTGCCCCAAAAGCAGCTGCCAAACACACCCTTAACAAGCCGATGTCCATGAAAACGTGTAGCTAATTTCAGTGCCATCTTTTGATGTCCCCGGTTAGATTTTTTATTTATTTGATCATCGGTTAGATTTTGACAGGCCTGAGCAAGGCGCTGTTTCCACGTTCCTAAAAACAAAAATTCAAACAGGTCCAAAAAAGAAAAAGAAAAATCCTACGGAACCAGACTCGAGTCGGCCGCGGACCGGGTTCGCGAAGCGCGCCCATAAAAAGCCGAACCCACCGGCCCGCGTCTCCCCAGCCAGTCACAAACGTACGGCGTCTGTCACTGACGACCCGGGCCCGCAACGCCGTGACCGTGCGTCTGCACTTACGCACGCAACCTCCTGACCTCCTCTCCTCGCACACAACAACACGCACTCTCCCGAAGCTTCGTCTTCTCCGGCCGCCACCGACTCGACGCCGACGCGGCGCTCCTTCCCTCCATATATACACTCCTCTCCCTCCCCTTCCGCCGTCGCCAATCACCGAGAGGAGGAGACGAGGAGGGAGGAGCCGGAGCAGCGCGCGTTCAGATCGGATCGGAGGCGGCGATGGATTTCGAGCTGCGGCAGGCGCGGGAGAAGCTGGAGAGGGAGCAGCGGGACCGGGTGCAGCGCGCCAAGGCCAAGGTCGAGCGCGAGCGCCGGGCCAAGGCCGAGGCCGCGCGCCGCCGCGACGCGCTCGAGGCCTCCCACCGCGAGCGCCGGCTCGACGCCGCCCGCGCCCAGGAAGAGGTAAAACCGGCCCCCGTTCACGCCTCCCGTAGACGTTTGTGCGAAAAATCTAGGGCTAAGAATTCCGTAATCCGATGATGCTTTGGGGTGAATCTCGAAAGGGGATGTTTTTTTTTCCCGTTGTCTGTCCAGTTTGATCGATAAAACCAAATTCATATGATCCACAAAAAAAAAACACGAAATTGATATGATGCCTCCTCTCGACCCTGAAACCCTTGAAAACTCGAAAGAAAAACTTTTGCCTCGCAAAGCTAATCTGATTCGGTCTCAGGGCAATATAATGTGGAAATGTTGCATGTTCACAGTTCCGTTTTGTAGGATCAGTTTTAGTTTCTAGCCACGTACAGAGCAATCGATCAAACCCTTGTACAAGTTTCTTGGGACTGTCGTCTATCCTCTGATCGATTGCTGCAGTTAGGCTCCTATTTGATTGATTGGGTTGCTCTGGATTATATGTTCCCTAGTACCGAATATGTTCGCTTCTCTTACTTTATTCAATTATCATCTGTATTGCGACTGGGTGCTGACAATGATCCTCTTTTGTACTCCTATTAGGCTGACCAGAAAATGGAAGAGGTGATGCTGCAGTCTAAAGGAGTTTCATTCTCTCATATGTTTGAGGCACTGCGATATGATGGCCCTGGGGACAAGATCAAACTGCCTCCCTCTTCATTTAAGGAGTTGTCTGATGAAGGAGCTCTGGATAAAGGTCCCATGTACTTCAAGTTGTCAAAGGTTAGGGACAGAGTCCCAGGTGCAACTCAGGAGCAAGATGCCGAGGAAGCAACCTGTTGTGGCGTTCTAGAATTCACCGCAAAAGAAGGATCTGCTGAACTCCCACCACATGTGTGGAACAATTTGTTCCGGAGTGACAGTCCAGATGTCCCTCTGATTGAGGTAAGATACGTCAGTTTGCCAAAAGGAACTTATGCAAAGTTGAAACCAGAAGGAGCTGGGTTCTCAGATCTTCCTAACCATAGAGCAGTTCTTGAAACGGCACTCCGCAATCACGCAACATTATCAGAAAATGATGTTATCGTGGTAAACTATGGCCAACTGCAGTACAAGCTAAAGGTTCTTGAACTAAAGCCAGCATCAAGTGTTTCTGTCCTGGAGACAGATGTTGAAGTTGACATTGAGGGATCAGACTCAGTTTTGGATAACGAGGAGGATCAACATGTGCTTGTGCCTCTGGCTTTTGGAAAGGTTGAATCCAGTGTTGTGGAAGAAGGAAAGTTCAGGTACTACAAATTCTCAGTTGAGGAAAGCGTGAGCGAGAAAGTAGCTTCTGGGCATGCTAATATTGAGGTTAAGATAGATACTGATGCGAGTGGCGGTGACACTGATATTTACGTTTCAAGGCATCCCTTGGTATTCCCAACTCAGCACCGGCATGAGTGGTCTTCACATGAGATGGGATCAAAGATTCTTATACTTAAACCACGTGATGCTAGTGTGGTCAGTGGTGTTTACAGCATTGGAGTTTATGGTTTCAAAGGAACTTCTAAGTTTCAACTGTCCGTGGCTATTAAGGATGTAAATAGTCAAAGAGTTGGTGAGCATGCTAGCGCCTCATCTAGTGTTGACGCTGATACAGTGCTGTGTAAGAACTGTAAGCGCCATATAGCCAGCCGTACTGCTCCCCTTCATGAAGCATACTGCTTGAGGCACAATGTTGCCTGCATGCATGATGGGTGCGGAGTTGTTCTCCGGAAGGAAGAAGCGGCAGATCATGTGCATTGCAACAAATGTGGGCGAGCTTTCCAGCAGAGAGAAATGGAAAAGCATATGAAGGTTTTCCATGAGCCACTACAGTGCCCCTGTGGGGTGGTTCTAGAGAAAGAAGATATGGTATGTTCTGCCTACTCCCTTCATTACTTTAGCAGCACATTGCTAGCTTTTTACATTCTAAATCATTCTTATTACTAAACTGACTGTTCTTTAATTTCAGGTCCGACATCAATCCTCGACCTGCCCCTTGCGCTTGATTGTATGCCGATTCTGCGGTGACTCGGTTCATGCTGGTGGAGAACCAGCTGATGTTCGAGATCGTCTTCGAAATATGTGCGAGCATGAGAGTATCTGTGGATCCAGGACTGCACCTTGTGACTCCTGTGGACGGTCAGTCATGCTGAAGGATATGGACATTCATGTAATCGCCGTGCATCAGAAGAGCTAATTATGTAATTCCTCATTGCTGCTGTGCTGAACCTTTTGGGAATTGATTGCCAAAGTTACAAAGCCTTTGACCCAATGTCAGCGCTATTGGACTGAACATCACCCCTTCAGGCGGAAAATGTGTATGTGGCGGTGTTGGTATGTCATTTGTGATGTTTCATGGAAAAATGGAAACGCAGGTGTTTGTTGATGTTATGTTTGTATCTTCTTTCTGGATACACTATAATCTACATCGACTTGATTCTTAGAACGACCTAAGGATTCTTTCAAGTAAACTGTGGCACATATTTTGTTCTCCTTGCGGCGTTTGTTCCCCAATTATGTTCATACTTCGGATCGTTCCTGACTAACATTTCCATTGTTGACTCTCAGTTCAACTAACGACGCTCAGTTTTTCTCCCCGCTGTTAGCTTTTGTATTGGTCCCGTATGTAGAAGTTATCGATTGTTAACGTGAAGCTTTGGCAACTGTCTTAAGGAACAGGACATCCCTTAATAAAACGAGCAGCGCCTGTACCTATCAGATCAGTATGTACGCATACGCATGCATGGACCTAGCCCAGCCTATCTATTAACCTGGAGCCGCGTATGGGCCGTAAGCCTCCTAATACAAACAATTTTATTTTTTTTAATAGGTGTATATTTTTCAACCATATATAAGTGAATTGTCGTAGTCGTAGAGCCTCCTAACACAAACAATTTTAATTTTTTAATAGATGTATATTGTTCAACCATAAGTGAATTGTCGCATTTTTTCATCAGCTAATTTTTTTGGGAGAAACTAGTCGGTGCATGGTACCTTTATCTTCCTTGAGGTGGCTATCAATTTCTTATGTGTAGCCCTTCTTCCACATTGACAAAGAAAAAAAAAGCAAAATTGTTGACATCATTGTGTGCAAACTAAATTTTGAAACAATAAAAAATCATATATTATTAACTGAGCATTCAATTTAAAACCTATCGCATCGCTAACAGAGCTTGAGCCCGAAAGCAGGTGGCTATCTAAAGTACCCTTACAAATCAAGAAACAGCCATCAATCTGCCACTTGAATAAATGGAGTTTTGGTTCCAGTGTGGGGGGTGTGTGTGTGTGTGGGGGTGGGGGGGGGGGGGGGGGGGGGGGGGGGGGGGGGGCTCTTTGGCCATAACTAGAGTTCACTTGCCTATATGATGTGGATTTTTTTTTTCAAGTCGTAAAATGATGCTCTAGTCACAATGGATTTTTTTATAACTCTAATATTGAAATGTCCTAAGGAGTAAGGACCATGAAAAACCCTTCGCGGCTACAATCAAGAGTCGTCTCTTTGAATTGAGAAGTTATTTTCTTTACTACCAAAATTACAAAGCTAAGCCCCACTTCCCTATTTGCATATTTTTATGAAATCTTAAAATGTGAGCCAACTTTCTTTAGATGCCTTCTCATGAAGTCAATTTCTTGAGCTGAAACATTTTTTGTTATGAGTTAAATTTTCCGTATAATCTAAGTTATACTTTTTAAACTAACTTGAAACTTTTTCAAAAATGGTTTGAAGGTTTTTTTAGGCTGATTTGTGTTGGTTTTTTCTCTCTTTTCGCTTTTATAGATTTGTTAGAGGAGTGCAGGATAGATGCGCGCACCCGCATCGATCCGGCCGCGGCAGGTAGCTAGCTAAACCTGTGAATCGAGAAATGCAAAAGGGGCACTTACTTGACCTTGAATTTTGCAGCATGATTCTGTGTAAATGAATGTATAAACAACTGATATCAACTCGTAGAGATGAATGTATCATGATTCGTCCTCTCAATCTTTATTCAACATTCCGAGAAGACATGTCTGGAATTTTCATTCTCCCGCGAATAAGAACGTACCCGAGGAACCAACTGAGTGACGCGTCGTCTGCGGCGGACCACGCGGACGCCGGTGGCTCACTCGAGCTCGGCGCCCCAGGAATGCGTCGCTCGCGTCGCAGGAGGGACAGGAACAGAAACGCCGTCCGTCCACTCCATATGGCGAGGTCACTCGGACACAGTTTCGTTTCCTCGGTGGATTATCCGTGGCGCATAGGCTGGCCCCCCGGTATCCGTGTGTCAGCGGATTTGACCTTGGGTGGTGGGGATTCCGCGCCGCGGCGTTCCCTCTCGTAGCCGTTGAGCAGCGCTGCCGACAAATATTTCCACCCAAGACAACAGGGTCGGTATTTCGAAGTGGATGATCCACATGGATTGCGGACGTGTCCGCTTGCCGGCCCTCTGGATCACTGGCACACGACAAACAAACAAACGCTCATGTATACTCCCTCTTTCTTGTTTGGAGCAAAAACGCTGTTGTATTATACTCCGATAAATCAAGATATGTACGCCCAGCTTTGTAACAAGGAGAATGTGAAATGGAGTTACCTAGAAATGTAGAAACATGACAGTAGAGTTTAGTACAACAGCATTCCCAATGAAACGGAGGGAGTACACTGCTGTGCGCACATGATTCTCATTATCATTATGGGAACCATAGATTCAGGAACATGCATTACAGAAAAGCAACCGTTTTATCCATGGAGGAGGCAAAGACTGTTTGCAAGCGCAAAATATATGTTGAAAATATAGCAAAATCCATGACCGTGGAACTCGGCTATGGCTCGGAGCAAACTAAGGCTAACCGTCAACTTCAGAAAAAATCAGATCGCCCAAGCATTTCAGACAGATCCGGCAATCGCAATCATAACTTCATAACGCAGGAGCAATTATAACCAATGCAAAGAACCACGCATGCACACTATATCAGGCATTATTCGTTGATGCAAACTAGCGGTATTTAAAAGTGTTGTTGTGCCCTTTACTTAATTTACATTGGAAAACTGCAGACTGAGAAGCTGATCTATAGCCGCTGATCATTTACAATTTCAGGCAGAGAAGGTGAATCCGAACCATTATATTTACTTGGGACAGGAGTGTTCCTTCTAGATTGCCGCTTGGTTGCCACAAGAACTTGTTCTGTCTCTGGTTCATCAGCGATGGAGAATTTCTCATCATCATCATCACCTTTGAACACTGGGTGAATGTAAGCATTCATCAGATATCCTTTGAGATCAAATCCTGGATCTCTTGCACGTTCCAAGGTATCCTTCTTCATTGCCTCCTGAAAAAAGAAAAAGAGAGAGAGAGAGAGAGAGAGATTAATGGTTAAACCAACTGTGCTGATGAAAAACATGTTATCTCATCTCATTCGCTACTCGATCCTGTACTAGGAAGCGGAGAGGAAAGGAGACTTGATAGCTAGGCTTGTATTTTCATTCTAACAAAGTTACTGTAATTATTTCACTGTTAGATTTTAGTTCAAAACGAAATGCTATTGTTTCAATTGAGCCCAGTCAACGTGTTTAACCATGACTGCCCAACCTCTAACGCATCTAAGAATTAGATGGTCGTGAGCTGTAACTAGGGCATCATCAGAGAAATTTGTATCGTTGACTATAAGCCTGCTGCAAATCAAAAGTTGAACTGCTAATCGGCATTTGCTACACAACTTAAATTGATACCACCATCTTCTGGTTCCCAATCGGACCCAAAATGAGAAGACCTGTATAGCCATGTTCATCATATGATGCAGAGGCTTAGAATCCTCTATCTAGAAACAAGTGAAAATATGTGCAAATAACTAACGAGTTTTAGAAGCAGCACTATTCATCTTAGAATAATCAACAAAGGACTGTTAATGTGAAACTAAAAGAAGCATGATCAGCATTCCAATTTAAATGAAAATTACCTGTAATGGACATTTCACAAAAGTCGGTTCATAGCGGTTTTTGCAGTATTTGTGGAAATAAAAGGTTACTACAGGGAGAACAAGGAGCACGGGTGTTGACTGGCCAGCGCCTTTTGTGCTAAGCAATCCAAGGAGAAGCAGCTGTGACACAATTAATGCGGTGATTATACGTCCATGAACACTTGGCCAAAAGGCTGCTGCACTCTCATATTCTTGATTGTACACATTTATTATCTGGAACAACACAAAAATTGTGTAAAATTACACACCAGAGTTACAACATGTGACATTATATAATATAAGTAAATTTTAAGCATAATAACTGTATGTAAACTATGCTAATGCTAGAGTATTATGGCCCAATAAACGAGATACAGATACAATGGTGAGGGATATATACTTTATAAATGCCAAGCAACTGAAAGGTACAGCTATGGCAGAGAATTCATACCTGGTGCCGATATACAAGGTATGCAAACCCAAAAAATATCAGTATGAATGGAAGCAAGAATGGTGTCACCGCAGCATAAACAAGACCAAGCAAGAAATAGAGCTGAATTTGAGGTTCATTTGAGTCGAATCCAATACTTCCAGGGTCCATTGCCGCTTCTCGATCTTTCTCAGTCTTAACCAGAAAAAAGTTTTTCAAGTGGAAGATTATCAATGGCTTCAGTCTTAATATTTCACCAGCTACCCCAGCCCAACCATCAACCATAATATATGTTATAAAAAAGGTAGCTCTCATTGGAATTGCTACACCAACTGTCCTCGGTATTCTGTAAGATACACAGTTCGAAAAGAAAAACGACAGAGTTATTATTGTAAATTGTCAAATATAACATGTCAAACCTTCAAACTAATTCCAGAGAACAAACTAATGAGAATCCTTTGAAAATATCGAGCCAGTAAAATAATGGATGCATGCCTTTGTACCGAATTTTGGTTTCAACTAAAATGTAGGTTGCACTAAAGAATTTCCGGGTGCTTAAAAGGAGTATGTTTTTACCCCTTTCCCAGAAGATAGTTACATGAACAATTTCAGGGATAATCTGTTTGACTACTTTAGTCCTTTGTATTTTCTGCCAAAATTTGTAGGCAAGTGCATATATGTCACATCAAACATATTAAACCCTAGATTCTGCAGTGCAGCAGCGTTAGTAGTATTGATATGTCAAGCATACCAAGTCAAATGTCGCTGTTTGTCGTTGGTTCCAGTCTTCCAGAAAGGTACTACATTGAAACTAGGGAGGGAAAAAATGAGTTTGCAAAGCCACTATAAAGCCAAACGGAGCCTAAGCCTGTAACCTAAATTAGACTCTGTTCCCACCCACCTCCTACAAAATGGATGACAAAATGACTAACATTAACTGAATTTCCTATTACTTATAATGTTTGGCCACTATTGTGCAGATCAACACTACACTAGTTCTGCCTAAGCGTAACATGTAGACAATGGATGACATGTCAACGTGAAATTATACTACTGCATCTTCAAGTACACGATAAGGATAATCAATGGTGCAGCACATAGAAGAGACAAAAATTAGTAGGACATACTCATTTGCTGACTGATGAATAAAGCGGTCTAGCTGATCTAAAGCAGATCCTGCAATAGTGCTTGCCAGAAACACGTTGAAGAATAAAAAGATATAATACTTGGATGCAGATCTTCTCTCCAGTGAAGATATTGATGTCAATCCTTCAAACTTAGACATAAACATCAATATGCTTGGGAGCAATATAAGGAAGATCTTCAAAGCAATTCCAGGAAGGAAACCTTGGATGAAAGATTTAATAGTAGGCCTGAGCGACAGCATTTGAATTAAAAATGTCAGAAATTATGAACATTGACTACAAGAAAGAAAAAGAAGAGCATACCAATTGGATGCTCAAGGCTAACTTTTTGACAGAAAATGTTGCTTCGTGCCTTTCATTAGTTGTTAGTTTAGTGATAGAATGTATGGGCAAGAAGCGACATAAACAGCACACTAAAACAAGTTTTTTAAGGTGTCACCACAGAGAAATGGCATAAATAGGTTCAGAATGTTGCAATCCTAAAACTGATTTTCAAGATAAATAACACAAGTAGAAAAGATACACATGCGATGGAATGAACTATACTATTAATAAAAGTTGAAAATAATAAAGACATGCGATGGTTATGGAATTATTTTGATAGGGTGAGCAAAATAACAATCCACAATGAAACAATAGAAGATTAATACAAACAAGTTACAAAATAATTCAAGCATTTTACTGTACAATATAATTCAAAGCCACACCAGAAATGTGCACCTGAGCATAGAAATACTAGCAGCCTAACTATGCTCCTAAATATTCCAAGGTTCATGCAGCTAGCTGATATCTATAGGCCACATTATTTTCATTTGGTAATAGCAACTTTTTTTTTTTGAGATTATTTGGTAATAGCAACTTGAGGGGGCTCCTGCCTCTCTTTTTTACCTTCATGTACAGTTAGATGCTTTTGATAAGTAACAGCCTCCAGCTATAGGTTCCATTAATAGGATACTGGACCCTGGCAGGGTCCATTTCATCATTTTTGCAACATATCTTATTCTGTAATACCAGTACATTTCATATTTCTTTTTATTATAGTCAAATCCATTATTATAGCACTGTTTTTGCCTTTTTAAAAAACAGTATACTATGCTAGATAGTGAACATAGACGCATATGGCATATTTAATGGAAGTTTAAGACCATGAATGTACTACAATAAAACTGAAAAGAAGATCACGGGAAGGAATGCAAAGTTAAAGAACACATACATTTCAATCAGAGGCTTCAGAAATGGAGCTACCTTCTCTATCCCCTCAATGTTTGCAAGAGACTGAACAAATGCTATTGGGATTATATAAAAGAAGTTCAAGAAGAAGAATGCCACGGCCACTATCAACCTTCGAACTGTGAGGTATACAAATGGAATAGACAAATTGTCCCAGTATACATCACGAGGTTCTGGAGCCCATTCAGTCAACCAAACAGTTGGATTACTGGTTTGTTGTGTCTGAGCACAAACTGCTGCTCCCCACCGTGATCGGAAGGAAACAAAAGCTGCTGGCACGACTGATTTGGGGTCCTTTACAACCTTTTCACGCTCTTCTGCTTCCTAAATATCAGGCAAAAGTGAGAGGGTAAATCTGACAGTCTTGTAGGTATCCTTTTCTATTAATCCTTTTGTAAAAATAAATTAAATATAAAACTGTGAAAGATTAATACATTGCTGACATAATTGTAACAGAGTTGACCTGCTGCAGCATGCAAAATACTTTAGCATAACAATATCTAACACGTTTCTTTGGCATAATTTGCTTCACTCAAATGACCCAGAATCAATCTACTGAAACAACACTTTCCTTAATATATGGGTTTAATTGAAATTCCATTATGATTTGTTAGTCATCTCCAAGACATTCTATTCAAAACATCAATTATTATCTGTCCCTACCAAACAAAATAGTTTCTATCTGCCATTGATCAAATATAAAAGTGAATTATAATCCAATAAAGGATTATCACTGAGCAGACAGTGGGACTCACTTCATTTTCTTTCCTCTCAATTTCTGATGTGTAGTACTCAATAGCATCCACCGTAGAACCAAAACATCCAAGAAAACCAGTCTGAAGCAGAAGAAAGTAATGCAAAAGAATTAGAATGAAACAAGGAAAAACGTTTCTATTTCAATTGACCTTAAAACTATATGAAAAGGTATACAAATATGATTTATTTTTGTGGTAACCTTAGTAGTAGGCCGTTTAGATGGATTTCTTTCAAACCTCAGCTGATAGTAGTCAAGCCAGTTCTGCAGCTTCTTCTTCTCTTTGACCAATTTATCAAGCTTATTTGCATTGTAAACAACCTACAAAAAAGTGAATGTAATGAATGTATGAGAGCATGCTGATATTACTTTACAGAATAAAAAAAAGTGCAAAATACGGGTCACATTATATTTTATAAGGAATCAAATTAAATCTATCTGAATCTTATTAATCAATACATAAATTGAAATGAAGGCAACAGGGGTTCGCATAGATATATGATGCATGTATAAAATGGAGCTACCAAACATATTATTCAGAGTGATGGTATGCTGACAAACCAACAAGGAAAACGAGTAAAACAAAATAAATATCATAGCATGTATATTAAGGAAATATGTAAAATTTACCTGATGAGTTAGGTAGTGATCAGGATGGTTCACAAGAAAGAAATGTTCTACAAGTTCACTGATTGATTCGTCTGGATCGGGCAGTATATTACGCACAAGGACCTAAAATGTTCACAGAGGTTACTTACATTCCACAAGTCATAATCAAACAGCTAAATTCAGTTGATCAAGATATATATACATCTTTAAATACAAATTTTTACACCAAAGTATATGTGAAAAGTAACAGTAACTATTAGTTTAATTCAGTTAAGAATCTAGATAGCACTAGGAGCTGAAGGCATAATTTAGTCAAATGATAAATACACTTTCTGGAGTTCATGTTATGTATATCTTGCTGAAGCCCTGAAGCTAAGTGACAACATTTTGCAACCCTATTTCCTAGCTTCTGAAAATCAATAGCATTAAGATTTTTACACAATGAGCTGAAGTTAACACATTTTTTTAATCATCGAGTGGATTGGTAAAAACATTCAAGCGCACTGTGAGCTGGACGCCATCTATTAACTTTATTCATTATAAAACAGAATATAAAGGGTTCACACAACCATACCGTGAACTGGTCCGGTCTGCGTTTCTCTGATGCAAGAAATCGCAATCTCATTTTTGCAACTATTTCATATTCACGTAGCAGCACATAGCAGGTCCAAAACGTGAAAGCATAAGCCATAGTCAAGTGGGCTATGAACCTTCATAAAAAATAAGGTTAAATTAAGAGTCCTGGCCAGTCATTGCAAAATCAAACAACAATGCTCGATTTAAATGACCGACTGTACTGATGAACAGAAAATATCTGCAACGCCTTTCAGCATCTGAGCTCTTTTTCCATTTCTACTGATTGAACTATTTCTATGTGCAAAGTTATCTTAATTATTCTACATTATGAGCTTTGGATCCTTAGTTTTATCTCTCAAATCTACAACAATTCTCTATTCAAATCAGTTTGTGTCAGAGGCAGGGTAACAATACATATTGCACAGCCCCATCCATATATCTCGATGGCTTGAAATTCACAACTCTTTCTGAGTCATGGAAAATAATACTAGGAAATGACCACACTCAAGCAAAACCTTCTATCTCATGCCAACCCTACAGAATATATCTTGTAAATTTCTGGTACTTTTAACTTCTGAATCATGTTTGAGGCATCACAAATAAAACAGTCTTGGTACCCAACGCTTTCCCAAACAGAACTGTGTTGTCGTCCTAAGAAGAAACGTACATATATTCAAAGAAAAAAAAAGAATCATAGTGCGGTAACCTTTTTGAGCCAACAGGTATGTTCGATATCGAAAGGTTATCAACATCACTGTGCTGCGCCGCCGAGAGTTGTAGAGTATTATTGGTCCAATTAACAGGGACAAGAACAGCAAATGCTAGGATTGAGATGGGAGCAAATATTTTGAGCCTGCAAAAATTGAAACAAATGAAACCAAGCAGATAAGTGTTGACGCTAGAGCAAACCAAGGAGCATAAAAACAACATAAAGCAGGAGGGAACAGAAAACATAAATTCAATGGAAACATATGCTCTCTGGTTGCTTGTTGTCAGAACGTCATGCCCAAGCAATCAGAGATAGTAGTAAGTAGATTAAATCGTTGGTTAACAGTAAATATATCAAAGTAACTGAATACCTAGATATCCAATTGGCAAGAGTGTACTAATATTAGAATAGATAACACAGTCGAACACAGAAAAGAACCTAGCATTGAATTAGCCAACACATCTAGTAACAAAGTTGGTAGCACCAGTTCGCTTGTCTTTCCTAGCGTTTCATAAGTATGTTAAGTAGTGCAGGTAATCCACGAACTAGCCTACACACTTCAGTGTTAATTGCCCATTTACAAATACAAGGCCAATAGAAACCAAATACTAAGCCAAGAAAACAAAATTCTCCGTGGTGGTCAAAGGAAACTGTTATTGAGTAATAGCATATCCAAGGAACATTTGGGGCGGGAAAAACTGACATGACAGTCAACAGAATTGAAAATGGACCAGAGTATCACATACCCAACCAAGTAAATACGGAGATAGACAGCTGAATCCAGTCCTGCATGGCTAATCAACTCATCCTCAGGCATTTTGAGAGCAGCAGGCATCCAACTTAGGAACTTCAAGTATGACCGCATGTCCAAGTTGACAAATTTCCGAACAAATGTACCCCCATGACTTGGACTCTCTCTTGAACCTTTGAGATACCATTTTGGGAAGTAAACTCTATCATTGATAGGCTGCAACCGTAGGAATGCAAATGCAAGCAGGAACACAGTGGCACTAAATATGTTGATAGCCGCAGATAAACCTATATCTTTAATAGTAGCCCCCATAGTTTTCTTTTAATTAGCTTCGGAGAATTTGTGAAGATCTTATCTGTAAACGGTAAGGAAGAACACAATCATTTAATGCGAAGAGAGCATAATGTCATGATAACATAATTCTGAATAAAGCAACTAGAAAAAAATATGCTGAACAAATAAAGAACATGACATATCAAGGGACAGGTACTTTTATATGGGGTGACATGTCAAGGGACAATGATTTTATATGGGAGAACAATGGAAGTTTTACATATTAATCTAATTTATAATTTCGTACTGGTGACTGGAGAGTCACTTCAATGTACCAGGAAGTCGAATGGAACAATGATCGCAAATGGTACCTCCGACGGGTATGTGTACAGAATCATTCCCAGGTATATGTGCAGGCCACTAAGCCAATCCTGACTTCTTACCAATGATTCCAGGATTTAACACAATATTACATGAGTATAAGAAATTTAAAATACAAACCATGTTTTAACTCTGGGACAGGGACAGCATTGTAATCTGACATCTAAACAAGAAAATTGAAGGTTGCATTACTCTACAGGAAAGCTATACGAATGCCTCTTCTAGTGTAAGCCAACCCAAACTCCAGTTCCTTTCCTATAGACTACTAGATACTCGATGGATAACAACAAAACCTTGAGTTGTCAAGTGTCAACATCAACCCAACAAATACTAGCTCAGCAGGAACCGCGCTTGATCAGTACATATGGAGGACAGAACCAAAGATTTCTATTCTCCTATAGAAGCAATTGGTTTAATCCTCTGAGCAGAAATCTTGGACTGCTACTATTTATTTGGGTGGAACGCACATGTATAAGCGGCAGCAATAAAAAGAGGGGCAAAAAAACTCCCAGGTTTAAGTACGGAATTTAAGGCGTGAGCCCGTGACAGCTCAAAAGCTCTGCATAAATTCGTTCCATTAGGAAACGTGTGTGTGAAGCGTCAATCCATCATGGCGTTCTTAAAACGGCACCACGAAAGGTTATATAACGGGCAGAGCTTTAAGGTTTGCATTAGGCAGGCCAAGGTGTCAATCAACTTTAATTAATTTGACAAATCAATTTTCATTCAAGAGGACAAAAAAAAAAGCGTAAAGGAAAAATAAGGGCGACGGAAGCCAATTCCAATTCTTATTAGAGCAGTACTTTTCCAGTTTTCCTCTCTTTTTTTTTTTGGCGAATACTTTTCCTAAAAATTGATATGCGCGCACAAACGAAAGGGAAAGGTGCGATTGTTCCAGCAGAGGTACTTGGGTCCAGGACTGTATCAGGATTCTCCCCGGTACTCACTTGCAGCAGTACTGTACTGGTACAGTAATTGGTCGAACCCCGGCTAGAACGCAATCCGCCGGGTCGCAGAATTGCGGCGGCGGTGTCTTCGGAATTAGCAAGGCGAGGGGCTTCCCATGGTTCATGGACCTCATGGGTTCGGTTGCACATGAAAGAACACACTTTTTTCCGCCGTAAAATAAATAATATTTTATTATTATTGTTGTTGTTGTGGGGAAACGAACGCCATCCTGTTGCTCGGCAAGAGGCAGATTGAATTCCTCCAGAAATAACGGAAAGGAAAGCAGGGAAATCCACCGAATGTTAGGAGCAAGAACCGGAAGCGAAAATGAGGCGGCCAGCGACCCAGATCTGAGCAAGCCGAAGCGAGAAAGAAGAGGCGGAGCAGTCCACGAGACAGACAAAGGGCGAGGAAACCGCGAGAAAAAGAGTAAACGAACGGCACGTACCCCGAACACCCGTTGCCGGGAGAAGGCGAGGCAACGCAAAGAAGCAGAAGGACGAGCAACCGGCAACCGCGACAGCGCCTAGCACAGCCGACGCCGCTTTCTCGCTTTCCCCTTCAGAAGCCTAGCCGCCGCCGCGGCAGGCCGTCATCCTCCGCCGAAATGCCGCCGCCGACCGACACCCCCTGCTCCTGTGGCGGCGAGTAGCGCCGCGCTCGAGGACAAGCGGAGTCGCCGATCCCTGAACTCCAGGCGCTTCTTCTTCTTCCTCCCACTGGCACTGGCACTGGCACTGGCACTGCGGGTGGGGTGGGCGGCAGACGAGAGGGACACGAGATTTTATCCGGCTGCGTCCCTTTCCCGGCGTGGAGAGGAGACTGGCTGAACGGGACGGACGGGGACAAGGAAGAGAAAGAGAGAGAAGTGCCGCTAGTACTAGTAAACGGCGTGAGGTGAGAGGCGTTACTGCCTGTGCAGCTGTGCTTCGCTGGCAAGGCGCCGTTACGACTCGCCCGCCGCGCGGCCCACGCTGCGGCGGCGCACCGCAATCCCGTGTCGTTCCGGTGGAGTAGCCGGAGTCGTAACTGGTAATCCTCCGTTTTTAAATTGTTGTCGTCATTGATTTTTTATTTATGTTTGACTGTTCGTTTTATTCAAAATAGTTATTCGAATATGCAAAATTATAAGTTAGGTTCAAACTTACTTTGAAGATAAAACAAATCATCACAAAATATATGATATTTTTAAAACTTTTTTGAATAAGACGAATGGTCAAAGATAGCAAAAAAAATTAATGACGACAACAATTTAAAAACGGAGGGAGTATATCGTAACGGACGCCTCTTCCGCGTTTATTATGGCCTCACCTCTGGTGAGCCACGGCCGGGAGGGGAAAGGAAAAGGGCGAGACGAGACGTGAGCCGGAAGCGTCCAAGAACCAGATCTCGGTGGGGGGACCACTTGACAGAGGCACGCGAGGGGCAACGGGAAGAAGATGGATGCCTTTTATTACTTTTTTTTAACATATGGAAATTGTATAATGACCTTGCAGAAAAGGTTCGGTCAAATAAAAATGACGCAACGCCGACGTGCAGCTGTCCCCTCGTTTATGGTGCCGGTGTAATCCATCATCTTCACCAGTTTGGAAGTCTTTTTATTCGCGAGTTGTACTATGTGTTTCCATTTTCAACGTACAAAGATTTTTTTTTTGGTACTTAATTACATGCAGCACAGGTGATTATTTCATGCCATGTCTGGAGGACGGCTGCAGGGGCCACGTTGTGCTCAAGATGTTCCGGGGCATCTGGCGACGAAAATGACGCCTCTCACAAGATGACGGCCTGACGTCCTCTTCAAGCGAAATGGTACGTACAAAACATTTTTGTTTTCGGTACAAATTGAAGCGTAAATACAAAGGCAGTCGACGGCTAAAAAGTATTGAAGCGCAAATCGCGCCAGCTTGATTAAGCAGAGTAGGGCAGCAGCAACAAACAGCTTGGCTACCACGAACGAAACCATCCAGCCTTAATTATCCTAGCTAATTGCATCATTTAATCTTCTTATTACAGTTAATACTACTTGCCGTTCCAACGTTACATTGTAAAAGAAAGATTTTAGAACAGAACAGCGAAGGGCATTGCCGGTACCGCACATGTTTGTTGTACTGCTAGTAGTACTAAACTGAGGCATGGGATTCGGTCGGATAATGAATTCAGAACCAGTTTTGACAAAGCAGCGTTGCCGAATTCGATCACGAGTGTACTGTACATATCTCGGCGGGTTGTTGTGGCGTGCTGCGACGTGGAGGCCCCGGGTGAGTGGACACGTCCGCCACGCTGAAAAATCCACTTGACGCCGTGCCTCCGTCCCGTCTATTCGTACAACCAACCGTGTGTCGGCAACGCTGCTCAACCGTCCCCATAGTCCATCCATCTGACCACTGGCGACCAAGCTACCTGCATGGTTTCGTTGTCAATCTCCGTCTCGACCAGGCGACGCTGCTCACGGCCTGTTCGGTTGAACGGTTCTGGCTGGGCTGGACGCTGGCTGGGCTGGAACTCCCTCACGAGTTACTGTAGCGCCAGCCAGTTGCTACAGTAACACGTGAGAGGATTCAGCCAGCCCAGCTGATTCAGCCAGCGAACCGAACAAACCGTCATTTTCCACGCTAGGGATGGACGAGACGAGCGAAGGCGGCGGCGGCGTCAGGAGGTGACAAACAGGGAACATATGAATGGGTTTTGGTAAATAAAAATCTGATGTCCACTTCAATTCGGAAGTATTACGTACGTGTTTCCATGCTACAGCAAGTTAGTTTTGATCTCGTGCGCCAGCCGCGCCGCAGAGGTGATTACATACATGCCATGTGTGCACAAATCGACGTGACGACGGTGAGAGGATGGAGGATTCAACCGATGGCTCAGCTTGCACTGAGAGCGTCCCCAACAATGCCACTTCAGCTGACTCTTAGAGATCCACATCATCTTTCTGCTGAGGTGGATGTGAGAGGAATGAGGGCAGGGCTCTGGCTAGCTCTTGTGCAAGCGCTAGTCTCGCTCACTTCCCAAGGCTCATGCAAACGAAGCATGGTGATTTTTTATGCTGGTGAGCTTGTTGGTTGGGTAGTGGCTGGCCCCCCCACTGTTTTGATCACCGCGCCAAAAGATAGTAACAAAAGTGAAGACTTTAATCACTGACTCTTAAGTGAGTTGGCAAATCAGATGCTAGCTCTAGTGAAAAACCGTTGGGCACGCTCTGAGAGAAGGATGGCCATGGCCTTTGTTCCGTCGATCCCAACATCATGACATCCGGAGATCCTAAAAGCAGACCCGCCAGTTAAGCAGGTACCGTACGATTCGTAAAGATTATTACTCCGGAGTAGCACAAATAGAGCCGCCAACAGGCACATGGGTGTAGCCTACACAATTTGGGTATATGTTGGGTGTTGCTACAGTGGTACCGAACTCTCTGCCAGCCTTGCTAATTGTAGCATCCCATAATGTCCGAACTGATATCAATTGCGGGCCTTGATTTGATATTGAACGTTTTTTTTAAAAAAAAAATCAGCTTGGATCTTAAAAAAACATTCATGCATGTCATGAGGGTATTATTACGATCTGGAGGCTGGTGAACTGCCACGTCTGTCTGCCGCGCAGAAAAATCCACTCCCTTGACAAATCCTCCATCCGTGCGCCGTCTGTCAGCAACTGCTCCGTTGTCGCGGGAGGGCTCAAATCATGTGTTTACGTGTCCCGTTAACCCCGCGCAAGACAGGGGCGGCAGCTGCAGCTCAAGAAATAAACTCGCCTCCCCTCATCACAAACGCGGCCCTGTTCGTTTCTTTTAGCGTTAAATTTTAGAGGCCTCTAAATAAAGAGAATCTAGTACTAAATAAAGTCTAATGATAAAACCTTTTTACAGATAGATACATCTTTACGAGACGAATCTAACGAGCCTAAGTAAGTTATGTTTTGCTACAGTCATACTACAGTAATGCTACAGTAACCATCGTCTAACCACGGATTGCTTACCCTTATTAGATTCGTCTCGCGAATTAGACCAGAGGTTCTGCAGTTAGTTTTATAATTAAACTTTATTTAATACTCTTAAATGATAAGATTTTTTTTTAGACCCCTCTAAATTTTAGACCCCGTGAAACGAACACCGTCCAAAGTCAATCCGCGGACCTCGGGCTTGTTTGTATGGATGGACCCCGCGGCGGATAAACAATGCGGCAACCACGGCAGGCGAGGGAGCACGTGTGAGCTCGCCCCGGCTTGCGGCACTTGACCAATTGCTTCGCCGCTCGGATCCCGCGTGCGAGTGCGATGCGAGCGGGATTGGTCTGAAGAGCTCAAGCGAGAGGTTCGTGTCGCGCGGAGGCATCGCCACGGCGCGTTCGTTGGACGATCCATCCGCGCGTACTTATCCCATCCATCATCTCTCGATACGTAGTAGGTTTTACCGGCTGCGGCGTCGGGTTCTGGTTCGCGGGTCGGCTACCTGCCCTGCCGCGCGCGATGATGATGCAGGTGGTACGTGTCCCTCCTGTGCTGCGCGCGCGCGTATCTATCGATCGTACTACTACCATCACCCACCCTGCCGTTCTGTTCCGGCCAAAGCCTCCCACGACATACATACAGTACTGTCTGTTACTACTACTATTACTACAAAGACCATCGAACAACATTTTTAAACGAAAAATTAAGAGACAGACCGTTAAAGAGAATTGTTTGTATGGATTTCTGTCCTCTCCAGCTTCTCATCATTGCGACCTTTTGTTGCGTTCCAGGTCCTGGACCGGACCGGCCATGTGACCAGTTGGGGCCCATCCACGTATATCTCTCAACACAGGGTTTAACTTAAGGCGTACCAAATTAAAAAGGAAGGTTACCGTTGAAACACCTTGCAGTACCGAACCATAGACGAGTACTCACCATAGACCCCTTGCATGTGCACGACGAACCAACTACTCCCGGCTTCCCCGGGCAACTGCCACAGGCCCACGGCAGCTACCTAGCTTGGGCCAGTCAGTGGATACACACACATTCACTGACACGTAGCGACTAGCACGTACACTAGCAGTTGAGTTCCCGTCAAATCGACACTTCCTGCTGCAAAATCTTGGAACATCTACAGCGAGAAACAGTAGTAATATACTACTAATAGTTTCTGAGCGACCAAAAAAGAAACGTTGCCGGCCGTTTCGCGGGGCCAGAGTTTAAGGCGGGACCGTTGCATTTCGCATCTGCTAGCTACGGCATGCAATGCAACAGTGACTGAAGTCGAACAAACCTCCGACCGTCCCATGTTCATGTACGTGTAGTACTAGGAGGACTCTGCAAGCGCGCCTTCCCTGGGCCCTGGGCACGTGTTCGTCATTTGTACAACAAACAGATCGATCGAGATCAACCTGTGCCTGGCATTGCCGTACCGCTACGGGATGCTGCATGATTATTGGAATGTTCCAGCATCCGTCCCATGGGCCTTACTCCTTTGGGGTTCGGTAAGCAAAAACTGAGGTCGTCAAGCGGGGAGTTATCCGTTCCAATCAACCGGGAGCTAGTATACTCATACTCCGCTATCCATCGGGATCAAGAGGGCCGGCTAGCG
Source organism: Eragrostis curvula (assembly GCA_007726485.1). Lineage (NCBI taxonomy): Eukaryota > Viridiplantae > Streptophyta > Magnoliopsida > Poales > Poaceae > Eragrostis > Eragrostis curvula. Next base: position 2,950,059 of record RWGY01000009.1, read on the forward strand.
GACAGGTCCGCTATCCATCTTTTTTGCCGCGCAAATTAAGATGCTGATAATCCACTTGGAAATACCAAGCCTATTGTCTTGGTGGATGCTATTCTTGGGTGCAAGTATCTGTCAATCCGCGGAGACCCGTGATGAAGAACGCCGCGGAAGTCTCCGAACCCCACCCACCACGGAAGGTCAATCCGCTGACACACGGATGTCGGGCCAGCCAATGCGCCACGCATAAGAAACTGTGTAAACGCGCGGCCAAACGAAACGACCAGCACGTGTGACCGTCCATGCCTGTGGGGCGCGGAGCTCGAATGAGCTACAGGCGTCCGCGTGGTCCGCCGCCGACGACGTGTCGCTCGGTTGATTCCTCGGGTATGTTCTGGTTCGCGGGAGAATGAAAATTACAGGCGTGCTTTCTTGGAACGTTGAATAAGGATTCAGAGCACGAATCATGATTCATCTCTAGAGTTGATCTCAGTTGTTCATCCATTCATTTACACGAATCATGCTTGCTAACTTGAATTATAATTCACCATTGCTTCTAACTAACCCTGCTTCTAATTAACTTGATTAATAATTCACAAAGCAACTCAACCGAGCTAGCATCAGTGCTTCGTTACTTAAGTTTCTACGCCTTCCCCGTCTCAAAGACCAGCAGAACAGGCAGGCGCTCTGCGCATCACACATGCCCCCACCTCGGAAAAAGAAATGGGAACAAAAGAAAAGCCAGGTTGGAGGCGACCAACCAACGGCTTGAAAATCTAGAAAGTTAACAAATGATGCATCATCTGTCCTCCTGCCCAAAGTGGACAATGATCCTTCCCAATTCGGTTGCCTTCCAGGTTCTGGATCGGAGCGGCCACGTGAGGATTTGGGACCATTTGCTTATTATACGTAGCGCAATACAGAGCTACATGTGGCTGGTTTACCGTTAAAGCCCTCCTGCAACGTGATCATGAAACTATTTCCTCGCAACGGCTGACAGAGATAGCCTGCCATGTCTAGTATTTTTCTCACTCAAAATGCATCGGGGATGTGCGCAGGCAATGCATACTAAATCGTAGTATTGGCTTTTGTACTCTCTCTGCCTTCCACATCGTAGTCCCGTTGCTTGCGACTGATCACAGCGCTGCTTCTCTGTATCAGCCATCGATGGGATTTGTGGAGGCATCGACAAAAATCGTCAGCCATTCGAGTAACTGACATTCAGTTTGCAGCTCCAATTGATCGATTAAAACTGGCTCAGCGTGCTCGCTGCTGTCGATCAATGGATAACGACCTGCACTGCTATCTAGTGACAAAAAGCGAAATAGAAGCTAGGAATTGCAGAAGATAATCCCGCGCGCGTGTTGGCAGGGGGACTAGACAACTGTCTAGTGATGAAACACGTGCGACTATAAAATGAGCTATATATGTGCGTCACCAGTTGCTGCTGACCTGATTTCGTGATCAAAAGAGATGTGTCCCGTACGGCCACCGGACCAGAGCCAGAGAGACATGCCGACGAGGATCCAGCAATTGTGCTCACGGGACGCGTTACGAACGAGGGTATGCCATCCTCAACGCGTTGCTCCTTACGTCGCTTCGAGGCGAGAGAGCGTGTAACGCCCACGCGATCAAAGTGCCCTGTAGCTTTTTTTTTTTGGCGAGGGAAAAGTGCCCTGTAGCTTAATTTCCAATGTTCCCAATCATAGGACACCTGACGGCGTCGGCCACGGGACAAGTTGCGGTCGGGACCGTTGCGAGCGTTTCGTGTTTGCTACGCCATGGATGATGGAACAGAGTTTGCAGTGGTTCAACCCCGATGGCGTATTACACGGTGCGTGATCGTCATTTTAGGATGGGAGTAGATCAACCGTCCCTGGCATACATAAACATGCGGCTAATAAGGGATGCAGCTAGATGATTATCAGGAGTTTTTCAGCATCAATCACACGGGCCCTCAGTTTTCTTCTGAAACCCATGCATATTTTGCTTCAGTCACATGTAGTACTGCACTCGTCACCACCAAGGTTTACATTATCGACGCAATCGTTCCAACCGACCGCGACCGAAATCACCAATTTTACCGATAACCGCGATAATCGATCGAAAATCATACAAACATTTAAAACTGAAAATTTGAATTCAAACTATCGATAACCGACCGATTTTGTCGATTATCGACCGGTTTGCCTCGGTTATCGACCGATTTTACTGAAAACCGAGACTGGAAGGAAAAATTACGAAAAATGAACAAAATGTTATAATTTTTGGCATGACCTTTGCTAAATATTCTAAAAATATTGCAATCCCTTTGTTACTTGAATCAAACCATCAGACAATCTTGCTACATTGAAAAAAAAAGAAAAAAAAAAGAGCCAAGGGCACCTCACCTCGGGGACGTGCCGCCCTTGCTAACCGCGGCGAGGAAGCTAGTTACCGAGCCAGATGCAGGGCAAACCGGTCGGTTTCCTCGATAATCAATGGCGCGGCACAGTAGGTCTCTGTCGAATCGACGCGCAGGGTGCCGCCGAATCGACGCTTGCGTCGATTACCGTCGCATATCGCGCGGTAACCGGACGAATCGCGTCGGTAGGGCGGCGACTCGAGGCGGATTGGCGGCGGAGGGCAGCTCCGGTGACTGGATGCGGGCGGAGGGCAGTGGGTCGGGGCGGCGCAGGGGTGGGGGACCATTGCTTGGCGAGATGTGGTCACAGGGGTTCCTGGGGTAGGGGATAAGGTAGTTTTCCATTTTTTTTTCGCCCAGAAATGTTGTGGTAATTTTTTGACACATCAAACAAAATCTATTTCATATATCGTTTCCACCATGGTGCTCCAAATCAAGTTTAGTTTATTTACATATTTTTTGTTTCAAAAATTTTCAAAATTCAAATTCGAAAATCGGCCTACCGGACTTATCGGACCGGACCGGTAAGTCCGATAATCGCGATTATCGGCCGATAATAGACGATTTTGCAAACCTTGGTCACCACCCATCGCAGCTTCTGTGCATCGGACACTGGTTCTTTCCATCTTGATTGTTAATTCGCTCGGCGTGGTCGCTACTGCCGCCTGCTAATTGCTCTTCGATCTAGAAAAGTAAGGCCAATCTGGAGCGAAGCGGCCATTTCGTCAGATGGATAAAAGGTGGACAACATAAAATTAAGAAGTAATCTATGAATTAATATGATCTCGTGGACAAGCTAGAACCCTCATTTTCGCTTTGGGACGACGGCACATCGATCCAAGCGCGCGAGTGCATTTTGTCACGATCGACTTGGTGACGACGCTCCCCGTGGTTTCTTCATGTACCGTTGCAGTTTCAGGCTCACAGCACGGGTTTTTAAACACAGATTTTTCTAAGAACTGAACATGAGGGCTCATCACAGGGAGAAACAGGTTTTTTCCTGCGAGCCTGAAAAGAACATGCGTGCAGTGCGTACACTGCACTCTGCAATGTCACAGGGCAGAGTAGAGAGCTTCCCTGCGAGCCAGGAGCAGATTGAATCGACTGGCAGTGGCCTCACGATCCCATCGACCGCATCGGACTTGATCACATCAGAGCCCTGTTTGCTTTCCGGGTTCCCAATCATTTTGGGCATCTGCATTTTGCGTTACCGGTTAGTACCACCTCACGCTGCCGGCCACCAGCTTATTAGCTGGGTCCGGGAGTCGATCTGGACCGTTTGGTGTGTTTGCTTCCTCTGGCGAACGTGACTCGCCTGAATCGATCATTACGTTGCTGCGGCACACCTTGCAAATGAAGTACGGTACCCTGCATGCAAGGTCAACTGCAGTGTGCAGACGTTCCCTGACTCTGAGGGCTACGCCGGCACCATCGATAAAATAGATCAATCTGCTATTTCTGAAAACACCCGCTCACATCAACAAGTACTAGACCTGACCATGGTATGCATGCATTTCCGTCGGATCCGAAAGCGTGCATGGAAATATCACTCGCGTCTTTGTCGTCGCACAGTTGAGGAGCTCTCACCCTTTTGTTCCGATTCCTGCCAATCGATTAATAAGCAGACCGCGACGTGCCGCTTGCCTGTCTGCCAACTGCCATAGGAGCGAGCATCCATCGACAACGACGGGCTCTGCTCCTGATCTAAACATATATAGAAGCAAGTCTTGGATTGGTTATGGAAAGAAAACGAAAGATTTGGCACGCATGCCCAATGGATGGAGCGACGTTTTGTCAAACGGAGAAAGATGGTGGCATTAAACAAACGGGAGGAACTGATGCCACTTCCCCACGTAGATAAATTATGGTGCGGGAAGCTCAAAGTCATGTCAGCTCATCAATAAAGATTTGTCAAATCAGAATAAGATGCTGTTATTGGCATTATGTGCTAATATTGGCTTGCCGCACGGTCATTTCAGCCACTCGCTGAGTGAGGACAAGAAGAGTTGACTCGCGGCCCAACGGCCGGAAACAAAGTGTGCCTCTTTAGTTAACCATGTGGAGGAGGCCCAATTATTATGCATGAAGCCATGAACGGCAAAAGATGAGAAACTTGCTTATTCCTTTTTTCTTTTTGAGAATAAGAAACTTGCTTATCCCTTAACGCTCCTTCTTTCTGCTCATATACATATCCATGTGTATCTCTCTAGTCTGTCATTGATCTGCCCTGGCCCCTATATTTGTTTACATCGGCAGGACATTCTCCTTTATTCAAACAAACACAGCGTATGGGTCCATCTTTTATGGGCCCTTCTAATTTTCAATCGCTTGAAAACTGAGGGGTATTTCAGTTGACGAGCATATCCGTCAGATGTAGATCGGGTGGCTACCGTTGCTTCTAGTTGTAACTCGCTGTTTGTTGCCGTTGTGCTAGTTTCCAGGTTCGCCAAAGGGATCCGATTTGGGAATCTGCTCACAAAACGGGCACGCAATAGGAACACAGACCCGGTAAGTGATACCCTACATAAACGGGCGCGCTCAGGGACCCGTTTTTTGCGCTAGACAACTTACAAATAAGTGCAGTGAATATAGCTGGTGTCATGGAGAAAATTCCAAATAATATAAATACAAATAACTATGTTTTTGATAATTACTTTTGAAAGTAGAACAGGGTCTCGGTTGCTCATTAATTCCTGGAAATAGAACACATAGCTGCAACCCCTTTTACAGAAAAACCAAGATAAAAAATAAAATTACAACAGAGTCAGTTTCTATAACGCATCGAGGAAAAGACTGAAGCTTCTCGACCAGCGCCAGAGCTCAATGGAAGGAGGCGAAATCAGATTGCTCGCCAATCAACAGCCGCCAAACGGGAGAGGAGGGCGCCAACTCATGAATTTGGCCACGGGAACAACAGATTGGTTGGCATTGCCGCCAGATTTTGGGGCCTCCATCATGCAGGTTGAAGAAACCATGGCCTCTCCGTAAAACAAGTCGTTGCCAGAATGGGCAGCCAGGTAAGAGTCTTGACTCGAATTTCTATGGATTTGTTCATGGGGAAGCTGCAGTTAAAAAGGCCAGGAAAACAAGCACAAAGAAATGTGTGCTAAAAACACAAGATTATATCACCACTTACAAACAACAAATTTGAAAAATATCAAGATACAGTAACATATGTTATATTTCCTATACAAGCATCTATGGAAGGTGGGGAAAATAGGTCATGTCAGCCTTACTGAGATCTCGTTGGTACCTTTGGCATCAGTCTGAAGAAGACTGTTGACAAACTACCAAGGTAGAGTCAAAACAGAATATAACACGTTTAAACAGAAATGAATCTTCTAGCCACAACTAAAAATGGAAATGCAGAATAAACCCCAGGAACTTGCAACATCCCTGTGAATTGTTCAAGAGAAATGGTAGTCATGCCAAAACATTTTCACTGACATGAGAACCAAGTTTATCATGAATTAGGACCAATTAAATAAGTTGCACTCCTTATATTAATAAAAATGCACAAATCAGGTTGTGCAATTCCTACAACTTTGTATGGATAACAATAGAAGGCACAAAACATAGCATAATAACAACAGTAAGATAAATGATATATTATTAAGTCATAAGTTCGGTTATCTCAAGAAGGTCTTGTCTTTGAACACTGCAATGACAGGAAATATAATGGAACCAGCCAATGATGACTACAGTAGTTTTTTCCTCTCTAATGAATACTACATAGAAAGCTTCAAAACAGTCCTCACTCCTCACATCAACCAAAAGGTAACAACATGAGGATGCCACATAGTTACTGAGAGAACAGGCTAGCAGTTGAAAATGGTCAAAACAATGTATGAGTCTCGACCTAAATTTTCTTCAGTCACTACAATTTAGTACACACTCTTGCATCTCCATTAGACCATTACATAATGCACAATGTGATGTGATTGAAGATTTGTGGAACTACAAATTCAAACCGTTGACAAAGTTTTGATCGAGCATCTCTCCCTGACTTTGAATCAAAATTTCCTCAAGTTATCTTACTACAATACTGCTATGCTCTTGTCAAAACATGTTCTGCTCAAGCATTTGACAGCACAGACCAAAGTAATCGAGTTAATAGTTTTTTTTGGTTTTTGGCTTAAGTGCACACAGAGCCAATGTGTTCTACTGAATCAAAGACAAGCACACAAGGCTATGAGTAGAAACCAATACTGGATTGTGGTGTACCTGGCAAAGAGCAAACGAGAGGGAGTCCACGAGAAGGATCTCCTCATCATCAACTTCTTGTGCTCTCCCTAATTTCCCCCTACTCTGTAGAAACCAGCATAAAGAAAGAAACGGTAAGGAGAGAACATAAAGGGCTATGTATCAAATTACACTCTACACGCACAGGTAAATACAACTAAACTGTTTTTTTTTTTCTATAACAGATATCAATACAATTTTTATGTCACGAATATATGGACAAACAAGAACAATGCAATTACAAAAACATAATATGGAAATTGCACAGATTAAGTTATGCAAATGTGTTTTTCAGCATTAACCTACATTACAAATTCCAAAAGTTGGTGTCCCCATGAGTGATAGATACACTGAAGTAGAGACTGTCACAAGTATAACTCAGAAAATGTGTGGCTCTGTTTTAGGCAGAGCTAAAACCTTTTTTCAATTACAAATCACATACACACTAATTGCAGTAATTACCAGCTGCAATTTCCATAAAAGGACTAAGCAATTATTTGGTTTAGTGTATTGAAATATAATCAAGTAATGACCACTTTGTAATCAAGGGAACAATCAAAATACAATCAGATTACGTAGCAAAGTAGGAACTAGTGCTGCACTTTTGCAACAAACCATACACTTCAAGAACCGAAATGTGGGTATTACCAGGTACCAGCAACGTGATTGTTACCAGCAATGCAAGTGTATTCTCTATTCAATCAGAATATTGAACAAAGTAAGTTTTTTATGCATCCAAAATAAAATTTTTACAATGCAGATCTGACAAAGCTCATTTCCATTTCTTAAGCGGCAATTCCTGACTACAGGTGGGAACGCATACATCTAATTGACTTCACCTATTCCCACCGAATTCATGTGCAGAACCCGATTGACCCTAAACAACCAACAAATGATCCCATGCTCGTGAGTGACTAGGTCTGGTGACACGCAACCAAACCTCATGCTAGGAGGAAAAAGGGCAATGAGGCGGTGAGAAGATCTACCTGTCCGCCTGAGAGGAGTGGATGAATCCCACAAGCCTTGGTTACTCTGTAGCCACCATCTAGTCTCTGACCTCCCTGGTAAGGAATGGGGGAAGACGGGAAAATCAGAATAGAACAGAATGAGGAATTCAACGAGGGGAACGAGTGGATACAACACTAATTAGAAACAAGCACACTAGCTATAAAAAGGAATGCAAATAAAAATAGCAGACTGAAACAATGCACATGCAATTCCATATGAAGGTACATCATTAGAGATACAAGGAATGTGGATAGCACGCTATAAAAAGGAATGCAAATAAAAATATATAAACTAATAGCACCACTGTCAGTCCCACGGAAAAGATACTAGCATTACCCCACTATGGAAATGTGTAGGCAGCTAGCTAGTATTAGCATTGCAGTCTGAATCAGCTGAAAAAGAAGAGTTCACATATGCTAAGGAAAAATATATATTTTGCTCTTTCATATTATGAAAATTGCACTAACTAAGATTTGTAACTTCCTGATTGCATAAATGTAATTTTCAGTATCGATGTGAAATAACATATAAAATGAAAATGTGGATACCTGAGACCTCAGATTCTTGTATTCTCTTCAGAATTCAGCTTCTATTGACTACCTTCACTACAACAAACAGATCGTCATCCTAAGCCATGGTTAAGAAGCCAACATAATAATCAAATTAAAAAAAGTTATGGCATGATAATTAAATAAAACTAAAAAAATGTGTAATGGACAAGTTGGTTGCCAGTATGTGTAGGAAATGTTGCATCTCCATGGCAATGATACATCACAAGCCTAGTGTCCATAAGCCCAATAGATTCACGGGTACACAGATAAATGAAATCATGCATATAAGAACTAGAGCAACATCTACTTAAATCTAATAAAACGAATTCAGACATATATGAGTAGAAAAAAATGGTATGAGCCAACCATAGCAACAAAAGGAACACCTAACAGCAAAGTGGTGATTCACTTTCCAATCATAAAATCCATGAGTGGATAATAGGTTGTACAAAATATAATCATAAATAAATTATGTTATATTGAAACATGAACTCAAGCATTGGTATCTAAACAAACTCGTGCTGATGTATTACAATGAGTAACCTGCCTTACAAACTTTAAAATTCTTAACTCTAGTGATGGAAGAGTTCCAAGTGCTGCGGCGGCCCTTTGAAAACTAGCTCCTGGTGCACATACTCTTAGAGTTGGTGTTAGAGGAGATCTAGTGCTATTGTTGCCATGTTGCTACAGACGGCAGTGTTGGAATTGGTGGAATCAACAATACTATCGCTGCAGTACGAGTACAAGCAGCTTGGTGGAAGGAGAGTGATGTTTATGTTTATCAAATAGCATACTTAAAACACATTATGGATAATAATTTCAGGGAATAATTTTTCAAATGTGCATTCAGGGGGAAAAAGCAGTATTAACAGCAGCCTGAATAAGCTAAAGAGAAGACTTTATGTGTGCGTAATACAGATTTTTGCACTTCTATATTACAGAAATTGCACAGACCAAGTTTATGCGACATCAACTAATTAGCAAGTTAGCTACTGGACAAGCATTTGAGTTTCTGCGTAAAGCACAAAGCAGAAGGAAACAAAGATTAGTGCTAGCACTAGTTACTCACATACAGATCGATGCACAGGAACTGAAAAATCAAACAACCATCAGCTCATCTTTCTAAAGGCCTGAGATAAGATATTTTGCATAAAAAAACTAAGCAGACAAGCATGGGAGTGATATCACATATTTGGCGACTAACTGACAGAACCAGAAACTGCTCATATATGATATCGATCTCAGCGAATTCTTTTCTTTTAGCAGAGCAACAAGGTACAGCTAGGAAACTACAGTCAAGAATTGATAAACAGATATGGCAACAGACTAGATTCTAGCAGCTTAGCCTTACCTGCAAACCGACCTGAAGCAGTAGCTCGGAGAAGCCGATGATATGGTTGCTGCTGTGAGCAATGACCGATCATGCCATCAAATTCAGACCTGAATCAGAGTAAAACAGAATCACTGCAAGCTAGACCAGAGAGAAGAAATCCCAACACGATTACCCATGACAACAGCTCGGCCGACTAGCAGTTCAAACAAAAACAGAGCAAACAGATCATGCGACTCCCAACAAAAGAAATCGACAAAGTGCCTAAATGAAACCGATGGGTCTGCTGTAACACCAGATCGACCTAGCACCTAAAGACCTCCACGACCAAAATCAAACGTTCACCTAACCCTAACCCTAGCAAGCTCAATCGCCAAATGACTAGATTGAAACAGGAAGAACGGAGATACAAACATGAAACTGGAATCACATCACGACGCATCTGATTTCCATCGCGAGACCTCGCACTCCAATGTCGAAATCCCTAACGAGATAGCTCTGGCCCACCTGATTTTCACCGCGAGAACTCGACGACGACGAATCGCCGCCGGCCAAGGGCGGCTAGATAAATCGCCGCCGCAGTTACTCGGCGGGCAGAAGGAACAAACTCGTCGGCAACGATCCGCCACCGGAGCACTCATCGGAGCCGAAAGTTGAAATGCTAAAACAAAACGACGGGGTGTTGGGTAGCTAACCGGGTTTGGGCGGATCCGATAAACAATTGCGGGCCCGGTTTTTGATGATGCGGTGTGGGGCCGTTTCGATCACGCGCACGCACTTTGCAACAGATCGGACGCACGACGAATCGCTTGAAAGCGAGAGAGATTTCAAGCGACTGATACAAAGTAAAATCGATCTTTTATGGTTCCTTGTAGGCTGCATGACAATCTATCCTTGCAGAAAATTATGTCATCCTCTTGTATCTTTCGTGCCTAGGTTTTGCACCGGAGGCACAAGTTGTGCATCTCAATCACCAAACACTACTGGAATTTCCCAGTTTCCTAGTCAAGGAATTACTAGGGAAACAACCAAAAACGATTGAAAAAGCTTTTCTCTACGAACTTTTCTAGGGATGTTCATGGCAGAGGCGCCTAAGCTCCGAGGCTCGGTGTTCCTTGTTAGGGAAATGATTCATGACGGTTTTTTCCATTTTCCTGACAGTTTTTTCACTATTTTAAGGCTCGTGAGATGCATTAATATGTATTTCGAAAGTCAAGTATGCTTATCATTAGCTTGAAAAACCAGATGTATATTATACACCTGCAAATTTATTACATTTGAACTTTGGTTTGTAGATCAAAAGAATGGGATTCCAACAGCCCACTGTCACAGGCAATTTACATTGTAAACAGGGCCAAACACTCCTTGTCACAGTTAGTTTTCTTCTGAGAAGTTGCTCGTAGCCTCCTATATCTGAGCAAAGTCAAACAACCAGAACTCTGAACTGACCTTTCCTTCCATTGCCCAGATAAATGCTTCCTCCTGATGCAAATCCACTTCTGGTTCGTCTTTTTTTAAAAAAATAAATAAATTTGTATAATGAAACACAACTAAATTCTCTTGTGATTCCACTGGAGTTAAAAAATTCTCTAGTGCAAAGAAGATTTAACATCAGTCACAAGCCCCCAGTCGCACCGCAATACATTAACAAAAATGTAGTATATAGCTCTCAAAAAAAAAAAAACTCAAGTTCTCAACAAGTTTCTATTGTGCAAAACCATCAACAAAAATGATATCAATGACTATCGGCCTTGTAGCTCTGTGATGATTACTTCATTGATAGTATATAGCTCAAGATCAATAACTAGGGCCTCCTTATTTTCCACCCTTACATTGTAGTATGGTGGATGCTCTGGCTCCGGCAGGCTCGCACCCACAGTACTAAGCATTGTTATAACATCCCACATGGTTGGTCGATCAACTGCATTCTCTTGAACACATAATAAAGCGATATTTATGCATTTTAATGGCTCTGGTGTGCTGTGCTCGATGACCAGTAAAGGATCGACTAGCTCATTCCATTTTCCCTCTTTCCACAGTTGCCATGCCTGTAAAAAGAAAAAGAACGCTATATCTATAAATACTTGGCACGACTTACAACATAAGCATTTTAACTTCATATATATCTTCATTAAATAGCGATGGACTCACATATCCTAGGAGATTCATGAATCCACCATTTCGATGAAAACCAGAGTTCCTTTTTCCTGTCACAATCTCGAGAAGTAGAACACCGAAGCTGAACACATCTGATTTGATTGAGAAGAGGCCCTCAGAAGCATATTCTGGAGCCATGTAACCACTGCAGGAATATATGGAGGATTAAATATTACTAATCAATGAAAACCATAGTAGTTAAGCATATGGAATCCTAGTTTATTTCCATGTAAAAAATAATTTTATAAACGAGATATGCTTACTATGTGCCCACGACTCTTGTTGTGTTTCCTTCGATATCATTTGAATTGAATATCTTTGCTATCCCAAAATCGGAAATTTTAGGATTCATGTTCCCGTCCAATAGAATGTTACTCGCTTTTAGATCTCTATGTATAACGCGCAAGCGAGAGTGCTTATGTAGGTATAAGAGTCCATGTGCTATCCCCTCAATTATCGTTATACGTTTTCTCCAATCTAGTAGGGCCCTCTTCTCTTTTTTACCTGCACATTAGCTCAAAATAAGTAACGGACCAAAAAATTAATGCTTTTTGCTGCAAAAGAAAGAAGAAGAGTAATGTGCTCAAAATAAACATATAGTAAAAAGTAATTTATTATTCTTTTCTTGATATTTTTATGTTCTAAACATCAGGATATAAAGAGTAACTTTCACAAACCCACCAAAAATTTGGATTTATAGTCACAAACACACCAAGTATGATGCCTGTTTCACGAACCCAACAATAATTTGGGTGTTGTTTCAAGAAACCACCATTTTTTTAACTCATACCGTATCTCATACTCTGGTCCCACATGTCAATTGCACAATTAAAATCTGAGACCGTACGAACTTGACAACTCGGCCTCATCCTAAGATTTTGACTGTGTGGTTGACATGTGGGACTAGAGTATGAGATACGATATAAGTTAAAAATAAAGGAAGAAGTCCATTTTACCACCCTCAAGTATCCATGTAGTTCACTTAACCCCTAAACTAATGTTTGGTCTAATTTACTACCCCAAACTATCTAGATTGGTTCAATTCACCCCCTCATGAATTTTTACTTTTTTGTTTCTCTTTGTATGGGTTATTTTTGAAGCTAAAATTTTGTAGGATGGTAGATGACATCATCCTCTATGCTAGAATTTTTTTTTTCAGATTTTGTTAGAAATATTTTCTTGCATTATTCTATCTTATATGTCGAATTTGTATTGCACACTTTCCACATAGAAAAAGTTTTAAAATAACTCTTTAAACAATTTTCTAACATAAGGTATGTTTTAACCTATAATCTCACAAAAGTTTACACTCAAACATGATGTGTACCTAGAGATACAAAAAAGAAAAAAATTATGAGGGAGAGAATTGAACCAATCTAAATAGTTGAAGGGAGTAAAATGGACCAAAAATTAGTTTAGGAGGTTTAGTGAACTACATGGATACTTGAGGGTAGTAAAATAGACTTCTTCCTTAAATAAATGGTGGTTGCTTGAAACAACACACTAAATTATTGGTGGGTATGTGAAATAGGCACTATATTTGGTAGGTTTGTAGCTATAAAGCTAAAGTTTTGGTGGGTTTGTGAAATTTACTCGGATATAAATGATAAATAAACTAACCAACGCTATAGTAGATATATCTAAGAGGACGGATGATAGTACTGAAGAACAATTCTCATACTGAGCAAGCTGATATCTAATTTTAACTATACACACGATGTATTAATTACAAGGTACATTATTGCGCATTATCCAATTAGTACAACCACTAGAGATTGAATGAACATAGGTGTAATGTGATTCTAATGTCCCAGTTAAAATGTTGCGTATGTACCAAAGGTTGAGAAGGTCCAAGATTTTGTTGGGCAAATACTATATGTATCACCTAGAAGTACATTATTGAGCACTGTCCTATATGTACAACTACTTCAGATAGAATAAACCTAATTAAAGATTAGATATTGAGTTAGGTATAAATGTGAATCTAATGCTCAAAATTAAAATGTTGCAGCTGTACCAAAGATGAAAAAGTCCAAGCTTTTGTTTGGCAAATACTCGTAGACAAGCATTTTTTCTTCTCCCTCACTGCCGCACCCCAATAGCCTAACCAAATTGGCATGTTGTAGTCTGGCTATAAGTTCAACTTCGTTTTTGAACTCTATGAGACCTTGGCCTGAGCTTGTGGAAAGCCTCTTAACAGCAATCTCGAATCCGTCAGGCAATTTTCCCTGAAAATAAGTGATACATTGTTGCTAATTTCCAGTTACAATTACGTGGGCGTAAATATATATGTTATGCACATAGTCCACAAAAATGCATTGCCATATTTCAGGAACTGATTCTTCATATTTAACTGATCATTGAGCACAGGTTTTCATCAAACTAGTTTCCTCTTAGTTATCATGCATACAGCATACATAGTTGAAAGTAGTTATTATATGGCTAACCTATCTTGAAAGTTGCAATGATGAAAAGTTTGACTTTAAATTATCGTAGGATCATGGACTAATTACCTTATAAACTGGGCCAAAGCCACCTTGGCCAAGTTTGTTTTCTTCGGAAAAGTTGCCTGTGACTTGCAGCTGTGCAAAGTCAAATAATGAGAAGTCTGAACTGACGTTCCCTTCCATCGTCCACATAATTGTTTCCTCTTGATTCGAATTCACTGCTGGTTTCTCTTGCAAGCGCACTTTTCCTGATAAGTAGACAAATGCCAAAGTTCAGTTTCTCGTCTGTGAATGCTCGCTGGCTTCGAAATCGAAAATTGCTGGTTCAGTGGAATGACAGAGTAATGATAACTTAAACACAACTAACCTTTTCTTTGCGACCTGATGCATCGAATGGCGATAATGATGGAACAAAGCAGAAGCACCAGCAAAGTAACAACAGCCGTTGCGACAATGATAACGGGCTTATTATTCTTTCTTGTTATGCTTTGACTTCCTGAAGATGTCACATTTCTTGTTATGCTTTGACTTCCTGAAGATGTCACACGAAAGCTCTTTACATATATTATTACAAAAGAACATTACATGAATGCAGAGTTGGATCCATAATGGAGAGGTCAGTTGTACTTGCTAGATGTTTCTTCTTCATGTCTGCACTTGCAGGGAAAATAATAATAATTAAAGGTGTTATTAGTTTAGGCTGATTAATTATTACATTCATCATGCATAAAGTAGACTTTTATGACGCATATCTGTCATAAAAAGTAGAATTAGTTTGGGCTGATTAGTGATTACATTCATGCATAAAGTAGTTTGGATCTCTCCTGAGTCCTGACGGATGCCAGACAAACAAAGGGGTATCATGACTCAGTCAATGAAATATGCATTTTTGTTTTCTTGTGTCTAATCATTTCAAAAAATTTAAAATAAATGTGCCTTCGTTAAATTCACATCACATACTAGGGCTGATGGAAGGCGGAGGTGACAATTCATAGGTATTCCTTCGGCATTTTGGATACTAGGAAAATTATTTCTCAAGTAAAAAAAATGGAAATTAATAATAATAGAGTAAACATAGTAGTTTCTTTTATGAATACTAGGAACATTATTTCTCAAGTAAGAAAATGTTAATTAATGATAGATCAGCGCCTTGTTCGGTTGCTCGTTTTTGGCTGGGCTGAACGCTGGCTGAACTGGCTGATCAGCCCAGCCGTTCGGCTGCCCAGCCCAGATGAACGGCTGGCAATAAGCCAGCTCCACGGCTGCTCCAGGAGCCGAAAAAAAAATCGACGCCTGCTCCACACCTCCCACACCGCATCGCGCTAGGGATAGGGCGGCTGCGCATCGGAGCTCCTCCCGGCCGCCACGAGCCGCCGGCCCCTTCCCCACCGTGGCCGTCGCCGGTCCGAAGCACCGCTGGTCCCCTAGCCGCCGCCCCTCCACTTCTCTGCCGCCGCATCCATGCCGCCCTGACGCAGCGCGGCCCCGTCGCCGTCCGGAGGAACCGCGCGGCGTCGCCTTCCCGCCGAACCGCGCGCCGTCGCCAGTCCCACCGACGTCCCGAGGCACCGCGGGCCGTCGCCGCCCCGCGCATCGAGCGCAGTCACCGACGCCCCGGGACTCCAGCGCCGAACATTAAGTAAGAAAGGTGTGTTACTTACTGTCCGGATGAGTTGGCCCGATTGTCTTCATGGCATCGCCCCCAAAGAATTTTTCACTCTCGTACCTGATTGAACACCGAACCCCGTGTATGCGCCCGCCCTGCCGCCCGCTGAAGAACTGTGGCGTCTGCTGAACGACTTCCGTGAGGCATGCCAAGCAGTCATCGGGTGACAGGTCAGGAGTGCACTGAGCTGTGGAATAGAGCGTCGGGAAGGCGCCGCCGATATCCATTATGGCGGTGGCGAACCTGTTTGATTTGTAAGCCGCAACCTTGGCTGTTTCACTCAGAAACGTCAATACAGTAGCTTTGACAAAGGCGACGTTTTCCTCGTTATTGGGGTCCCACCCGGGAAACATAGGCTCGGTCATGTTGTCGATGTTCCACACGGCGGCCTCCGGGTTATTCCCAGTGCCGGCGGTGAAGTCCTGGTCGAAGAACCGCATCTGACACTGCTCAAAGGGTTAATTGGATTCATGCCATTACAACTTCTCTGTTTTTAAGATATTCCACTGGTATTCTTGATATTAGAATGATACCATTACAATTCTACTATAACTAGTATGGCTGCCCGCGCATTTGCGCGGCTAGAGTGAATTGTTTTCACATCGATAATAATATAAAGGAAGAAGTCCATTTTACTACCCTCAAGTATCCATGTAGTTCACTTAACCCCCTAAACTAAGTTTTGGTCTATTTTACTCTCTCTAACTATTTAGATTGGTTCAATTCACTCCCTCATGAAATTTTTCTATTTTGTATCTCTAGCTACACATCATGTTTAAGCGTAAACTTTTGTGAGATTATAGGTTAAAACATACCTTATGTTAGAAAAATATTTTAAGATTTTTTTCAAATTGTTTGTATGTGGAAAATGTACAATACAAATTTGACATATAAGATAGAATAATGCAAGAAAATATTTCTGAAAAAATCTAGAATAATTTTTCTAGCATGGAGGATGATGCCATCTACCACCATATAAAATTTGAGCTTCAAATATAACCTATACTAAGAGAAAAAAAAAGAAAAAATTCACGAGGGGGTGAATTGAACCAATCTAGATAGTTCGGGGTAGTAAATCAGACTAAAAATTAGTTTAGGGGGTTAAGTGAACAACATGGATACTTGAGGGTAGTAAAATGGACTTCTTCCTAATATAAATTTTATAAATTTGTATGAAGATATTTTATGATATTTTGTAATAAACTTTTATATGCTCTCTCCTACGGTCGCATCTCTCGCCTGCTCGTAATGATGTTCGGCTAATTGTCACATTGGCTTGTTGTCTGGTTCACTTGTTCATCTGATACTTCCGCCAACTTGTTATCTGTCCCGTCTACATGTTGCCCACTCCTGCAAGTATTACTACCTTCACGCGTCACCTTTTCCCTTTGCCTTCCTACTGGTAGGTTGGTCATCTTGTTGTTCAGATTGCTTACTCGTCACCCTCTCGTGAAAGCTCTTCTCATCATCCTTTCTAACTTGTTTTTCGGTTCTTACTCACCCTTACTCTCGGCTATGACCTATGATCGCCAGGTGCTATCTCTCTCGCACCTCTGCTTGTTTGTCATGCCATTAGATGGTCATCGTCATAGTTTTTTTTATAGCTTGCCTACTCATCACGTCATAATTTAGCTATTTTAGAACCATAATAGTATGATGAGTAAAATAGAAATAAGAATTAGAGACAAATTTAGCTATCTTTTATAGCCTCAATTTAGTTATTTTTGAATTTATAATGGAATGGCGGGTAATTTAGAAATAGGTGTGAAGTGTATTTTTGGTTTTTTTATTATTTCGAATTTAGCTATTTTTTGACTTATAATGGCATGGTGGGTAATTTAGAAATAAATGTGAGGGGTATTTTTGACTATTTTTTTATTCTTCCGAATTTAGCTATTTTATAAATATTTATAGGGGGTTTTGTGACTAATTGTTTCATAATGGCAGTGGTGGGTAATTTTCTCTTCTTATTTTCTCGAATTAACGTGGGAATTTCTAGCATTTTAGAATGAACGTGGTGGCTCATTTTTCTCCTCAATTATATATATATTAGAAATAAATGTGAGGGGTATTTTTGACTATTTTTTTATTCTTCCGAATTTAGCTATTTTATAAATATTTATAGGGGGTTTTGTGACTAATTGTTTCATAATGGCAGTGGTGGGTAATTTTCTCTTCTTATTTTCTCGAATTAACGTGGGAATTTCTAGCATTTTAGAACGAACGTGGTGGCTCCTTTTTCTCCTCAATTATATATTTAATAGATAGATTGGAACCATACCATGCTCTACGTCTTTTTCCTGTTTTTCTACTGTATGTGTGTACCCATGTTTCGTATCCACCAAGTTGCCCCGTCGTTCTCCTTTACCTCTTCTCTGGCCATCTCCATCCGAGTTGCCCCAATCCCACACGCGTGCAGGAAATTTCAACTGCATCACTGCCCCAATCACGGACGCCCTCGCCCTCGCCGCCTCCCTCGCCGGTGGCGTCGCGTGCGGGCAGCACACGCTCGCCCGCCGGGGAGTTCTTGTTCGACACGGTGCCCCAGGTGGCTGACGCCGGAGGGGCCGCTGACGTCGACGAGCACCAACCAGTACACCAGCGGCGGCGGCCTCTCGTTCTTGGTGTCGCCGAAGCAGCCGCTGTTGCCCATGGGCTCCACCGCAACCGGCGGCTTCGTGGCGTCCTCTGAGCCGTCCCTCCTGATTTCCCTGAAGCCAGCGCGCACGGGCTCCAACGACACTGGGGACGACTTCGCCTTCCCTTTGCCCGCGGCCAAGGAGTCGATGCGCGCCGCGGGCCTCGCCACGCTGCCGTCCGTCCTCACGGCGTCGCTGTCGCCGCCTCCTCTCCGCAAGTCCGCACGACGAGGAGCGCCGGTACATCCGGCGGTGGCGAAGGGGGCAGGTGCTGGTGGTGGCGTCCATGAGAAGAAGACAGGTGAGGGCATTTCAGGACATACTAAAATACGGTCATATGTAGGTGGGCCTAAAGCGTTCTCATACGTATAAAATGGCATGGTTCAAATTTAGTCAAAATTGTAATGGTACCGTTCCAAAATCAAGAATACCAGTGGGATATCTCAGAAACGGAGAAGTTGTAATGGCATGAATCCAATTAACCCCTGCTCAAAGTACATGGTCACGTCCCTGCTGCGGTTACACAAGGACTGAACTTCCTGGAACGCCATTGAGAGACACGCAGCGCAGTCCGCCACGTCGGTGTCCCCTCGGCAGAGCGCGAGGGCGTAGACCGTGTCTGGAGCCGCACCAATCGAGTCCTTGAGGAAGCCGCCGAACGCCGAGGCGTTCGCAGGGAAGGAAGCAGAGAGTTTTGCAAGGTTGGCGCCGAACGTGCTGTTCGGCAGGTAGGTGCGCCGAACGCTCGTGGAGTTGCAGAAGTAGGCGAAGGGCAATATCCGAAGCGTCGACGGATCGCCGTCGGCGATCACCGGCACTGCCGATGATATTGCCACGATGAGGAAAAGATGGAGTAGCATGATGTGCTAGCTGGTCAGTGTGTTTCAATGGAAGAGCAAATCGTTGAGAGTTCTTAGCTAATTCCACTTTTGGGGGAAAAATAACATTGTAAACCCTCAACTAATTCCACTTTTGGGTCAACTCCTAGTCCAATGATTTTTCATGCAACAAGGCTTCAGAACT
The DNA here is from genome assembly GCA_007726485.1 of Eragrostis curvula. Lineage (NCBI taxonomy): Eukaryota > Viridiplantae > Streptophyta > Magnoliopsida > Poales > Poaceae > Eragrostis > Eragrostis curvula. The sequence goes on from RWGY01000009.1 coordinate 2,969,502, forward strand.
CAGAAAGATTCTAGAATTGACTCTATTCAATTTGTGTTTTATTTGGATTGGACTTTGCAAACTGGTATCTTGTTCTGACCACGATTGATATACCATTAAAAATTTGAAACGGATAAAGACGAAACATTGATTTTATTTTTTCGCCACAAGAAAACATTGAAATATCATGTTGTTGTTTTATAGTTTAATTTTCCTGAAGAATGGCACTTAAGATTTATTTAATATATACATGTGCACTTTGTAATTAATCTACTACCTTATCAGATTTCACATCTCATTTTTGGTCAACAAAGTGAGATGGAGTCAACAAAGTGATGAGATTTCATGGACTTGTATGTAAAAAAGAGGAACAGTGGGCTCATTTTTTACATAATCCGGAACAATCTAAAGACTAAGAGCCTGTTTGGATCCACCCAGATTTTAAGAATCCAGATTTTAAAAGTTATAGGGGATTCAAACAGGACAGATTATGCACCAGATTTTAGAATCTTGATCATGAGATTTTAAGAATCCCATAATCTACTTTAACCCAGTTTTTAGGTGATTTTATTTGCCAAAAGACCCACTGTCGTTGAATGTTTTTGGATAATTACAATTTGTACCACTGTTTATCTTAATATAGGAAGGGCATGCTGGTCATTAACTACCTCAAAAACTGATTTTTAGATTTTTAGAATCCAGGATCCAAACACCCTCACCCAGATTTTTTTAGAAGCCAGATTATAGAAACTACACATAAAATCCAGATTCTTAGAAGCTGATTGGGATCCAACCGGCTGCGGCTTCCCTGTCTCGTTTTCCTGTGCCGATCGGTGTGCCTGTATACGTGGACGGCATCAGTTGCATCTCACGCCAGAGGCTAGGCCCCACCTAAATACCCCGTCCCCCCTTAAAAAACGCTAAACAAAAACGGCGCCATCAGGTCCTGGTGTACCGTTTCGTTCGGTTTCCTTCTTCCTCTGTAGTGCCGACTGCTTATTCACCTACGGCAGCGTGGAGCTCACTTCTTGGGGATATCGGTTTGAGCGGGTCAAGCACCAACTCGGCGGCGTCATGGTCGATTTGGGTTGTGGGGAGGTCAGTGATGAGGACATCACTCTTTCAGATACAACCAACACACCTCTACTGTACATGTAAAGTTCAATCACTAGAGCTCATGCGCGACGATTGAATTTACGGGTGAGCTCGTTCCAAATAATGTCTTCTTTACATGTCTTTAAGAATAAAATGCTACCTAATGATTTAATTATTGTTAGGAACCATGGAGACGATGAGGAGATAGCTGGAGAGGTGCTTGGAGGCGTGGGAGGGCCAGTAAAGGCGTCCATGTCAAGTTGGAGGCTCAATCCAAGTCGACTTCGAGTCCGTTTCGGAGTCTAAGAGCAGTCTGCACTAAAATGGTTGCCCCGGTCGCATACGGGCTTGGTTTTGGATGTTCTACATATGCACGGAAAGATAATTTGATCACCTTTCCAATGGTACCGGTCTCAGGTCCAAATACGCCGGAGTCATCGGAAATCGTCGAAACAAGTTGAAGTCCAGAATCTGTCTCGGTGCTGCGCCGCTGTCTTTTGGTCTTTGGGCCTTGTATTTCGTATGAGCCCAATAGGGGTGCATCCAGGGGTCTTTGCATGACTCTAGAGTCTTCATATACAGCCGCCGCCACATCATTAGGGTTTGGGTTTTGCTTAGATTATTCTGTCAAGAACAGTTTCGCCGTTCATCGGTTTGTGAGACCCCAACTTGTGAGTTTAACCATATATCTGCAATTTGGTTGCATTCTTTCTTGTTCTTGCTTGTGTTCTTCGATTCGCAGGCAGGGATTAGCCTTCTGGGCGAGGTCAATCGTGCTTGCACGGTTGATAACCATAGGAGACGTGGTACTGCGATTGCGGGGTTTCGGATCGTGTTGTTCGGAAACCGGATCGACGTGTGTCAAGTCTCCGCTAAATCATTGTTTATCTGAACCTTTCGGAAGATCGGGACCCTAGTTCACATCAGTCAGGATCAATGGAGCAAAGTTTTCATAAAATTGGGCGGCATAAGCTAAAGGTGGGTCACGGCACTGACGGGAGGTGAACTCCGGTTGCACTGCAAAGACCTCAATTGGGTGTCTGGGATTTCGATTCGCATGAGGTAGAATTCGGTTGTCGTCCTAAGTATTGCTATATTGACGTCAGTCAACTCCATCGAATCCGACGTCAGCATGCTAGGTTCTTGCACATCGTTGTAGCGGCACAATCGCCGGCTTCGAGATGCTTTCCGGTGGCCAAACAAGAAGGCGTGAGTTGTTGTGTGCCTTTCCCGTCGTCGTTCAAGGAGATACAACTTCCTCTTCAGACGCTAAGATTAGGTTCAGAAATTTGGTTAGTTGATTAGCAGATAGATTTCGCGAATAGGCACCATTGTTTGGGGCCGCAACGAAACATAAGCGTGGTTTTTGTTTTAGTGCAACCGGACGGCGTCGTTTTTGTTTTAGCGTTAAGGGGCGACGGAGAATTTAGGTGGGGCCGCTTCTTGCGAGGGATGCAGCCGATGCCGTCCACCTCCACGGGCACACCGATCGGCACTGGAAAGCGGAGACAGGGAACTCGCGGCCGATCCAAACACCACCTAAGGCGATCGTACCATCAATGCCCACTACGCAACCAAAAAAAGGGGTAAAGATATGGCCTACCGATTCCCCATAACGCGTAATTCTGTGTTTCCATTTGACGGTTGTTGGCTCTTTGACTTGAGAACCTGCACAGTGTCTTCGACCTCAAGTTTCCTGAGGATTTTGTCACGTTGAACACGTTGTGCTTGCGTCCATAGAGTGATTGGGTATCTCTGTTCGGTGATGTTTGGACAATCATATATACTTCGAGCGGAATATTTAACTATAAAAACAACCTTATCACATACCCCGTCCGTACTACACTAGACATTTTTGTTGTTGCTAGACAAGCAAAACGCACACATAAGAAATCCATCTCTTTACCAACTTTGCCAAATACAAGTCATGGTCAGGTGTATAATTTATAAGTTAGTCAGAGCTACTAAAGTAAAATAAGGCAGTGTATAGCCAATGCTAGCTAGTAAAGTAAGATAAGGCAGTATGCTGCATAGTTTGACGTTGCCAACAATCATACTAATGAAACTAGTAGGGTGGTCTGCGCATTTGCCCAGCTAGCATCAACAATCCGATTATAGTATTGTATTATAGAAATGTATTTTCAATTTATTCTTGTCTTATCATCGTTATTTTTCTACCGCTATTATTTTTATTATTATTTTCATAAAGGAAAATAATAAATAATTTATAATATTGATTTGTTATTGATTTATTTTTCTACCGCACATGAGGAATATTTTAGGCTAGCTCTTTCACATTGATAATGACATTGGTGAGTAATTTAAAAAACATTTGAAGAGCTATTTTGGGCTATTCTTTTTCATAGTGGCAGCCATAATTTCTAAAGTTGAGAGTGAACATGATTGCTTCTTTTCAAATTTAAAGTAATAGATAACAAACACGGTGTAAAAAAACTAAAACATACCTGAGTGCTATGCGTAACATTTAGTTTTGTTTAGCTAAATAACCCACATAGTTTTGTAGATAGTTTAACTTATCTTTACTAAACGGCATCTCCATTCCCCACTTCTAGTAAATATATTTGCTTTCTTGACGAGGACATCTAGCCAACCACAGAAACCGTGCCAAGCCAAGAACAGTTAAGCTTAAGGCTTAAGCTACATTAAGAACCAACTGATGTAAATGAAGTGACTGGATAAATAGTAGGCCAAGCCATGGACTAGCTACGCCAAGCCTATAGGACGACACGAATGCAAAGTCATGCAAATAAACTGCAGCAAGAGGTGAGCTCACTCCTTAGTGAATTTAACTTCAACTTTGATAAGAATTTTAGAGTACATAAAATGTTCTTCTCATGTTTTTCTAAATTTACACGAGGGGAAATGGCTACTATAAGAAGGATATGGAATAAAGGAGAATATGCACTACCCCATGACTCACCTTAGGCGACAGTGAAATGTAGGGAAATATATTCCATAGACAAATGTGTATTGTTCCTGCTTCAACTTGCCTGTCGGCAATGGTCGCATAGGGCACCTAATTAACGATCGACGTTAATCTAGGAAAAAAAAAACAGACGTCATAGCCTCCACATCTTAATATCTGTGGGCAGATCCTCTTTATGTGTGGGCGTTGGATAAGGTTTCTCCGACTGCTTTCTACCATGATTGTTTGGAGAATGTAGACAAAACCTTCACCGACAGTTTTAATATTGGCGTCAGTACCCTTGGCCAACGGTACTAAGTGTTGGCAAAAGCCTGCCATGGTGTAGCGATGAATTACGCGGAAGGACTAGTGCATTGTTTGCTCAAAGCATAAAACATGTTCCACGAGTGCTCGTGATCACCTACTAATCAAAATTCAACCTCCACAGTGCACTGCATATGGACAAAAACATGATAACTTTAATGAACACGGCCAGGGAGACCCATGGTAGAGACTCCATGAAATTTTTGTTTTCACACCTTTCACATAGCTTTTCTAAGTGGAAACTCACCATTCACACCTACTAGCTAAGAAGCCATTTTTCTCCAGCCAATGTTCAGGCTTTAGAACAACAAACTCACATGCCACTACTTAGATCAGGGCTAATAACCCAGCCGGCCGCCACGCATGCACAAGCCAAGTCATCTACCAGTGGCACCCGTGGCCTGCATGTATAATGGGTGGTCTGTTAAATCACCCGCTCTTTAGAATATTCAAATCCATGGGTAGCAATTGTGGACAATTGATATCTATATATAGCATGTGTGGATGATGATCCTTTTGTAATGGATTGATCATTGTGCCATTATCTGATTCCTGATTTTTGAATAGTGTTCATGCATTGTTTGAATGTAAAGTGGTTTGATTGTACTTGACGAATTATTTTGTTGGAGCGTGGGACTATCGGTCGGTAACACATTTGCCGACCAATGGTGCAACGGCAAATTAGGGCCCTTTCCCAGCTGATTGATTACGTACTGTGATGTGGTGTGAGAGCTAGTGCGGCTGATTAAACGGCACTTGTATTTTATCCTCACTCTTCACTGGCCAGTGGCCACACATGGATGTTTCGATATGATCTGCATATTAATCAGGTCCGGGCGCTCGCGGCTGAAGGTCGACTGGCACTGTTCTTTTTTTCGACTAGAAGAATGGCACTGTTCTTGCTCGTAGCTTTACACTTATACGGGAGAAAACTTAAAGGAAGGAATTTTTTTGATGAATTGAATTGATTGGCGTACCTAATCAGGTGGACTAACTGTTTTGTTGCAGTGGCGGAGCCAGGAGCAAATCAAAAAAAAAAAAAGTGGGGGGGGGGGGGGGGGGGGTGGAATCAGAGTAGGCCCTCGACTTGGTGACCAGAGTTCAGGAATTTCGTTGGCCGACAAGCGTACTGTACTAGAGTCTGTTAAGCACCAAAATTGCCGTCGACGTGTTAGATTAGAGTGAACAACGACGTAATCAGAGTTAGAATTGCGACACTGGGCAAGAGCTGGCTGAGGAAGTAGTGTACAGACTTCCTTAAAAAAATAGTGTGCAGACCCATACTAGACTTTGCTTATTTGAACCTAGCACTAGCAATTGTTTTTTATGAGAAGTTAAGCTTGCAGCACCTGCTGGTAGCAATGAAACAAGCCAACAAAGAAGGAGCAAGGAAAATCACAGATGGTTTTCTTGCGTTGTTTTCAATTTTTTAGGCTCAGGTGCTAGTCCTTTTGCACCCTCTTACTCTCTCTCGCTTCGTTCATCAGATGGACAGAATAGCAGGACATTACATATTCAATTTTTTCCCCGGGGGGTGGGGGTGGGGGGGGGGGGGGGGGGGGTGGGGTGCTTGGAGCCATACGTGCTCAACCGTCCACGCAAGCAGGTAGTTTTCCCGCGGTGCGGCGTTCCCACACCCGTCCACGCAAGCAGCATAATCGGCATCCCTACACGCGATGCATCCGAGCGGTCACCACAACCTGATGCCGTGTTGCGGAGATCCGATCCACTCCATGGCGGTGAGCGACATGCTGGCCAAATGCCGCGGCGTGATCTCCTCGCAGGCTGGTGCAGGTGAGACGGAGGGGCGGCGGACCAGCCGCAAGCCGCTGGCCGCGCTGCTTGCGAGAGTGCACCCATATAAATTGAGAGGGGAAGAACGGTGACAGGCAGGATGGGTCATGTGAATATTTGAAAGCAGTGATTGGTCGCTCGAAACCAAAGGAGAGTGGAGGCAACATCTTCTCAGATAGATAGCTCAATGGGTAAGAGATGGAAAAACATAATGTATACTAAAAAATGTTCAGATCTCAAAAGAAAACTACAGAGACGGTTCCACCGTCACTCCATGAATAAAGTTTGTAGGTTATAGTGTCTAACAATGAGTGAGAAATAGTAGATATCTCACCATCCTCAGAATTTGGATTTGAAAGCCCCACCAGGTGATCAACCCATCGTAGTACTAAAAAGTACTCGACCCAATACATGAGTATCTCCTCAAGGTATGGATTTGAGGATGATATCAGCAACTATGTCCCTTGTGCATCCTTGTGTCTTATGCATCCTTGTGACCTTGTCTACTGTGTATAGAGCAATTCTTGCATCACTGGAAAGAAGCAAAATAAAAAATCCTAAATGGCGTGAAGCCATGATGGAAGAGTTGAGAGAACTTAAAAAAAAAACATGGGATCTTGTACAATTACCTATAGATGAAAAGGTTGTCAGTGGGTCTTCACGTAAAGCAAACTCAAAGATGGAAAGATACAAAGCTCGTATGGTTGCAAGGAGATATAGCCATGCGTATGGCACTGATTATGATGGGACATTTACAGCGGTGACTAAGATGAGCACGATGCAAATTCTCGTGTCTTATGCAGTGAATTTTTTGTGGCTCTTGTATCAATTAAATGTAACAAATGTCTTCTTACATGGTGGATCTTGTATCAACTTTAATCTATTGTGTTTTTGTTGGGGTAAACTTAATATCACAAAGAAGCAAGAAACAATCGGTTGCTTCTTGTCAACTGCTGAAGCAGAATATAGATCCATAGAACTTGCGATCTGTGAGATGTTGTGGGTAAAAGGTCTCCTATCACAGTTAAATGTTCTAAGAGAGGGTCCTTTGAACCATCAATGTGATAACAAATCAACGATTAATATAGCTAATAATCCAGTTGAACATGAAAGAACGAAACATGTGAAAATCGATCATTTCTTCATCCAGGAGGAGTTAGATGATGGTACATTAGATTTATCTTATGTAAATTTAAGTAATCAAGTAGCTGATTGTTTGACCAAAGGTTTATGAGTGTGTAATCTAGCATGTAACAGAATGGGAATGCTATATATCTATTCTCCATCCTAAGGAGGAGTGCTGGGTTGTGTGTGTGTGGGGGCCCAGAAGCCCATATGTTGTATGCATATATATGTATCCAGACTAAAGAGAGAGTCCAGAGTATTGAGGTTAACATGCAGAGCATGGCTGTTGTGCATGAGTCTCCATAGGAACTGCTTCAGTTTATTGGGACATTTAATATTCTACATCGGTTTTCATATTGATTCCTTCTTCTACTCCGACGAGAGTGCGGCGGCAGCGTAGCTAGGGCAGCAAGGGGGAGGCGTGGCCAGAGAGAGAGAGAGAGAGAGAGAGGGAGAGGGCAGCGGCAGCGGCTAGAGAGCTGGAGATTTGGAGGGGATTGATCCTTTTTCTTTCTTAATTAGTTTCGATTACATGGCCCTTATTTATAGGGGGACTCGACTTATTGCCCAAGTAACTCCAACCTAATATAGAAGATCTGGAAACCCTAGACCTAATCTTAATGATCAAGTAATTGCTAATGGGCTGTGTAGCCACTTTGGGGGCTCCTAGGCCGCCCCTTCCTGGTCGGCTCCCTGATGGGCTGCCGCCTCGTCTCGATCCATCTCCTCCTCCACATCTAGTGCTATGAGCCGCGCCAAGCGGTCCGGCCCAGTAAAACTTTTCGTGCCGTGCTTGGGCCGAGGGTGTGGCCTGACGGGCGGCACGGGCACGACCCGTTTAAGCCGCGGCACGCAAAGGCCCGCTAATGGCCCATCAAAGCACGGGCCCGAATAGAGAATAATGTAAATATATTTTTGAATTCTTATAGGCTCAAGAAGGAAACTTGGTCTGACGGTAAATCCCTTCACTCTAGACCATGAGGTCCTTGGTTCAAATCTCAAGTCTCCTGATTTTAGCACTCATTTTGCTATAGATTTACACTAATGGGCTAAACGGGCCTAACAGGCTTACGTGCCTAACGGGCCGGCCCGGCATGATTATATAATTTCATGATCTAAAAATAATAATTTCGGGCCGTGCCGTGGGCCGTCGTTGGACCACATCGTCTATGCCCTGGGCCGTCTCCTCATCGCAGCCTATTTTCTTGCCGTGCTGGGCCGTTATTATTGCAACGCAGCCCATGTCCTCACCGGCGTGGTCGATGCAATCCTGGCCCATAACACCAATCACTAGTAATTGGGTTTATCAGCTCATCGACATGTGACAATAATGTGTTTCCCCGGGGAGATATAGGGGTTCTCGTCCATTCAGTTGGCAGCCACGGTTCTGACCATATATTCAGGTTTGCACCGTCCCCCACTGTCCAGATACTTCCCTTTTTCAGGAGGTCGATGCCTTTCAATATACTCCGTCATGTGTACGGCATACCATGCTTTGGCTTGGCTTCAAGACACCTTGTGGAAGTATTGGTGTGAAGTAGGAGGTCTGATACGTGAACGAACACCGAACTCCAAGAAACCGTCCGCCTTTCCGCCCCGGCCGGAGGATACTAGCCGTATTTTGAGTGATAATGTTCTCGAGACATGTGAAGCAGGCATCGTCTGAAAGATCCGGCGTGCATTGCGCCATCGAGTGGAACGTCGGCGACGAGGCTCTGCCGACATCCAAGGCTGCGGTGCCGAAGCTCCGGGTCTGGTAGTACGCTGCCAACATGGCAGTTTCGTGCAGAAACGCCGACACAATACCAGCGACGATGAAGCTGACGTTTCCGTTTCCGTGAGGACCGCCCTGCCGAGGAAAATAGGGTCGGCGATGTCGTCGCCCATGTCGTCCCATTTTTGGCTCGTCGGCTGGTTGGCGCTGAGGTCGAGGATGTTGAGGTCGGAGGGCCGCACCTGGCACCGCTCCTGGAAGTCACGTCATTGCTGTTGCCGCAGAGATCCTTGGCGATCCGGAACGCCACATCCAGGCACGCCGTGCAGTCCGCCGCGGCGGTGTCCCCTCGGCAGAGCGCGAGGGCGTAGACCGTGTCTGAAGCGGCACCAAAGGATCCCTTGACAAAGCCGCCGGACGCCGAGGCGTTCGCCGGGAAGGAAGCAGAGATTTTGGCGAGGTTGGCGCCGAACGTGCTGTTCGACAGGAAGGTCCACTAGAGAACACAGTCCACTATGGACCTTAGCCGGCGTTCCTTTTGAGTGATTCTCCGGCTAAGCAAAGATTACATTGTTTGACCTAGCAGTGCTCTACGGATCGTTAAATTAAACACCGTGTCTCTATCTTTGTTGTTTAAGAAAAAAAAACTTTGAGACGGACCTGTTAGATTACTTTTATGACATTCCTATTATCCTTTTTTTTTTCAAAACACTAGACGCAATGCATATGGTACAAGCACTCATTTCTATGTACACAAACAGACAACCACCTCATGCGCTAAATTTTTAGAGTATAAGACGGCTTTCACATCATTGTACGAGTTGTAGTTGCCATGCAACTCATAAATATTTCTTTTTTCATCCACAAATAAAGAAACTATGGTATTCTTTTGAGACAACTAAAACAACCATCTATTGTATATGTGATATTATAGACGTCTTATGATTACGTGTCATGAATAAAATTACCTATGAGACAACACCTTTGTACCTGACCTTACAAGCCGTCTCACAAGCCGTCTCATATGAAGTCATATGTGGTACTAGCCACGTTCTTGCGGAAGGTCTTCTTCCGATAAAGAATTTATTCAAACTTTGTTTTCATATTATTGTCTTGGTTCATCATGCATAGTAGATCCCAAAATGGGAGTCGGACAGGAGCAAACGCAAGCTCGCTATGTCATGTCCACTTTCAAAATAAACAATTACAAATACACCGATTTACTTACTTAGACTATCCCATTTGTACAGAGGAATAGAAACTGTGCGTCGGATATTCTTAAATTACATCCTCAAATATGACCTTTGAGATGTGATTGTCAATTGTTTCGGGTGAGCAATGTGCAACGTAGTAACAACTCTTTGCAACATGGAGAAATGTCTGCCTCGTCACTTTGTTGATAGAGTTGCAGCTTTGAAGAACAAACCGAGCAAGCTCCTGCATCTCGATATCCACCTGACATTCTGAGTCCTCAACTTTCTCCATGTTCACTCCATTCTAATTGAACAGAAAGGTTTCTTAGTAAGTTGGTGAACAACATACAGTTTAAATTTGATATATGTAATTTTGTGATGATGCTTGTGCATACTTGAACAAGAACTCTAGAGCCTAGTTTGCAGCAGATGGAAGAAGTGAGCCGCTCGAGACAGCAATACTCTGAATGGTTTGAATTCTTCTCGGTCAAGCTGTGCCTTCCTGAAGAAATTTCTAGTGTACGAACTACCAATAATGTTGTGTTCCCTTCACATGGCTCATGGCTCTCCTTTACGGTCCACGACATGAGCCACTGCTTCCACTGCAGTCACAAAAGTAGGTTGATTAATTGCCTATTTCTACTTAGATAATAAAATTGGGTCACCTGGTTTCAGATGGGACATTAATTAGTGCCCCGGTGTTTCCGTGTCCCTGTTAGAGAGAACTGATTATGCAAAATGTCACAATATTTCCAATTTTTTTAATGAAAAACAATGTATGCAGTATGCAAAGAGTCAAGTAAGCCTGTAGAAATTTGTTTACAAATTCAACTTTTAAGTCGATATATCTTGCAAAACTTGTTACATAAAAGCCAGAGCAATCCTTAATATCTCTTTGAGTGCAAGGTATCTGTTGATCTTACTGCTTCCCGAAGACCATAAGAAGCATTGTCATATCTAGCTAGGTTGATGACGTCTCTGATTGCATATAAGAGGGCTTTCTCTGTCGGATCCTCCAGGCCCCTGCATCCAACACACATTCGGTAACTGAAACCGGACCGTGAATCAAAATTTTAGCTGCAGGTCCACACCTAGTCAGTTCATTGCGGCCACTGTTCTCCAGGTTACGAACGAGCCTTTCCCTCTTGCTGCCATCACCAGAATTGCATTGCAAGTACCAAGAGACAGCCTCAGCCATCACCACCGTGCGCGCCCATGCTAGGCGCTCAGCTGCTCTGTTTGGCTCGAAGATATTGGCTGCAGCTAAGAAGTATGCCCTCAGAGCTCTCTCTGGAGTCACACCAAACGCGCCAAGATCGTTCTTGTCATACCACCTGCATAAAACGAAAGTAAGCACTTCTGAGTAACAACTGTAACATCTTAGAAGACATGTTCAGGTAGAAAACTGAACCGAAGGAGGCTCACTTTCTGAGGCCATTCCACTCGAGTCGGCAGCGCCTCTGGAAACTGCTAAAATCAGCTTTCGCCGCCTCCAGGTACAGGTCGTTGCAGATGAGAGGCATCCTGCAAAGATTGAAAAGTTGGAGATGAGTTGGAGATAAGACAGAGCACATACTGTTTGTGCTTGCTGAAACATCAATAGGCATTGTGCTAGAAGCGAGTTTCACCTATAGAGGACCTTCCCAATCCACACATCGGCACTGCCACCATACTGCTCCAGGTACATCCTTGTTTCGATGCGTGGCAGGTTCGCTCTCCATGGAAAATCCAGCGCATACCCGACCTGTTGTTACTTGAGTACAACATCTTATACGATACAAATAGACAGGCAACAGAGTAACCAAGAGGCACAAGGCTTTGGTACCTCGGCAGGCAAGTCCTTTGCGATGACCCACTTGTCCTTGAGTTTACCGGAGGCTCGCCTCTCGTACAGGAAGGCGCGGCTGTAGGTGTTGGCCCGCTCGAGAACTTCTTCACCTGGGAAGGCGATCTGAGCGGCACGGTACAGATTGTATGTCGCCGTGATCGACTGGTTGGACTGCCCTGGGTAGCATACAAACTCGCTGTCCTTCTCAAAATGGGTGAACACATCTGGAGAAACGTTGTAACCATGCAACCGGAGAAGACGAAAACCCATGGCCGTGTCGTCGATGTCGTTGACCGGCCAATCCCGCGAAACAGGTAGCCCTTTTTGAGTCCAGTGCCTGTTCACAGAGTGTAACTTTTGTCGGACTCTTTTGCAGTAGAAATATGGTGAAGGGAGCTGGATCATTGCTATGTTTTGCATGACTGTTACCTGTAGGCATAATCTAAGCACTCTGCAATTTCACTTGTGAAGTACCTCGAAATGCCCAGGCGTTGAAGCCGATCAACCACCCATAAGCGCTCAAAAATTTCAACAGGGTAGGTAAAGGGTACTGAAATGAAATGAAGATCCAACAAAATTAGTTGCTTATACATGTTAGCAGGCGACTGAAATATGGCGCAGCCATCAGTATTTTTTTATGTCGCTGGATTTTATTCCAGCCATTAGGGATGAAATGACCGGACACTATTATTACCATTTCCTAACCACTTTTTTTCTACAGAAACGAATCTGAAAATGATAAGTACGGAAGTGGAAATGATATTTGAAAACTCAAAATATCGAAAACAATAATTGTAATCGAAACCACTGAGTTTTAACCATGAACCTAAGCAACTCACTTTAACATAAGTCTACAATTCATTTTGCACATGGACAGGAGAGTAATGAGACTTTGCTCCTAACTGGTCCTGGTGTGGCTGCTCTAGTCCCCAACATCATGTATCATGTATGTCCTTGGATAGAAACAACCGACAAAAAGGGGATTTTGGATCCATGGTCCGAGTCGTGGTGATAAGATTTGAGCTTGAAATAGGAAAGGAAGGTGGCTACGATAGGAATTCAATATTTTACGGAAAATTTCATGTTAATACGGTATACCGACAATTCGATTGAAGATTTGCTCTATCATTTCCATTTTCATTTTTGCCAAGATTTTTCCATTTCTGTTATCATTTCTAGTGTTTCCCATTCTTATTTTGTCATTTTTTGTTTTTTTTGGAAACATTCAGCGGTAGATCAGAAATTTACCATCACCATTTTTTCAACCATCAGCTCCTAAGCACAATAAAAATTTACCTCCCCCTTTTGAATTGTGGACAACGCGATCAAGGAATTGAAGGCACTTCTCGTCACCAGTTTGCATCAGGGCATAAGCTGTCGGAGCAGGTGATGACATGAAAGAGCCATCTTGACACCGTAGCTTAAATAGCCTTTCCCATTCTAATCCTGTCATGCCTTCTATGCTAAGAAGCAAAGTTGTTGGCATGGCGTGCAGTATATCCTTCGGAATCCTACAATAAAGATAGAGGAAATTCCTTATTTGGCCCTAGAAAAGTTCCTGATTCCTTTCTTAGTCCAATCTGAAAAAAGCTACCTTTATGACCCAAACCGCAACTTTCATTCCTTTCTTGGCCCTTCCGTCAGTTTTGAGTGTTAACGGTGTTAAATGTGTGCTGAAATGACCATTGTACCCCTGACTTGAATAAAAATGTAAAATTTTATTTCCAAAAATGTAAAATGTAAAATTTATTTTTGAAATAATGCCGAAATAATGCCAAAATATGCTGAAATCATGCCAAAATTTTGTGTAATATGAAATCTTGAACAATTATGTTATTCTGGAATTTCGAACAATTAAATAATTTCAAAAATAAATTTTACATTTGTATTCAAGTCAGGGGCACAATGGTCATTTCAGCACACATTTAACACCGTTAACACTTAAAACTGACGGAAGGGCCAAGAAAGGAATGAAAGTTGCGGTTTGGGTCATAGAGGTAACTTTTTTTCATATTAGGTGAAGAAAGGAACCATGAACTTTTCTAGGGCCAAATAAGGAATTTCCTCATAAAGATAACCAGTTATGTTTACACAACTTTTCTTTATGTTCCATTTGAATGCAGTGTTCGCACATGAATTTTATTGTATCACTATGTCTGGTACCCCCATCTTATTTGGTTAGATCTTGCAAATCCAATGGGCTGTGAAGCAATTTTAAAACAATAGTTATAACTAGTTAAAATAGAGTAAGTTCCTATTCTAATGTTCTAGCACGCATATCCATGAAAATTCATGAATCCAGCAGAATATCCATGAAAATTCATGAATCCAGCAGAATGAAATGCATGGAGGGTCTCTAAACTTATCTCCCGTTCTCATTTAGGTCCACAACTCAGGTTATGACAGATTTGGGTCCCCAAACTAGTTAAGTGAGGCACTGTATGTGTCACGTAGGTCCACAACTCAGGGTACCGAATCATGCTGCTTGGACCTTAAGTGCGTCCTTTGAATAGATTGGGGATTCAAATCTTCTCTATATCCTGAATTGCTTAAAAGTGAGAACGCGGGACAAGTTTAGAACCCTGCATATATTCAACTCATTAGAAAGGCCTACTTCATTTACTAGAAACTCCACAAGTTGAAATTAATTGAATAGAAAACAAAATAGGTATACTTGGAGAGCTTAATTTCTCTTTTGGCGTATATCTCTTGAAGGACAGGCTCATCAGAAGGCAAGCCGAGGCCCAAGTTCTTCGCCATATCTAGCAGTGTTGGCAAGGTTATCTCAAAGCCGACTAGCATCCAATCCTCATCATCCTCTGTTAACCTCCATAGATTTTCATGAACAAAGGATAGACCTACATAAATCAAATTGATGCCCTCGAGATTAACTCTTGATGACTAAAAATAAATTATTAGCCATCAACTTTATTCTTCTTAGTAGAATGCCACAAACAATATGCTTGGGATTCTGAGAGCTTATCTATGAATATATACCTTTTCTCAGTCGCAAAAAAAAAGAATACCTTTTCTACACTTGTCATGGTGAATGTTCCAAGATTTTAGTGCAATGATGCAGGCCAGGGTGTTAATAATTCGGTCTTGGGCCAAAAAGAGAGTGTCATCGCCCCATGAGCCATCTGCCAACTGATTTCGAACTATCCAATCGATGCATGAAGGGAACTGCGGGCCATCACCTCCATCCACGTTCTTCACAAGCGCGACCCATGCTGTGTCATATGCCGAGACGTTGATCGTACCATCAACCATGGACTTCACCTCTGCCCTTATGGCATCCAGCATTTCTGACATATCCCTTTCTTCATCCTTGAGTTGGATTTTAAACTGAATTCAAGGAAATACATATAAACATGTAAAAATATAACTACACACAACATGAATTTTGTTCATTTACGCACCTGCTTCCATTCATATGGTTCGCAAATTAGTCCATCCGGGGCTTTGACATTTGCTTTTAACCTCATCATGTACCCTACGAACGAAAAAAGAAATATCTCACATGCAGTCAATGTACAAAAACAAACAAAACAGTCAAATGCTTACTTTTTATTTGACCTTCTTGAACAGCTTGAACAAATTATCTAAAAAACATAACTGTATATGCTGAAATAAAGCCTGAACGCTTAAAATTTATGGATAAATTATATCTGCTATAAAAGTAAAACAACTGTAACACCTGGCTTGGGTCGGGCCGTTCTTTCATTTGGAAAGGAATGAATCCAAGCTTGGGTCGGGCCTAATTATTTCTAGTATGACTAGCTGAACATTGGCTAAAATGGGAAATACCAGCGGTAAGTTCCTGGCTAGCTAATTCGGAAACCCAAAATTGTTCCCGCTATTATTTCCATCATATACAACAATTTTTTGTTTCCATTTCCATGGAATATTGTTTTCGACTGCTCTTGTCACAAAACTTTGAAAACGATCTCTGGTTAGCTGAAAATCTACCTTTTTTTTGGCTTAATGCCTTGCTCTAGTCGCATAAGTTTGAAAACGATCTCTGGATAGCTGTGCGTACACGGTGTAGAGGCTAGAAGAGTAGAGTAGATCATAGCATGCAAGCAAAGCATATATGCATACATAACATACATTCAGATTTGTAAGATTGATACCATACCATGGCCGCAGCCGCGTAGAGTGTGTGAGAACTGGAGGATTTGACGCGTGCGTGGCTCAGCCGCTGTCAGCCGGCGAAGCAAGGCATCATGCGCCAGTGGAGTATTGGACACCTGCATGTCTACTTGCCCGACACTCGGGATGGTGAAGTAACTTTAGTTCGTATCCCACCGCTCTACGATAACCTGATGGATGAGTGCACTTCCTACCACATTTGTACTTGAACATGAGACGGTTAGACCGACCGTTCGCCGCCAGTTACCACGGGCATCTAGCGAGGAGTTTGAAATTGTCGACACTGGTGGCAGTCTGGTGTTGGGGTCTGTGATGGAGACAAATCGTAGGTTAAAGCTGCTACACGGCTGCACCGACCACTAGTAAAACAGATCGAATGGTTAAACTTATAGTATTAAAATTGTGTTAGGATCGGGTTGGAGATAAATCATCATATCACTACAAGAAAAATAAATTTTAGTCACCAAGGTACTTGGTCACTATATGTGTATTGTTGATCACAATACCTATTTTGTAACCAACAAGTTTGTCATTTTGGTGGCTAAAATATTGTAATTGAAACCACTGAGTTTTAACCATGAACCTAAGCAACTCACTTTAACCTAAGTCTACAATTCATTTTGCACATGGACAGGAGAGTAATGAGACTTTGCTCCTAACTGGTAAAGATTACATATCATTAAGTTTCTCATGAGGAGCATGGTAAATCATCATGCTTTTCCTTAATCACATAGAACCTCTCCTCCTGAACCTTGGAGGAACCCTCAGAGCACGTAACGTGAGGTCTGCTACTTCTAACCACTACTAGTCGTTAGTGCTGGCCAGCTCCAACCCATTTGTACTTCTAACCACTACTATTCACGGGACTTACCATCAGACAAATAAAAAGGTACAACTGGGTTGGAGCTGGCCAGCACTAACAAGAAGTAGTGTATAGAAGTAGCAGATGTAGAGCAGGATCGGCACACCTCACGCCATGTGAGAAATAGTTATGTATCACAATTCACAACCAATTAACCATAGCAGCCATAAATAGCCATATATAGGTTTCATGAAATTTTGAAACCGTTGTTGGGTACACAATCTCATCTGATGACCATGTAGAGTAAGGATCCGTGTTCTGCAACTTGCTAGCATAGCCTCATCATTGTATTATTTAATAAGTGATTAAGTACTAGCATGATGAGGGTGACTAGTCACAATAATAATTAAATTATGCTGCAGTCATTTTGGTTACAAATTGAGTTAAAACTTTTCTAACCTTTCACTGAGAAATATGCACATCAGTTTTCTTTTCATCCAGGCAAAGATTTATATGTCATTGTTCATACTATTGAACATGTCAACTGAAACATTGATTTGAAAGAACGTAGTGTAGAAGTAAAACTACTGAAGCAATGATATTAATAGAAACAAATGTGAGACTTTAAATTAGTCAGTGAAATGCAGTAGACTAGCTCAGTTCTTTATTTGCCAATAAATGCATGCTAGACACAGACTTCCACTGTATGACGGAATAATCAGATGACGTACATGTGATGATATAAGAAAAGGGGTACTGCATGTGGTGTGATGATTCTTTTTTAAGTCCTGATTAGTTAACCATTTGTTGGCATTTGAATTCGTTTTTTGCGAATGAAAGGGATTCCATTAAAATATAAATGAGTACAAATCCCTTACATCAAGACTCTTAAAGATGAATAAAACACAAAGAAATGTCAAGCCTTTTACTTGTCTTCATCATCTCTTCTCCGATCGATGCAGCCAAAAAGCAAGAACTGAATATGCGGAATAGAGAGAGGCCCAAGTGGTGGCAGTGGCGGCGTGCATAGGGCTGCTAGGGAGGCGGCGGCGTGAGGGCATTTGGATTCCTCCTAATATGTGGAACATGTGGATCCCTAAATTGTCGCTACAGATACGTATCATGATAACGATTACAAACGTATCTTATCCATGTGAAAATTAATTGAGACCACCAATATAAGACGTCTTCATCCATGGTAGTGTGCAGCATAACTATTCCATTCTAATAAGTAAGTGCCTGCAATACTCGACCTCATCTATATGATGGGATAATAACATGACTCATGATGCAATAGTAAAGTGATCATTGGTTCACGCATGCTTATTTGTTTCATATCACACTGGGAAAAATTGTTAATTGGCAATCAGGTAGATAACTAGATTGTATCGTTAATTCCTGAAGGCCGAAAACTGAGGTACCCTGTGTACCTAAAAATAAACGAGTTTCAGCTTTTCCTAATCATTGAGAGAAGTCTGTAACACGAAATTTGTGAACCTTCAAGTATTCAGACAGCTCATAAGAAAACAAACATTAGTTGTTGCTGGTGCCCGACTTGATTGTTTCAAAAGGTTGACAGTAATGTAGTCCTTAATCAAAAAGTTCTTTTTGTTTGGAAACATCGAGGCTAAACAAGATTGAACAGTCCCGTGATACCATCAGACAAATAATTAAAAAAGTAAAAATGGGTTGGAGCTGGCCAGCGCTAACGACATGTAGTGTATAGAAGTAGCAGATGTAGAGCAGGATCGGCACACCTCACGTTACCAACAATGACATCTTGGCTTTTAATTTGTGTCTTTCCTTAGCTTACCTTGACAATGTAATGTTCTAGCTAACTTAATGCTAGTTTCATGGGTAATAAATGATGTGTCATCCAGCCGACTGTGATGACGTGGCATGTGACTTAAAAGGAGAGAGTGTCGAAGGATTTGGTGGGAGTAAAACTCAGTTGGCACTGTTTTCAATGGATGAAACTCAAGAGAAACCCTATTAACAGCATTGACAGTCACCCTCGATACGGGCCCAACTGTGTCGGTATAAAGTCCAATATATTTGGCGTGCATGTATCATTTCATTCCGAAGGTAGAAAAATGAGGTACCCATGTTTACCATCAAAATACATAAATCGATCGGCTTCCTAATCAATGACAGAAGTTTGATCTAACACGAATTGTTTGAATGAAACTCAAGCAAAACCCTATTAAGAGCATCGACAATCATCATTGATACGGTCCCAACTGTACCAATATAAAGTCCAATATATTTCAACTGCTCATATAATGGAAAACAAACATTAGTGGTTATTTGTGCTTGAGTTGATTCTGTCAGCATGTTTACATTAATGTAGTACTTAATCACTACAACTGGGTTGGAGCTGACCAGCACTAACGACAAGTGTCCACTATTGCATGATGGAAACGATATTCCTAACTTCAAGTGTAGAAGTGTACGCGATCTTGATCATGAAAGCATGAAAAGCAACTCATAAGGGTCACAACAATATGACAAAGCTTAAGGCAATAACAAGCATCATATGTGTAAGCTTTTCAACAAGGGTACATATAGCTCTGGTAGGATACATAGCATCATTGAGGAGTTTGCAAATTTTCGCCCGCTACATATTACTTGTGCGGGTTTACATAGGTGTCGTGGGTTTTTATTGTGGGCGGGTTTTTACTCCACCTGCTCCAGACCCAACCCATTGCCATCCCTAAAAATGTTTATAGTCAAAACTCAGTCATGTGAGAAATAGTTATGTATCACAATTCACAACCAATTAAACCATAGCAGCCATAAATAGCCATACAGGTTTCATGAAAATTTTAAACCATTTTTGGGTACACAATCTCATCTGATGACCATGTAGATATATCGCTAACCATATAGGTAACATTAATATCGATCAATTCCCAACAAGTTGAAGTGATGGAATATAGATTGACAAGTATTGTAGCGGTACGTAACGATGGTGAGAAGTAATTCTGGTAACCCGTTTGAGAATTAATTATAGTCACTAATGCACCATAGCTTCACAATACTAATTAGTCCATTAGAAGCCACATATGTTCAAACAGGTTTAAAAAAAAAATTAAAGTCCTTATTTGTTTCAAATATTATCTCTTGTCCACAGGTTCCATATCTCTTGCTATTATAGTTTCGTAATTGTTTTATGTAATTAATCATTATAGATTAATTAGTTTCATGGTTCTGATTGGTTGTTACAACAAATTAATATTTCAAGTATGGTGTGTATCGGTTCTGGTTAGGTATCGAATTTCACAAATTAGTTGTTTTCAACTTTCATTGTTTGATAGTAAAAAAGAGTAAAAAAGATCCTATGACATTTCCAGAGTTGCTTGTTTTGAACGAATTATTGATTTCAAGTATCTTACTCTTGTGATTAAAATGATAGTCGATAATATAATTATTCATGGAAAATGTGAAAGTTAATATATATTCTGTCATACCCCAATTTCTGAGGTACTTGAATCCACCGTATCAGTCCCTGGATCAGACGCTGATACGGACATTCTCACAGAATGGCATTTCAGAGTCATACCTTTATTTATTACCGAAACTCATTACAAGCCTTTTGATTACATAAAAGGTCTTTGATATGGCCAGAGGCCTTACAACTCAACACATCACACCACAATGGCCATCGCTGGGAAGCAGCAATGCCACACTTTATTCTACGCAACGGACGGCGGAAGCAGATCCACTCCACAGGCAATCTTGCGCGTGACGACCCTAGTCTTCTTCGCCATCGGCTTGAAAGTCGTATTCTGCTTCTTCCTCTGAATGATTGATTGAGATGGGGAGTGAGTACATAAGGTACTCAACAAGTCCTAACACAAGGGTGACTCATATGCAAGGGTGTTGCCAAGGAATAGGCTGAGGGTTTCCATTGATCGGCCGAAAAGCCAATTTTCAATGCAGGGGTTTGTTTTTGCAAACCAAAACATTTTGTAAAGCTCTAAGTCAACATTGATAAGAACTTAGTGGGGTTGAGTGACCCTGGGGGAGAATAAATCCTTCCCGCCAGTTCCCAAATTTTAACGCTGGCAGACAACCAGCACACGGCTCCAAACCGGCGTTATTCCAAAAACACACACGCCAAGGATAACTCACCCAGAAATCTAATCATTGTGTGGCCATTGCTTTCGCTTTGTCCAATGCCGTGGAACACGGCTATCCGGATAGGTTTTACACTCTGCAGAGGTTGTACACTTTACCCACGAGGCATGCCAGACCTTCCCACCGTCGTGGGTCGGAAAGACACGCTAATGGTTCCGTACCTGCCTAATGTCACCACGGTACCACCTCGGAAAATCAACGACCAGGGGCTTCACATAGGCATAGCATAGCCAATAACTTTCACTTGCAGGATCCGACGCCAATCTCGTCAAGATCTTCTCCTGGCTTCCGATTGCAACTCCCTGCCTCCTGGTGGTACCGGGCGATCACTAGTAGGGTGTGGTTCCAAACCCTGCCCATACAGGGGCTCGTGGTTGCACTAAAGTGCTAGGCAAGGCGGCACATGAACCGGTCCTTATACGACCGAAGCAAGCATCTTCAATAGCTACCCTCCAGCGAGGAGTAGCGTCCCAGAGATAGCCTCCTCACTGAGGACTACCTCGCTTGCTCCCGTCTAAAACATAACCCCCACTATGGGTTTCACTTGCTAAGCCCATCCCTTTTTATTTCACACACACATCACCAAGTCACACTCACACATTTTCACACAAAAAGCAAGTGAAGCAATATTATTAATTACACAGTGTGATAAAACCTAAGCGGCAATATTTTCCAACAAATCATTAAAGGTTAATGCTGTTGGAACCTAGGGCTAACAATGGATTAAGGATAGCAATAAAAAAGGCATGGCTTTCAACAATGATAGGTTACTCTAACATTTAAATCATTTTAAAAGACCATGCATGTTTTAATTTGCACACAAGCTCTAAATAGGATATTTTGTAGGAATTAATTAGGTTAAATATGATCAAGGTGGTTAGGACTTTCCTTCACCAAAATCTTCCTCCTCTAAACCTTCTTCGTAGTCGGGGTCCTCGTGCTCCTCCTGGAAGACTTGATCGCCTATCGAATAATTAAAAGAAAAGCTAAATCTACCGCTTAACACATAATTAAACAATCATTAAAAATAAATAAATAAAATAAAATACTCCACGGAAGGTGGTTCTGATGGAATATGATAGAGGATGATTTTAGATGAATAATGGTGCAAGAACCATTAAATTTGGAGTTAAAAAGACAAAGATATGAATATTTGAATTTAGGAGAAAGGATTAAATTAGGGGTAGATTAACTTTAATTAAGTATAATCTCCACCCTAATTTTCCAGAGGTGTACAAGTGTTGAAAAAGGGTTAGAAATGGTTTTGGAATTTTTTGGGTATTTTTGGGAATTTTTCTGATATTAGAAAAGTGCTCGAAATTTATCTCTGTGTACACTCTCGGGTGTACCCAGCGTTTTGCGCTGCGTGGCAGTGGCTGACATGTGGGCCAGCTGGGGCCGGGGGCCCTGGCCGTTACTGTTTTGTGGACTCGGTCCACAGAGGCGTGGACCGAGCCTACGTGTGTGTGTGTTGCACGTGGGCCGCGTGCACCACGTGTGCGCGCTACGTGGCGGGGTGTGCCGACGCGGCGCCGACGTGGCCGCCACGCGGCCGCCACGCGGACGCCACGCGGTCTCGACGCAGCGCGGCGGCTCCGACGCGGCGGAGGCGGGGGAAAAGTTTCCCGCCTCGCCGGAGAGCTCGCTGGCGAGCACTGAGGCTGACGGAAGGGAAAAAGGAGTGGACGCCGGTGGCCTACGCGTGATGGCGAAGCTGGCGGTGGAGCATGTGCACGTGAGTGAGGCGTGTAGCGGCGGCGCGAGCTCGCCGGAGCTCGGCCGGGGTTCGGCGTGTGAGCGCAGAAGCGCGTGTGCGTGTGCGCGAGCATGATTGAGTGCTCGCGCGCGTGTGTGCGCGCGAGGGGAAGGTGTGGCCGCGCTCGGCTGGGCCGGGGGTGCTCCCACGACGGACGGCGACGGGGAAGAAGGGTGGCGGGCGGCGGTGCTCGGTGGAGACCATGCTCCGGTGCGAGAAGAGGAAGAAAGAGGCGCAGGTGAGAGAGAGAGAGGGTCGGGGAAGCTCACCTCGAGCTTAGTTGCAGCGGGGAGCGGCGGAGAAGCGGCGCGGAGGCTTACCGGAGCTTGACCGGAGTTGGGGAAAAGGGAGAGATTTGGGCTTGTGCGCGAAGGGAGTGAGGGTGTGTGAGCAAAAAGGAGAGAGGAAGGCCGTGGCGCCCTTTTTATAACCGCTCAAAGGCGGTGGAGGGCCGGGAAATATCCCGCGGCTGCCGGGATATTTCGCCGGAGCATGCGGTGGTGCGCGGCGCGAGGGTGGCGGACGGGCGCGCGATGGTGGCCACGCGGCGCGGAGGAGAGAGGGGCCCCGGACGCGGTGTGGTTGCGCGGACGCGTTGTTTTGACGCCGCTGTGGCGTGGAGCTCGAGTTTGCTGGAGTTATGGCGTAGGGGGGGGCTAGGGTTTGATATTGCCGGCGGAATGGGGGAAGGGGGCCCGGACGGGGAAAGAAGAGAGCGGCGCGCGCGACGCGTGGGGGAAGAGAGAGGGAGCACAGCGGCGGGGCAGTAACTCCCGTGCCTCGCGCCGGCCGGTCAGGCGGCGGCGGCGGCGCGAGGTTGACGAAGGGGCTGGCCCCACTCGTCAGCCTCTCGCGGCGGCGTTCGAACGGGCCGGGCGCTAGCTGGGCCGCGGCGCGCGGATGGCCCAGTGGCCTGGTGCAGGAGGAAGGGAGAAGGGAAAGGTTGGGCCGGGCGCGGGAGAAAGAGGAAAGGCGGCCCAGTAACCGGAAATTGCTTTATCTTTTCCTGAGTTTGGATTTTGGATGGAAATCAAAGGAATTTGAATTCGAATTTGAAATTGGATTTCAACACTCACTCAAACAATTAAAATAAAGGCAATAAAAAGGCAAAAATGCACATGAGTGTTTCATGCATGGTTTTAATTTCGAGAAAATTTTAATTGAGCCCTAATTGAGTCTAATCAATTATTTTAAGTTTGAAATTTTTTGAAAATCCACATTTTAGGATTCATCGACATGGCCAAAAATTACGGGTGCTACATATTCAACATGGTGCGTACCAAGACGTCAACAATATTATGAGATAATCACATGATGTGTGATGAAATTGATAAAAATTTCGGGTCCAGTATGTGTTGTTGGGCTGATAGCGACGCTTCTTACCCACGCATGCCACCTATCTAAATGGGTGGAGTAATAGGTCACGCTCCTTGTTAAGGCACGTGACCTATTACCTCTCATTCCTAATAGGCCTTGACGGAGCGGGTCCGTTTCTGACGGCCTTCGCACGTGCCGGTCGCGCGTGCTACGGTGTGCCGAGTGTCCTATAGCTTGCCGAGTGCTTTCCTTCTGACACTCGGACTCTTTTGCAGTAGAAATATGGTGAAGGGAGCTGGATCATTGCTATGTTTTGCATGACTGTTACCTGTAGGCATAATCTAAGCACTCTGCAATTTCACTTGTGAAGTACCTCGAAATGCCCAGGCGTTGAAGCCGATCAACCACCCATAAGCGCTCAAAAATTTCAACAGGGTAGGTAAAGGGTACTGAAATGAAATGAAGATCCAACAAAATTAGTTGCTTATACATGTTAGCAGGCGACTGAAATATGGCGCAGCCATCAGTATTTTTTTATGTCGCTGGATTTTATTCCAGCCATTAGGGATGAAATGACCGGACACTATTATTACCATTTCCTAACCACTTTTTTTCTACAGAAACGAATCTGAAAATGATAAGTACGGAAGTGGAAATGATATTTGAAAACTCAAAATATCGAAAACAATAATTGTAATCGAAACCACTGAGTTTTAACCATGAACCTAAGCAACTCACTTTAACATAAGTCTACAATTCATTTTGCACATGGACAGGAGAGTAATGAGACTTTGCTCCTAACTGGTAAAGATTACATATCATTAAGTTTCTCATGAGGAGCATGGTAAATCATCATGCTTTTCCTTAATCACATAGAACCTCTCCTCCTGAACCTTGGAGGAACCCTCAGAGCACGTAACGTGAGGTCTGCTACTTCTAACCACTACTAGTCGTTAGTGCTGGCCAGCTCCAACCCATTTGTACTTCTAACCACTACTATTCACGGGACTTACCATCAGACAAATAAAAAGGTACAACTGGGTTGGAGCTGGCCAGCACTAACAAGAAGTAGTGTATAGAAGTAGCAGATGTAGAGCAGGATCGGCACACCTCACGCCATGTGAGAAATAGTTATGTATCACAATTCACAACCAATTAACCATAGCAGCCATAAATAGCCATATATAGGTTTCATGAAATTTTGAAACCGTTGTTGGGTACACAATCTCATCTGATGACCATGTAGAGTAAGGATCCGTGTTCTGCAACTTGCTAGCATAGCCTCATCATTGTATTATTTAATAAGTGATTAAGTACTAGCATGATGAGGGTGACTAGTCACAATAATAATTAAATTATGCTGCAGTCATTTTGGTTACAAATTGAGTTAAAACTTTTCTAACCTTTCACAGAGAAATATGCACATCAGTTTTCTTTTCATCCAGGCAAAGATTTATATGTCATTGTTCATACTATTGAACATGTCAACTGAAACATTGATTTGAAAGAACGTAGTGTAGAAGTTGTAATACCCTACTTTTCAGGGGCAAAAGAAAAAGAAAAGAAGAAAAATAAATAAACTCAAATGGGGGTAAAAATCACTCCAAATTTGAACCTTTTTCTAAACTCTTACATTCCGTGAATTTTTTTCCAAAATAAAATTCCACCAAATAATTGAACCTAGTTTGAATTTGAAATTTTTGGAATATAAAATATGTGCTCAAGTGCTTGTGTTCATTTAAAGTTTAATAAAATTTGAACTTTTTGAATTTACAACAAATTAAATAAATTTGTCCTAGTTTGAGCTAATACACTCTGAATTTCAAAAATTTTGAACTTTAAAACATGCATAAACTTCATCATATGCACTCTTGCCTTTTATCTGGTTCATTTGTGTTTTTATTTGAATCTTGTCTTCATCCAAATTTGAAATCCCAATAGAAATTGAATTCGGGAAAAGATTAAACGATTTCCTTATCCACCTACCCCTGGGCCAAATCTTCCCTTTCCCTTCTTCCCGGCCCGGTCCACTCTTCTCTTCCCCTTCCCTTCCCCGCGGCCTGCTTCGGCCCAGAACCAGCCCAACAGCCGCGCCCTCCTCCTCCTCCCGCCGACAGGGGGGCCCCACCTGTCGGGTTTCGTCCCCACGCGGCGCGCCGCCGCGCCCGGGCCCCGGCCGTCGACCCGCCTCCGCCGCTCCCGCCGCTCTGCCGGAAGCTGCCGTAGCCGCCAAGCTTCGTCGTCTATTTAACGACCCGCGCCCCGTTCTTCCCCCGGCTTTTCTCTCTCTCTCTCGCACTTGAGCTCCTCACCGGAACCTAGGGTTCCGGCGAGCGACGCCGCAACACTTCCCGGCCTCCCCTGCCACCACCGCGCTGCCGGTAAGCTTCACCGCGTCACTCTCTCTCTTCTCCGCCCCTCCTTTCCCTCTCTCGTCGCGTGCTCGAGCACCTCACCAAGCTCCGCCGCCCGCCATTCGATCTCCTCGTCGCCGACTCGCCTCCGTGCACCTCCGCCCCGGAAGAAGACCCCAAATGACCCCACGCGCGCCCCTCTTGCTCCTCCTCCTCTCTTTTCCCTCCCTTCGCACGCCCGCGCTAGATCCCGTCGCTCCCCGCCGCTGCGACCACCTCCGGCAGCCGCTCGCCGCCGTTTCTTCGCTCACCATCGTCGACGTGCTGGCCCACCAGCTGCGCCGTCACGCGGTGAACCTCGACGTCCACTCCCCGTCACTCCTTCTCCCTTCTAACCGCCGCCGGCGACCTCCCCGGCGAAGCGCCGCCGCACGCCCGCTCTCCAGTCCACCGTGGACTGGTGGACCGCGGCCCTACCCCGGTCCACGGGTCCATGAACCCGGTCCACCGGTTTTTCTAATTTCTCAAAATCCTTTATTCCTTTATTGCGTCAGCGCCACGCAATAAATAATTTCCAATACGAAAATAAATCAGAAATCCAGAAAATCCCCGGGCCCTGTACATTTTGCAGATAAGCCCCTGACCTTTTCAATAATCTTGTTTAAGCCCTGCATTTTTACAGAAAAGTACCTAAACTTTTCTTTAATTATGTTTTAGCCCCTATCCTTTTACACCTAGACCCCTAAACTTTTCCATAATTACAGATAGGTCCCTAGACTTATTCTGTAATTACACTTAAGCCCCCAAAGACCTTTTTATAATTACAACTTAGCCCTCCAATCTTTAAATGTCCATATCTTTTTAATCCGAACTCCGTTTTGGGTGATTTTTGCGCCCACGGGTTCGTGGAATCGCGAAGTACCTCATGGTACTATCCATGGAACCGCACACTAGGTTTAGAAATCTTTACCTCCTAATATATCTCTCACTCCTTATATCTTTTCTCAGCAGATCATGCGATGATCACGCATGTCGCAAATATCTGCGCATGTAAACCTAACCCATCCTGTGATGCTATTCCGCCTAATATCTCCCGCACCTCTCAATTCATCTTCGTATAACCTATCCATTCTTTTGCTCGCTAGCATTAAACCTAGCGATCATTCGTATCGATTCACTTCCAACCTAGTACCCTTATCCTATCACAAACAAAATCTCGAACCTAACCTAAATCAACCCTCGCTCGATCAAACCTAACCTAGCATCCTTGCCCAACTCCTTTTGATTTATTGCTCTGCTCTTATAATTGATCATTTGTTGGATCTTATCGGAGTTATCTGATATTTTAATTGCCTTTTGCCCTTATTGGATTTGGCATTTTATTTGCAGCCATGCATTCATATCACGCATAATCACGTACACACGCTGCATATACCATCACCTGCATTCATGCATGTTCTTTTTATAGAAATAATACAGAAGCTTGCATATTAGATATGCACGCAATCACTATCAATGAAGCGCATGCATCTCCTCATCTTCACCCTATGGTGTTCAACCAACGAGGACCATATGCATAACCACACGCCTATGTTCATATATTAGAGAAAATAGATAACTAATAACTTGTCTAGGTGAATATGGCCCTTACAAGGCCAGGTATATCACCTATGACACATAGCATACCCTGCATTAATTATGCTGCATCATACATGGTTCATGTCTCTCGTTCTTCACCGAAGTTTCTTTTGGATCTTAATTGGCTTTATCCGATCTTTATTTCTTTTGCCCTTTTATTTTCTTTGGCGGTAGTTTATACGTACTGTTTTATGCGATAGTTTACGCGAGAGCCAAGGAAGAGCTTGAGGAATTCGAAGAGCTGCTGAGGACTCCAAGCGCGAAGACCAACTCGGAGAAACAAGCCTCGAGTCAGAGTTTAAAGTTTAGGAAAGCGATTTCCAGGCAAGCCCTAACTCCCATTGATCATGTTGATCCTATGTTTGCAAATAATCCCACATAGAGCTTGATTTCAAATAAAACATGCATGGTATTTAAAGATGATTTAAATGCTTAGAATGACCTAAGTAATTGTTGATTGCCATGCCTTGATATTGCTTATCCTAATTCCCTTGATAAACCTAGGAACCACCATCATTAATTCTCAATGATGAGTGGATCAATATGCTGCTTAGGATTCATTCACCGTGTACTTAATAAAATCTGATACACATGCTTTTTGTGTAAAAATGTGTGCGTGTGCTTGGTGATGAGTGTGTAAAGTGAAAATGGGTGGGAATAGTAAATGCAACCCATAGTGGGGGTATGCTTTTGACGGGAGCAAGCGAGGTAGTCCTCAGTGGGGAGGCTATCTCTGGGACGCTACTCCTCGCAGGAGGGTAGCTATTGAAGATGCTTGCTTCGGTCGTATAAGGACCGGTTCATGTGCCGTCTGGCCTAGCACCCTCGTGCAACCACAAGTCCCTGAATGGGCAGGGTTTGGAACCACACCCTACTAGTGATCGCCCGGTACCACCAGGAGGCAGGGAGTTGCAATCGGAAGCCAGGAGAAGATCTTGACGAGATTGGCGTCGGATCCGGCAAGTGAATGTTGTTGGCCTTATTATGGTTATGTGAAGCCCCTGGTCGTTGATTTTCCGAGGTGGTACCGTGGTGACACTGGGCAGGTACGGGACCATTAGTATCCAGTCGGAACCAGGGCACTGGGAAAGACTGGGTACCTTGTGGGTAAAGTGTACAACCTCTGCAGAGTGTATAATCTATCCGGATAGCCGTGTTCCACGGTATTGGACAACGCGAAAGCCATGGCCACACAATGATTAGATTTTTCTGCGTGAGTTATCCTTGGCGTGTGTGTTTTCGGAATACACCGGTTTGGAGCCGTGCGCTGGTTTCCGGCCAGCACTAAAATTTGGGAACTGGCGGGATGGATTGCATCTCCCCCAGGGCCAACCAACCCCACTATATTTAATCTCTATACCTGACTTAGTTTGCGAACGGGTTTTGTTTTCCAAAACCAACCCTTGCATAAAATTGGCTTTCCGCCGATATAATGATGAACCTCCAGCCTTTTATGCAAGGGGGTTCATCATTATATCGGCGGAAAGCCAATTTTATGCAAGGGTTGGTTTTGGAAAACAAAACCCGTTCGCAAACTAAGTCAGGTATAGAGATTAAATATAGTGGGGTTGGTTGGCCCTGGGGGAGATGCAATCCATCCCGCCAGTTCCCAAATTTTAGTGCTGGCCGGAAACCAGCGCACGGCTCCAAACCGGTGTATTCCGAAAACACACACGCCAAGGATAACTCACGCAGAAAAATCTAATCATTGTGTGGCCATGGCTTTCGCGTTGTCCAATACCGTGGAACACGGCTATCCGGATAGATTATACACTCTGCAGAGGTTGTACACTTTACCCACAAGGTACCCAGTCTTTCCCAGTGCCCTGGTTCCGACTGGATACTAATGGTCCCGTACCTGCCCAGTGTCACCACGGTACCACCTCGGAAAATCAACGACCAGGGGCTTCACATAACCATAATAAGGCCAACAACATTCACTTGCCGGATCCGACGCCAATCTCGTCAAGATCTTCTCCTGGCTTCCGATTGCAACTCCCTGCCTCCTGGTGGTACCGGGCGATCACTAGTAGGGTGTGGTTCCAAACCCTGCCCATTCAGGGACTTGTGGTTGCACGAGGGTGCTAGGCCAGACGGCACATGAACCGGTCCTTATACGACCGAAGCAAGCATCTTCAATAGCTACCCTCCAGCGAGGAGTAGCGTCCCAGAGATAGCCTCCCCACTGAGGACTACCTCGCTTGCTCCCGTCTAAAACATAACCCCCACTATGGGTTTCACTTGCTAAGCCCATCCCTTTTTATTTCACACACACATCACCAAGTCACACTCACACATTTTCACACAAAAAGCAAGTGAAGCAATATTATTAATTACACAGTGTGATAAAACCTAAGCGGCAATATTTTCCAACAAATCATTAAAGGTTAATGCTGTTGAAACCTAGGGCTAACAATGGATTAAGGATAGCAATAAACAAGGCATGGCTTTCAACAATGATAGGTTACTCTAACATTTAAATCATTTTAAAAGACCATACATGTTTTAATTTGCACACAAGCTCTAAATAGGATATTTTGTAGGAATTAATTAGGTTAAATATGATCAAGGTGGTTAGGACTTGCCTTCACCAAAATCTTCCTCCTCTAAACCTTCTTCGTAGTCGGGGTCCTCGTGCTCCTCCTGGAAGACTTGATCGCCTATCGAATAATTAAAAGAAAAGCTAAATCTACCGCTTAACACATAATTAAACAATCATTAAAATAAAATAAATAAAATAAAATACTCCACGGAAGGTGGTTCTGATGGAATATGATAGAGGATGATTTTAGATGAATAATGGTGCAAGAACCATTAAATTTGGAGTTAAAAAGACAAAGATATGAATATTTGAATTTAGGAGAAAGGATTAAATTAGGGGTAGATTAACTTTAATTAAGTATAATCTCCACCCTAATTTTCCAGAGGTGTACAAGTGTTGAAAAAGGGTTAGAAATGATTTTGGAAATTTTTGGGTATTTTTGGGAATTTTTCTGATATTAGAAAAGTGCTCGAAATTTGTCTCTGTGTACACTCTCGGGTGTACCCAGCGTTTTGCGCTGCGTGGCAGTGGCTGACATGTGGGCCAGCTGGGGCCGGGGGCCCTGGCCGTTACTGTTTTGTGGACTCGGTCCACAGAGGCGTGGACCGAGCCTACGTGTGTGTGTGGTGCACGTGGGCCGCGTGCACCACGTGTGCGCGCTACGTGGCGGGGTGTGCCGACGCGGCGCCGACGTGGCCGCCACGCGGACGCCACGCGGTCTCGACGCAGCGCGGCGGCTCCGACGCGGCGGAGGCGGGGGAAAAGTTCCCCGCCTCGCCGGAGAGCTCGCTGGCGAGCACTGAGGCGGACGGAAGGGAAAAAGGAGTGGACGCCGGTGGCCTACGCGTGATGGTGAAGCTGGCGGTGGACCATGTGCACGTGAGTGAGGCGTGTAGCGGCGGCGCGAGCTCGCCGGAACTCGGCCGGGGTTCGGCGTGTGAGCGCAGAAGCGCGTGTGCGTGTGCGCGAGCGTGATTGAGTGCTCGCGCGCGTGCGTGCGCGCGA
>RWGY01000009.1:3002185-3150316 GCA_007726485.1 Eragrostis curvula
TGTCAATATTGGCG
This sequence comes from Eragrostis curvula, assembly GCA_007726485.1. Lineage (NCBI taxonomy): Eukaryota > Viridiplantae > Streptophyta > Magnoliopsida > Poales > Poaceae > Eragrostis > Eragrostis curvula. Next base: position 3,002,200 of record RWGY01000009.1, read on the forward strand.
CGGTTTGCATAGAACCATTGTTTCGCTTTCCCAAGGAGGGAGAGCGGAAACAAACGGAGCTTGATAGCATCTTGATTGCCTTCTCCCGTGCCTGACGTGTTGCATATTTCTAGGAATTGTTGGAGATGAGAGTTGGCGTCCTCGGAAGCCTTCCCACAAAAGGGTATGGCTTGCACCATAGTGATGAGGCTGGACCTTATGTTAAGTCCGGCGTCACCAACGTCGACGTTGGGTCCAATGGGCACATTGGCGACGGTGGGCGCAGAGTATTCACGAAGGGTCTTTTCAGCCATGACGTTTGACGTAGATGGTGCGGAAGATGCGGGTTCGCTTGTCGAGAGTACTTGAGGGGAGACGACGACGCGGTGTCGAGTCTTCCTCACAAGTGACTCGGGATTATCAACAAAGTTTTTCGGCAAGTCGAATCCACGCATACACTATCCTGTTTTCACATCAAAGAGAAAACAGATCAAGGTTAGCCTGCATGGGCAATGGTTAAACCACATCAAGTGTAATCATGAACAATCATTGTACTCTTGTTAACCAATGTCTTCCCCGGCAACGGCGCCAGAAATGCTTGTTGGCGTCTCTTACGGTCACGCGGGAAACACGCGACCGCGGGGAGACGCCGGGGGTTATGGAATTGTTCACTTGCACTATTTAACCAAATAATCCACAACTAGTAACAAGTACTAGATATGAATTATAAGGTTTGTCATGTTAAATAGAATATCTGCAAGCGGACGGATAACCCGTTGTAGCATTTCACCCGAGAGTATTCCAGGGTATCGTATTTATATTTTCCCAAAGGAAGACATGGTTGACAAGAGTACTTATGTTCATGGTGTTACAAACGATAAGTGATATAACCACATTCCAATGCAGGGGTAAGGTTTAATAATAATAAGGATAGTGCGACACACACGAAGGCATTCCACTCTCTCTAATAAAAGGCGAGAGACAATCCTAAGCAATGCTAAGTTAGACTAGCGAGCTACTACTCCAAAGGTACAACATTCATATAGCGTGCACAACCTCTACCTATCATCTAGCGTCATGCAAGCACAAGCAAGCGTCTAATGCCTAGGCAACATCGGGAGATCCGGCATACGCAAGGTCTGCCTCGCGACTCCGGCCTATTTACGTACTCCTATGCCGTGCCCGAACGTGGAGGGTTCCTTTGGATGGACAGGGCTGTCACTTCCTGCCACCTACCTCTACAAACCGTGGGACACGCACATACCCAAGGGTGGATAGACTACCCCGGCACCATGCCGGCGTTACTAACCACGACTCTAGATCCCTCGAGGCACCCCCAACCCTTCGGATCGACGGGGTGATAAATCTAGAGCACCTTTGCAGGACAATGAGCCCGATGCCTAAACATGAGAACAACTAGCCTAACTAGCATAAACTGGATAAAAGGGATCAAAGCTAGCACTAAGTCATGCATAAGCGTTTGTCGCTCAAGAACGAGCGACGAACGATGAACGATTAAGCAAGTTCAAGAATAATCGATGATCGAGTATGAACGAACGAAGAACGAATGATGAACGAGCATAAACGAACAACGAACGATCATACAAGATCATGATAGAACTAGCAAGCTCATAACAACTATATGAATACTTGTATTCCATAGATTAAATAACAAGTCTTACAAAGAGAGAGGAAGGATACAAGAGCGCTACCCAATTCTCCACAAGACTTTGGGAGCAATAGGGCAACCCACTACTCAGCCTAGCACTACCTAGAATTGCCTCTAGCTCTAGTGTGAGGAGGAGGGAATGATCCTTGTGTATTGTGTGTGTGTGTGTGTGAATGAGGGGGGGGGGGGGGGTGCCCCTCCTTATATAATCCTTGAAGGTCGGTTTCTGGAGGCGGTTCCGCAGGTCGGTGGCATTTAATGCAGGTGGAACCGACCTCCAGAGGTCGGTATATAACCGCCATAGAAAGGTGGGCCCAGGGGACCACCCTGCCAGGTCGGCCGACCTGGCCAAGGGGGGTCTGCCGACCTGTGCCTGGCCCCTCCTGGGCTGGGCTTTGGCAGGTGGCTCCCCCTCTGGTTGCTCTTCTCTGATCCAGGTGCATTAGGCCTTGGTTGTGTTGGACTTGGGCGAGATTTGGCCTTTTTGTCTTGAAGTTGTATTCCCGCGGCGAACGTTGTTTTGTAGAAGTGTTGATTCATCGCCTTGGGGCATGATTTCACCTGGATTTCTCCCTTATTCCACCTGCACACTAAAATCTAGAGGTACATGTGGAAATAGGTTATTCTTAAATAAAATGCGTGTAAAGAATGTCCAATCCTTCTTGTTTGTTGAGCTAGTAGACGGCCGAAATTGGTCCGTAACGACCGTCAACAGTGTTATGGGTGGTGGTGGTGGTAACTCCTCTTGCGCGGAGTGAATGTGTCGAGGCGCTTGCAGCATCTTCGGAATGGGGTTGACCTGTGGTGCTGAAAAGTATTGCGCCGGCTGAAAAACGGAGGGCTAAGACATTATGTGTTGGTACATTGGTGTCGTTGGTTGTGACATGAAGTGTTGCGGAGGTGGTGGAGGTATTGGCATTGGTGAGTACTGTGGTTGTGCTTGCCACTGAGCGTCGGCAGATGCGTTGTTTGCGGGCTTCGTTGCTGCTTGAGGTTGATCCTTTGCTTTCATTCTCTCTAGGACCCCCTCTGTCTCCGAGCATTCTTTGGAGGTATGCCCTTGATCGGGTCCGTGAAAAATGCAATATGGTTTACGAGGCTCTTGGTTCCTTCCTCTGCCTCGGCCTCTTCCTCTTCCATTTCTTCCACCCCTTTGCTGGTTGCTTTCGTGGGCCGCTTCGGGTCGCTGGGTACTTTCTATTTGGTTTATGTATTGGGGCTGATCTTCTCTGCCTCGCCTTCTTGAGCTGTTCCATTCTTGCTGATTCTTGTTCGTACTTCTGCTTGCCTGTTTTTGGCTATTCAGGGCTGCTATCCTTCTTCTGTAATCGTTGTCCGCTCTGCAATATTTTGCCAATTCTGCGTATAACTCTTCGATTGTAGTTGGGTAATTCATTGACAGGTGCGTTGCGCATGGGCCTGCTCGGAGCCCCAATATTGCTGCTTCTATTGCTGAGCTGTCTTTGACATCTGGAGCTTGCGATCTCATTTCCACTAATCTTCGGAAATAGTCTTGCAACGGCTCCTTCTCATCTTGGACGCAGGTTCTTAGGTCTAGTGCTGTTACCGTTTTTCTGAGGAAGCCCTGGAAATTTTGCACCAGTTTGCCCCTTAGGTTTTCCCAGGAATAGATTGTCTCTGGACGAAGTGATGAGTATCAGTCCAGCGCTGGTCCTTCGACTGCAGTTACAAATTTCTTGGCTAGCACCACATCATTTCCTCCGGCCGAAGAGATTGCGGCTTCGTAGCTCATGAGGAATTGTCTTGGATCGGAGCGACCGTTGTATCTTGGCAGCGGGATTGGTTTGTAAGTTGATGGCCAGGGTGTGAGTTGTATGCCTTCGGATAATGGAGAGTTTTTGTCAAACTTGCTGATGATTCCTGTGGTCCTTCGGGTTGTTGACCCGGTTGGAGGGTCAAGGTGCTGGTTTCGCAGTTGTTGTTGTTCTTCCCGATTCAACTCGTTTTCTAGCTGTAGTATGGCTGCTCCTGTTTCTTCGATTCTGGACTAGATCCTCGTTGTTGAGTGCCTGTTCGCCTCTTCGTTGTGTGCGCTTCTGATTTCTCTAAGTCTTTTCAATTGTCTTTCGAGCCTTAGCAGGTCGCGAAGCTCTTCTTCTTCTGCTGTGTTTTGCGCTCTTTGTGCTTGAGCATCACTGGTCTCCGGGATCTCAAATGCTACTCTTCTAGTTCCGTCGGCTTGAGCTTGGTCTTCGTTTGAATCTGTTTCTGTATCGTGCGGGTTCAGAAGTTCTTCTTCTGTTGGTTCCGCTTGTCGATTCACATTGTTTCCTTGTGCAGTGTTGTCTTGCCCTGTGGATACGATTGCTCACTCCGGGTTCTCATTTTCTGTTCGAGAACCTATGATCCGCAAAGCGGGTTCCCGAAGCAGTGGTACTGGCGCTTCGGGATCCCCTTGCGGAGCTCTTGACGCCTGGGACCTTGTGGAAGGACCCGGCGACACTGGGTCCACTCCCGAAGCCCCGGGCGTCGTCTTTGCTCTTTTAGGTGCCATGCAAGCTTTCTCTTCGTGCTAAAACCACGGTGGGCGCCAAATGTTGGGTTTTTACCTAGGTAAACTCCCCAAACACCGGGTTAGCATTGAGATGCTTCGCATAAAAAGTATGGCACGAAGTATTTCATTCCGACAGCATGTTCGCCCTTACGAGCTTACAAAAACCGTCCCCCTGCACAGGGGAGGTGAGGGAGTATTTATACCCGGATCAGGATTACATGAGATGGTCTAAACTACCCCTGATCTGGGCTTATCGATCCTGGAATATTCTGTACATTATTGTCCGAAGGGCATTATGGTCATTACATCTCTGCCCCCCCTTGGTGGCCTTCAAACCCTAATGTGACGATGACGTCAGGCCTTCGCAGATGATGGCCCACCATCGAAGGCTTCGTGGCGACGCTCACAGTGCCCTCGATGATCCCGAAGCCTTCCTTCGCGACAGGCTTGGCCCGCGGCTTTGCTTCCCGAACCCAAAGCCTTCTTCCGGGCCGCGCGTTCCTTCAGCGCGGCGAGCTTCAACCCGGGAGAGCCCCAATGGGCGAAGCCTGAAGGGACATTCAGCACGGCGAGCTTCAACCCGGGAGAGCCCCAACGGGCGAAGCCCGAAAGGGGCCTTGATTGATTAACTGACAGGCTTCGCATCATGGTCTGGTGAGATTGTCGTCCCTGCAGGAATCAAGCCGGTCACCCGGAGCGAAGCTCGCCGCGCTGAAGGAACGCGCGGCCCGGAAAAAGGTTTCGGGTTCGGGAAGCGAAGCCGCTGGCCAAGCCCGTCGCGAAGGAAGGCTTCGGGATCGTCGAGGGCGCTGTGAGCGTCGCCACCCGAAGCCTTCGATGGTGGGCCATCATCTGCGAAGGCCTGACGTCATCATCACATTAGGATTTGAAGGCCACCAAGGGGGCAGAGATGTAATGACCATAATGCCCTTCAGACAATAATGTACAGAATATTCCAGGATCGATAAGCCCAGATCAGGGGTAGTTTAGACCATCTCATGTTACCCTGATCCGAGTATAAATACCCCCTCACCTCCCCTGTGCAGGGGGACGGTTTTTGTAAGCTCGTAAGGGCGAACATGCTGTCGGAATGAAATACTTCGTGCCATACTTGTTATGCGAAGCATCTCAATGCTAACCCGGTGTTTGGGGAGTTTACCTAGGTAAAAACCCAACAGTGACACTAGCATACACTATACTATTGTACTATATTATAGTCCAGTAAGCCTATATGTATATTGAGAACTCATATATATGAATGATTACTTATAATTCTTTGAAGTAAGAATTTACAAAAAGAATATTCTGCAGATATAACTAATACATTTCAATATTTTTTTTGGAAGATCCATATCCACATAAACAAGATAAAAGATGCACTCACAACATAGGCTAAACAAATATCTGTCAGTGAAATGCAATCGCATAAAGAAGAACAAAATGGCACACATATCGGATGATGAACCTTATTTTTGAGTGGGCTTGTCAGCCTCAATAACTGTTTTAAGTAGGAGAATTTACCTTCATGCGACCATCTATCATTCATCATCACATGCCATTTCGTAAGGAAACAAGTGTGACATATACTCGCTGCAATGATTATACATGGAATTTTTACAGTACCTTAAATAACATTGACAGTTCATTTTAACTCGATCGATGATGTTTTTTTTTCGGAAAGGGCATGATTATAGGTAGATTTTGTTCCGAGTTAGAATTTTTGACCCTAACAAATGTGACATGATTTTTTTCCCAGAGAGAATATGACATGATTTTATTCCTAGGAAAAAGCGGCTGATCTGTATCTCGTTACTTCGGAACAACTATCTTTTTAAGCAACTAGATTTCGGATGAAGAAAAAATGTTACATGCACGTACGTATACATACATTGGCCAAGTTCGTACCAGGTTTAATTTTGTGCCCAACACATCAACCAGCTCATTACTTCTCTCGAATGTGTACTAACCATGACGTGTGGGAGATGGAGCGGTGATGCAGTGGTTAGAAGGTGGCGCCAATGATCAATACAAGAGGCACACAAACAAGACAGAAACTAGATGGAATTGCAACTCACAATTTCCTTCTAGACTTCACTAATATCAGTGGATAATTTTATCTTCATCTATTTTACTCTCTAGAACCAAATCACATCACTTATTTAAAGACCATGCAAGGTCAATATCTAGTAGAGGAAAAGGCCTTGCAGGGCCAGCAATCTAGAAGATAAAAAGCTAAATAAAACTGAACACACAGGACCATCAGCCTTCTCTGAAACTAAATACTCATAGGCAAGACCGTTAAGCTTCCTTCCACACTGCATGTTCAAATCGTTGCTGTTGTATGGATCTCCTTGATATTGAATGAGATGCTTCACAGTTAACACGTTAGATGTGCGAAGATGGCTTGGCAGTTGTAGTTGATATGCATTATGATTGGTCTTACGCAGAATCTTGCATGGATCAATTTTTCGTTTGCTTAACTTGTTGTATTGACCAGCTGGAAAATGATCTTTACTTAAGACAGCCCACACTAAATCACTTGATTCAAACACAAGGCGCCGACGCTGATCCCCCACAGCTTTATATCTAGCATTGCTTTCAGTGATCCGTTGTTGAACTAACTTGTGAAGTGAGCTCAAGTCAGCAATAAGTAATCTGCATGCCTGCTTTTCTTTCCTACAGAAGGTATAGGTGCTAAATCAAGTACACAATCTGGCACTCCACCATATACTACCTCAAACGCACAAAATCCAGTAGAGCAATTTGGGGTGCGGTTGAAGGAAAATTCAGCAAATGGTAAAATTTGATCCCATTATTTTGGTTTGTCACCCACAAGAGCATCTAACAAATTATGTCTGACCATCTGTTTGTGTATGGTAAGTTGTGCCAAAATTCAAAGTAGTACCCATTTGCTTCCACAGAGACCGTCAAAAGTGGGACATAAACTTAGTATCCTGATCAGACATAATACTTCGAGGAATTCTGTCGTACCCCATTTCTGGAATATGTTGTGCATTCTGTATCAGTCCCTGGATCAAGTAGCTGATACGCACAAGAACACAGATATGATAATCAAAAGCATACTTCGAATAGGTAAATAAGTATAATACCTGAGATATTTGTCCCTTAGCAGCGGTACGACAAGGATTTATAAATATCCAAGCCCGTCCGTCTGGCTAAAGGTGAAGCAGACAGCGGAAACCATGGCCCAAAGCCACAAGCAAACTTGAGATGTAGAACCGAAAACCCGAACGTCGTCGCCTTCTACGAAGTCTTCTCCAATCTAAACCAACAATCGCAAACGCGTGAGTACATAAGGTACTCAGCAAGCCCTACACTACACAAGGGTATATATATATGCATACTTGGTCTTAGCAAGGGGGAGGCTGTACGGTTTGGTTGCAGAAAGCAAACTTTATGCAGGGTTTACTAAAGCAAGACAAGGATTCATAGATAAAAACAGAGAAGTTGATTGTCAATATTTTAGTTGGTTGGCCCTGGGGGAGTATGGGCATTCCCGCCAGTTCCCACATTTTAGTTGGGCCTTCTGACCTCACGGGTCATACCGACCCGGCACACTTGCCATCACTTCCAAAACACGGGTCGACTACAACCCACTCACACGTCAAGGGAAGAGAGAGGTGGCTAATCCATACGTGCGCAACCATAATGTGTCATATGCCGTGACAACGTCCATCCGGATGAATTTTACACTCTGCAGAGGTTGTACATCTTTTCCCACGGGCTATGCACTCTTGTACGGAGAGTAACATAACGCTTAATCCATCTCCTCCGAGTGTCCCCACAATTCCACCACGGGACGCGCCCAGGGGCTTATTTGACAAACAGGTAACCACTCCCCCGAGCAAGGCTGCGGGTAACTCCCCTGTGTCAAGCCAGACCGCGGTTAATTGTACTCCCCCGCGTCTTCTCCTGGTCCCCCGTTGCCCGGCTGGCCTCCCGATGGTTCTTGCAGTGGGCACCAAGAAGGTAGGGTAAGTCCTTCCCATTACGGGTTCCGTGGTTGTACGAGAAATCATTATGTTACGGGCGTCAGAACCGGTCCTTATATGGCCGGGCAAGCACCAGATCCCACATTAGGGGTCTATCACACAATTCCACCATTCACTATTGGCCTTGCCCGCAATCCAACCCATCCCATCGTCACTGTCACCATCATCACCATCACCTAACACAGTTGTGCTACTCCCAGACCCAATATATATCACACACACCACCAAACTCATTTAACACAGTTGTAAAAGCATATATGTGAGTATGGTGTAGCAATGTAGAGACATTGCAGGGGTCCTAAGCGTTCTAGTAGCAAGGTAAAAGTGCCATCATTGAAATAATGGAACTATCCTAGGGTTATCAAGGTGACAGGTAAACAAGGGTAAACAAGGATTCAGATATTAAATGCCCTAGTAACAGACATCAATATCAATAAGCAAATAGGACCATAGCTACACAAGCAGTAAAATAACAAGTAATGCATAATACGAGAACAGGCTCCATAGGTGCATTGCAAAAACAGTAGGTTCAATCATGATCAAGGAGACGTAGAGCTTGCCTGATAAACGTTATCCTAATCTTCAACCAAGTTCTGAGTCTTCACGATCTTCTGACAAGGTCGACGTCTTCAAGTTCGCCCTTGAAGCTCGTGTCTTCTGGATCTTCCTTGAATTCTTCTGGCTCTTCCTCGGATCTCACGTAAGCTAGCGCATACAAATATACCGTATAAACAAACTACCACAAAATAAAATAAAATAAGATCGAGAAGAACCAAGTAAGAATCCAATTAACTCCAATAAGAACCGACATAACACTGGAGAAGGACAAAAGACATAACACATGCATGATGCGTTAGGTTTTACTTTAAGGGGGGTCTTATTATCTTAAAAGACTATTAGGGGAATGCATCAAGCACTAGGGCTTTTGACGTGAATGAGAGATGCTAAACCATGATAAGTGCATGCTAGCGTGTGTGTAGGTGGAAACGATGTGTGTATGTGTTATCGGTGCATTGGCGACATTTCGACTCTATATAGGTCGTAACCTATATAAAGGTTCATGCCACACTTGCACAATGTGCGCGGTGTGTCAGTTTAATTACTTACTTAAATTAAGGTATTAGCTAATGGTGATTATCTATTAATTACTTACTAAGTTGGTTAGTTATTAAGATTAAGCTACTAATTATTTATCATTAGCTAAGTGCGTAACGACGGTGCGTGTACGTGATCATGCATGACATGGATGCATAGTTGCAATCGATTAAGATCGACTAGCAATTAAAATAGCAATCAGTAATAAAACCAATAAAGTTCCACGAAAGACCATATATAAACAGGAAGGGTAAATTAACAGAGTTGGAGAACGATAAGTGATAATTGAGCTAGGTTAGGCTTGTAGCTTAGCTGCGATGAAAAGGGTATTAGGTTTTGAAGTGAAATGGTAGAACGGGATTGGTAAGGTTCACACTAAACGACAAGGTGAGCGATTATGACATGCCAGATTGATGTCGCATGATTTATTGATAAGGGATATATCAAAAGAAAGAGGAGTTTAGGGTACTAGGGTCTGCTGGTATGTGTTTGAGGTGTCAAAAATAGCACCAAAGGGTGCTACGCGTTTCTACGAACGCGTGAGCGCGAGAATCGCTCAAAACGGAGTTACGGTTGAAAAGATATGGCTATTTGAAGTTTCCAGGGGCTTACTTATAATTACAGAAATATACCAAGGGCATATCTGTAATTATAGAAAGGTTATAGGGACTGAAATGTAATTACAGAAAGATTTGGGGGGACCTATCCGTAAATACATAAAAGTTTAGGGGCTTTGGTGCAAAAGACATGGGCTAAAGTATAATTACAGAAAAGTATAGGGTCCTTTCTGTAAAAAGACAGGGTTAAAAGATAATTATCAGAAAGTATAAAGTTGTTTCTGTAAAAAGACAGGACCTAAGCATAATTACAGAAAAGGTCAAGGACCTATCTGTAAGATTTCAGGGGCTGGGGATTTTCCAGGGTTTCTGCATTTATTTTCCTATTGGAAAATCATGAGCCGAGTGCACCAGATCTGTGGACCAGGCCCATGGCTCGGGTTCATGGTGAGCCAGATCAATCTGAGCCGCTGGATGGGAGATGGAGAGCCAGGATTTAATGAAACGAAGGGGTATGGCTGGCTTCTAATCTGGATCGTTGGTTTAGGAACGGACGGCCGACGGCGACGGGGGGCGTCGCACGGTGGCCGCCGGCGACGGAGCGCGGCGGCGCCATTGGCGGCTCGCCGGAGCTCGCCGTTTCGGCGCTCCGGTGACCCAAATTTGATGGGGATTGGTCCAGGAGAGAGAGGAGGAAGTGTGGAGCTCACCAAGGGGTTGCGTGAGGTCGGGAGAGCGGTGGAGGCGGCTGGCGACGTCGAGGCGAGGGGCGCGGCGCTGACGCTCGACGTTGGCCTGCCTCTGGTGGCGGAGCAGGACGAAGAAGAGAGCCGTGAGGCGCGACACGTTGGGGAAGAGCTTGAAGGCAAGGCCGCGTCGACGAAGGGGCCGTGGGCACGCTCGGCGTCGACGGGGCGCGTTGTTCGGTTCTGGCGTCTGGTGGTGAGGGCGAGGAGCGAGGGGCGTCGCGTCTCGGCGGGCCGACGCGGTGCGCGGCGTCGAGGCGGAGCTGGGCGACGGGACGTCGCCGAGGCAGGAGGCCGGGACGCGTTGGGGAGGGGCGCGGCGCGCGGCGTGCGTTGGCGAGGACGGCGCTCGCGGCGCGGGGCAGAGAGCGTGGCGCGTCGTCAAAGCGTGCGTCGGAGAGGTGCACGTCAGCGAGGCGGTGCTGACGCGCGTGCAGGGCGAGCAAGGCGCGGCCGGGAAGGTGGCCGTCGCTGGGCTGGCGCGGCGGCGGACGGCGGCGCGCGGTGGTGATGTGGCTCTGGTGCTCGAAAGGCGGCGCGGAGTAGTGCGTCCGATGCAGGTCACGCTGGTGAAGCTAGACCACGCTCGCAGGGAGCAGGGGAGGGCTCCATGGCGACGAATCGGGGTGACCGTCGTCGGAGAAGAAAGGGGGGAAAAGAAGAAATTGCAGCTGCGCGGTGCTCGGATGGAAGAAATGAGAGTGAGGGAAGGAGGAGAGGGGTGTCGCGCACGCGACTTTATAGGCAGAGGGGAAGGAGGAAGCTTCTCCGCGAAGGCTTGCCAGCTCGTCGACGAATCGGGGTGAGGGAGGAGTTATGGCGCGCGGCACGGCGTCGAATGAGAGCTGGACAGCGGCCTCGCGTGCCAGACGTTGCCAGGTCGGTGTGGAGTAGGGCAATGGGGGCGCGACACGCGCGTACTGCGGCGCGGACCGGCGGTCCGGCGGCGGCGGCGGGCGTTCTGTCCGTTGGGCAGAAGGAGGAAGAAGGCGGAGGTGGGCCACGCTGGGCCGAGCGGGCCATTGCTGGGCCAAAGGAAGGGGCGCGGCCCACTACAGGGTTTTTCGGAAAAAGAAAAAGAGAATGGGCAGCTGGGCTGGGCCAGAGAGGGAGAGAAGAGGGGTTTCGGCCCGAGGTTGTTTTAGGGAAAGGAAAAGGTTTCTCATTTTCTGGGATTAATCACAAAAAATTCAAATTTGATTGGGGAAAATTCAAATTTGATTGAACAAAGGTAAGCAAGCATTCAAAATAAAACCAGAAACTCAAAAATGCACATGGTTCATTTTGATGCAAGTTTAAATTCATAAGTTTAAAATTCAACGTGAATTTATTAGAGTTTATCATACATTTATTTTAATTTGTTGTAAATTCAAAAGGTTCAAACTTTTAGTGAATTTAAATGAAATAAACACTTGAGCACATATTTTAATATTTGAAAATTTTCATATTCTGCTAGGTTTTAATTCATTTAGTGCATTTTGTTTCTAAAAAATTATAGCAAGGTAAGAAGCTTGAGAAAAATTTAAATTTTAAGTGATTTTTATTCCTTTTTGAATGTTTGAAATTTTGGGGTGTTACAGAGCTACCCCACTTAAAAGGAATCTCGTCCTCGAGATTCGAACGAGCTTCTGGATGGTGTAGAACTTCACTTGCTTCTTTTTGCTTGGAGGCGGTAACATCCAAAATTTTGCCGGGGACTTCTTGGGGTTGTGGCTTCGACAGCAGGTTCTTGTCATTGCAATGGTGTTCAGTACTGTCGATTGATGTAGCGGATGTACTTTCTTCACGGTTGTATGGGGTCCTACCCCACTTAAAAGGATTTTAACCTGGGTAACAAGGATAACATTCGATTGTTTCTCTGCTTATCTTATCCGAGAGACTTAGGCTTTTCTCATTATTCCATGGGTGACTTTTCCAAATGCCTTTATTTCCAAATTATCCTCAACGATGGGTTTATGAGGGATTTGTCAGACTTAAGGGAGGTAGGTACATTGATGCCACTTGAAGTCTGTTCTTAACCAAGACAGAGAAAACACACATTTCATTCACCATACAACTCTCGATACGACACTTGATTGATAAAGCAAAGCATGGAGTTCAACAGACTGCTTTTATTACAACACTCTTACATAAAGTTTGTGCCCATTGACGTCCAAACTCATGATACAATAGACTTATGCTTTGGACAGGGTTGTCACTCGTTGTCTCCTTGTGTGACAACTTCGGGGTAATCTGTTGTGAAGTTCCCGTGTGAGGTGCATCCTTGTTCAAAAGGCCGGGTCTTCTTTTGTTGTCCAGAGACCTGAGGTGTACCATGTCCATTACCCCATGTGACTTTCTTTCCTCCTGAGTTAGCAGGTACTAGGGGACCTTGTTTGTAATAGGGGCAACTAGCGATCATATGCCCTGGTTCTTTACAATGGTAGCATGCTCTGGTTGTGTTAGATGGCCGAGAAACACGAGTCTTGCTCCTTAGTTGGTTTGTTGCATTTCGATTGGGATACATCTGGGTTGGTTGTTGCTGATCAGCTTCTAAGCTGCGGTACTGTTTAGCCTTTTGATGCTGCGAAACTTGCTTCTGGGAAGGTCTCCATTCCTGTTCTTCATATTCCTCCTTTGACTCATATGACCGGGTCTCGTGGCTTTTGTCATTTTCTTGATCTATGAGTGCACCTTCAAGTAAAATGGCTTGGTTCATCAGGGTGTTAAAATCCGAGTGGATGTGAGTGACCAGCTGTACTTTCAGGGTATGGTTAAGACCTTTTCTAAATCGGTCTCGCTTCTTCTTATCAGTGTTGACCTCGTCTGGGGCGTATCTGGCTAGCTTCATGAACTTCCTGATGTATTCATTCACTGTCAAAGATTCCTGCTTCAGATTACGGAATTCATCTGCTTTTATGTCCATGATTCCTTCTGGAATGTGATATTCACGAAAGGCCTGCTGAAATACATCCCATGTAATTCCATCTTGGTCTACGACTGTTTCTTTGAAGTTATCCCACCATTCTGCAACAACTCCAACTAGTTGGTGAGTGGATAACATCACTTTCTCTTGATCACTGGCTGCGACAACATTAAGCTTCTTGGTGACACTTTTGAGCCAATCATCAGCAGCTAACGGGTCATCATCTGTGCTGTCATAGACAGGTGGCCTGAGCTTCAGAAACTCTGCTATCTTGGAATTGGTCCCATAACTGCTTGGCTGTGCTTGAGAAATTACTTCCAGGAGCTGAGTCTGCTTGGCTATCACTTCTGCAAAGTTGACTGGTGGCGGCTGAGGGATCACATTGCTATCATGATTGTCATCATTGATGATCTCTGGGTTGATCGGTTCTTCTTCATGGCGTTCTGCCTCAGTTTCCTGATCATGGACTGCGGTGGGTGCCCTTTGACTTGCTTCATGACGTTGTGGATTAGCTGGCTTCTTTCTTTTGTTAGTTCCAACCCTTGCAGTTCTCCCAACGGTACCATGCCTCTCAGGTGCTTTTGCTCTGCGCTTCTGGCGGTTCTGAGTTCTGGCAGACTTCTTTGGCGGCATCCTGACTGCAGCCGCAGGGATTCAGGCAGGGGTTAGGGAAGGTTTTGGCCTTAAGCTGTTGTTAAGCTTCTATTCTAATTATCACACTGCTGTTATTGTTAATTCGTAGTTTGAGTTGATTAGGTGAAAAGCACACAATCAAAAGTAAATAAAGAGTCAAAATCAACAAAATCATCAAATCACACAAGCAACATGATTTATTTGTTGTGGTCTCGTATATAAACGTGCTACGAACGAGGCTTGAGGCTTATGGGTGAGTTGACTATCGATCTTGATTGTTCTCAGAACTTGACCAATTAGTCCGCGACCGAAAAGAAAATGAGAGGGTCGTATGACTTGGTCGGTTAAAGGAAAACCATTGCTCACACTTCTGCATCGGAGGAGCTTCATTGACTTGAAGTTCACTGTTAACCAAGGACATGTACTGATGATCATTGCTTTACGCAAGGTTGATTTCTGAGTTTGCATTTCATTTTTCACTCTGCGAGTGGCTTAAAACACTATTTCATAGCAACACTGGTACTTTTATTGCTCACAAATAGAGTTACATCTCTAGCACAACTTAAATTTTTAAGGTTACAACTCCTTACAAGTACTGATATTATATCCTTGTGATAACTGCCATACTGGAAAGTGATAACATTCTTCCGAGGCATCCTTCATGAGAGACTTATTCTGGATATCTCGGACAAAGGTGGCATGTCTGCATACTCGACATACTTTGTTGTCTTGAGGATTGCAGTCTTTTGATACTAGTTATTGCCATCCTTGTTTCCTTGCCCGAGGAATTCGGGGCAATCTGCTATAAAGTGCCCATGCTTTCGGCAGGAAAAGCATTTTTGGTTTGCTCGTGGTACCTTGCGGTTGACCATGGGTGGCAGATTTGCAATGCTTGAGCCTTCATACATATCAGTCAGTTGATGAAAGGCATGTCCCTTTGCTGCGATCCTGGGCTTCTTGAGATTTTCAGACATAACGTGACCAGATCCTTGTATGACGTTCTTTCTTTTCTTGTTGTACCTCTCATTTGCTGCTCTTGGTTGCAACAGCTTTGTGAGGTCTTTGATCTCTTTATTGGTCTTCTTCACTGACTTTTTCAGATTATTCAACCTTGCCAGTACACTTGTGCGGACAGGAGGTGACAAGTACGTGTCATCCATGTTATTCCAGGCTTCTTGCTTCTGTCGCTCTTTCTGTACTGCAGATTGGGTCTGTGCAGGTGGTGTTGGGACTGGAGGTTCTTCATTCTTCTTGTGGGTTTCTACAATTCTTGCTTCAAAGCTTGGTTCACGGTAGGGGCAATTGGCAATCATGTGTCCAGGGTAACGGCAGTAGAAACATGTTCTTGGTGGTTTGGTTCTTTTAGCAGCCTTGACATTGCTCTGTCTTGGAACCATATCTGGTGCACGGTAAACCTGGTATAAGGTGCCTTCCACTTCTACGGTTACATAGTCCTCATTGTCCATTGGGTTCGACATTCCTGTACACAGACGTTTCCAGATCAGATACTTCTTCTTGCAGGCGAGGAGGAAGCAAGGGTTTTAAACGAAAGGGGGGAGAGTTATTATGGAAGGTTTAGTTTTGAAAGTAGTCATTTTAGAGCGTAACAAATCCTAGGTTTTCGTCCTACAGTCAAGCATTGCTCTGATACCACTCTGTCGTACCCCATTTTTGGAATATGTTGTGCATTCTGTATCAGTCCCTGGATCAAGTAGCTGATACGCACAAGAACACAGATATGATAATCAAAAGCATACTTCGAATAGGTAAATAAGTATAATACCTGAGATATTTGTCCCTTAGCAGCGGTACGACAAGGATTTATAAATATCCAAGCCCGTCCGTCTGGCTAAAGGTGAAGCAGACAGCGGAAACCATGGCCCAAAGCCACAAGCAAACTTGAGATGTAGAACCGAAAACCCGAACGTCGTCGCCTTCTACGAAGTCTTCTCCAATCTAAACCAACAATCGCAAACGCGTGAGTACATAAGGTACTCAGCAAGCCCTACACTACACAAGGGTATATATATATGCATACTTGGTCTTAGCAAGGGGGAGGCTGTACGGTTTGGTTGCAGAAAGCAAACTTTATGCAGGGTTTACTAAAGCAAGACAAGGATTCATAGATAAAAACAGAGAAGTTGATTGTCAATATTTTAGTTGGTTGGCCCTGGGGGAGTATGGGCATTCCCGCCAGTTCCCACATTTTAGTTGGGCCTTCTGACCTCACGGGTCATACCGACCCGGCACACTTGCCATCACTTCCAAAACACGGGTCGACTACAACCCACTCACACGTCAAGGGAAGAGAGAGGTGGCTAATCCATACGTGCGCAACCATAATGTGTCATATGCCGTGACAACGTCCATCCGGATGAATTTTACACTCTGCAGAGGTTGTACATCTTTTCCCACGGGCTATGCACTCTTGTACGGAGAGTAACATAACGCTTAATCCATCTCCTCCGAGTGTCCCCACAATTCCACCACGGGACGCGCCCAGGGGCTTATTTGACAAACAGGTAACCACTCCCCCGAGCAAGGCTGCGGGTAACTCCCCTGTGTCAAGCCAGACCGCGGTTAATTGTACTCCCCCGCGTCTTCTCCTGGTCCCCCGTTGCCCGGCTGGCCTCCCGATGGTTCTTGCAGTGGGCACCAAGAAGGTAGGGTAAGTCCTTCCCATTACGGGTTCCGTGGTTGTACGAGAAATCATTATGTTACGGGCGTCAGAACCGGTCCTTATATGGCCGGGCAAGCACCAGATCCCACATTAGGGGTCTATCACACAATTCCACCATTCACTATTGGCCTTGCCCGCAATCCAACCCATCCCATCGTCACTGTCACCATCATCACCATCACCTAACACAGTTGTGCTACTCCCAGACCCAATATATATCACACACACCACCAAACTCATTTAACACAGTTGTAAAAGCATATATGTGAGTATGGTGTAGCAATGTAGAGACATTGCAGGGGTCCTAAGCGTTCTAGTAGCAAGGTAAAAGTGCCATCATTGAAATAATGGAACTATCCTAGGGTTATCAAGGTGACAGGTAAACAAGGGTAAACAAGGATTCAGATATTAAATGCCCTAGTAACAGACATCAATATCAATAAGCAAATAGGACCATAGCTACACAAGCAGTAAAATAACAAGTAATGCATAATACGAGAACAGGCTCCATAGGTGCATTGCAAAAACAGTAGGTTCAATCATGATCAAGGAGACGTAGAGCTTGCCTGATAAACGTTATCCTAATCTTCAACCAAGTTCTGAGTCTTCACGATCTTCTGACAAGGTCGACGTCTTCAAGTTCGCCCTTGAAGCTCGTGTCTTCTGGATCTTCCTTGAATTCTTCTGGCTCTTCCTCGGATCTCACGTAAGCTAGCGCATACAAATATACCGTATAAACAAACTACCACAAAATAAAATAAAATAAGATCGAGAAGAACCAAGTAAGAATCCAATTAACTCCAATAAGAACCGACATAACACTGGAGAAGGACAAAAGACATAACACATGCATGATGCGTTAGGTTTTACTTTAAGGGGGGTCTTATTATCTTAAAAGACTATTAGGGGAATGCATCAAGCACTAGGGCTTTTGACGTGAATGAGAGATGCTAAACCATGATAAGTGCATGCTAGCGTGTGTGTAGGTGGAAACGATGTGTGTATGTGTTATCGGTGCATTGGCGACATTTCGACTCTATATAGGTCGTAACCTATATAAAGGTTCATGCCACACTTGCACAATGTGCGCGGTGTGTCAGTTTAATTACTTACTTAAATTAAGGTATTAGCTAATGGTGATTATCTATTAATTACTTACTAAGTTGGTTAGTTATTAAGATTAAGCTACTAATTATTTATCATTAGCTAAGTGCGTAACGACGGTGCGTGTACGTGATCATGCATGACATGGATGCATAGTTGCAATCGATTAAGATCGACTAGCAATTAAAATAGCAATCAGTAATAAAACCAATAAAGTTCCACGAAAGACCATATATAAACAGGAAGGGTAAATTAACAGAGTTGGAGAACGATAAGTGATAATTGAGCTAGGTTAGGCTTGTAGCTTAGCTGCGATGAAAAGGGTATTAGGTTTTGAAGTGAAATGGTACAACGGGATTGGTAAGGTTCACACTAAACGACAAGGTGAGCGATTATGACATGCCAGATTGATGTCGCATGATTTATTGATAAGGGATATATCAAAAGAAAGAGGAGTTTAGGGTACTAGGGTCTGCTGGTATGTGTTTGAGGTGTCAAAAATAGCACCAAAGGGTGCTACGCGTTTCTACGAACGCGTGAGCGCGAGAATCGCTCAAAACGGAGTTACGGTTGAAAAGATATGGCTATTTGAAGTTTCCAGGGGCTTACTTATAATTACAGAAATATACCAAGGGCATATCTGTAATTATAGAAAGGTTATAGGGACTGAAATGTAATTACAGAAAGATTTGGGGGGACCTATCCGTAAATACATAAAAGTTTAGGGGCTTTGGTGCAAAAGACATGGGCTAAAGTATAATTACAGAAAAGTATAGGGTCCTTTCTGTAAAAAGACAGGGTTAAAAGATAATTATCAGAAAGTATAAAGTTGTTTCTGTAAAAAGACAGGACCTAAGCATAATTACAGAAAAGGTCAAGGACCTATCTGTAAGATTTCAGGGGCTGGGGATTTTCCAGGGTTTCTGCATTTATTTTCCTATTGGAAAATCATGAGCCGAGTGCACCAGATCTGTGGACCAGGCCCATGGCTCGGGTTCATGGTGAGCCAGATCAATCTGAGCCGCTGGATGGGAGATGGAGAGCCAGGATTTAATGAAACGAAGGGGTATGGCTGGCTTCTAATCTGGATCGTTGGTTTAGGAACGGACGGCCGACGGCGACGGGGGGCGTCGCACGGTGGCCGCCGGCGACGGAGCGCGGCGGCGCCATTGGCGGCTCGCCGGAGCTCGCCGTTTCGGCGCTCCGGTGACCCAAATTTGATGGGGATTGGTCCAGGAGAGAGAGGAGGAAGTGTGGAGCTCACCAAGGGGTTGCGTGAGGTCGGGAGAGCGGTGGAGGCGGCTGGCGACGTCGAGGCGAGGGGCGCGGCGCTGACGCTCGACGTTGGCCTGCCTCTGGTGGCGGAGCAGGACGAAGAAGAGAGCCGTGAGGCGCGACACGTTGGGGAAGAGCTTGAAGGCAAGGCCGCGTCGACGAAGGGGCCGTGGGCACGCTCGGCGTCGACGGGGCGCGTTGTTCGGTTCTGGCGTCTGGTGGTGAGGGCGAGGGAGCGAGGGGCGTCGCGTCTCGGCGGGCCGACGCGGTGCGCGGCGTCGAGGCGGAGCTGGGCGACGGGACGTCGCCGAGGCAGGAGGCCGGGACGCGTTGGGGAGGGGCGCGGCGCGCGGCGTGCGTTGGCGAGGACGGCGCTCGCGGCGCGGGGCAGAGAGCGTGGCGCGTCGTCAAAGCGTGCGTCGGAGAGGTGCACGTCAGCGAGGCGGTGCTGACGCGCGTGCAGGGCGAGCAAGGCGCGGCCGGGAAGGTGGCCGTCGCTGGGCTGGCGCGGCGGCGGACGGCGGCGCGCGGTGGTGATGTGGCTCTGGTGCTCGAAAGGCGGCGCGGAGTAGTGCGTCCGATGCAGGTCACGCTGGTGAAGCTAGACCACGCTCGCAGGGAGCAGGGGAGGGCTCCATGGCGACGAATCGGGGTGACCGTCGTCGGAGAAGAAAGGGGGGAAAAGAAGAAATTGCAGCTGCGCGGTGCTCGGATGGAAGAAATGAGAGTGAGGGAAGGAGGAGAGGGGTGTCGCGCACGCGACTTTATAGGCAGAGGGGAAGGAGGAAGCTTCTCCGCGAAGGCTTGCCAGCTCGTCGACGAATCGGGGTGAGGGAGGAGTTATGGCGCGCGGCACGGCGTCGAATGGGAGCTGGACAGCGGCCTCGCGTGCCAGACGTTGCCAGGTCGGTGTGGAGTAGGGCAATGGGGGCGCGACACGCGCGTACTGCGGCGCGGACCGGCGGTCCGGCGGCGGCGGCGGGCGTTCTGTCCGTTGGGCAGAAGGAGGAAGAAGGCGGAGGTGGGCCACGCTGGGCCGAGCGGGCCATTGCTGGGCCAAAGGAAGGGGCGCGGCCCACTACAGGGTTTTTCGGAAAAAGAAAAAGAGAATGGGCAGCTGGGCTGGGCCAGAGAGGGAGAGAAGAGGGGTTTCGGCCCGAGGTTGTTTTAGGGAAAGGAAAAGGTTTCTCATTTTCTGGGATTAATCACAAAAAATTCAAATTTGATTGGGGAAAATTCAAATTTGATTGAACAAAGGTAAGCAAGCATTCAAAATAAAACCAGAAACTCAAAAATGCACATGGTTCATTTTGATGCAAGTTTAAATTCATAAGTTTAAAATTCAACGTGAATTTATTAGAGTTTATCATACATTTATTTTAATTTGTTGTAAATTCAAAAGGTTCAAACTTTTAGTGAATTTAAATGAAATAAACACTTGAGCACATATTTTAATATTTGAAAATTTTCATATTCTGCTAGGTTTTAATTCATTTAGTGCATTTTGTTTCTAAAAAATTATAGCAAGGTAAGAAGCTTGAGAAAAATTTAAATTTTAAGTGATTTTTATTCCTTTTTGAATGTTTGAAATTTTGGGGTGTTACAAATTCCATGGAGGCGCATGACCTCACGAAAGAACATATGAGAAATAAGATTTGCATTGATGTCTTTCAACAAGCAATTGAATGGGCCATCTTGCTGAAGCGATCCATGACAACAAAGATTGAATCCACATGACCCTTGGAAACCTGACATATTTGACATTTTGCAACAAATCTTTCCATATCTCGACGAGCAGGAGACCAAAAATATTGCTGTAAGAACAATTATACAGACTTGTCCCATCCACGATGACCTTCATTGTGAATTTCCTTGATAATCAAATCCCAGACATAAAACTCAGGAATACCTAGATGATTAACTCAAAAAAGAAATCCATCATGTATTGTGTACTCTGTGTTGGGGATCCGCGGAGCAGGACTCGATCCCGGACAGCCCTCTTTGCACCCGAAGGGTCTAACCAAGCTAACCAAGTTACCCTCCGTGTGTCGTCTGTATTTCCTTCCGCAGGGATTGACGCTTGGCGCGAGCGGCGCACCGAGCGCCCGAAGGGTCTCCGGCGTCCGAAGACTCAAGACTTCGGACGAGGCTCAAGAACCAAATCTTTCAAAGAGGGCTGATTATTGTAAAAACCAGGAAAATTGTTACCTCTATTTTGATTTTGATTATATCCTTGACCTCCGTTTGGACGATACCCGTTGTTGTTGTTCATGTAGAACGCATCTTCTTGGGTGTGGGGGCAATTCTTCCCCATATGGCCCGTATCCCCGCATTCCTCACACGTCATGTGTGAGTCCAATGCACGAACACTAACACTTGAAGTGTGTTCATCCAAACGCTTCATGAGAAGGTCAAGTTTGGCGGACAATATGTCCACTTCCTTGACAGGGTGGATGCCTTTTGAGCGTGTTTGGAGTCGATCATCGCTCCACCCTTGATTGGAGACCATCTTCTCTATAAGATCTTTTGCTTGAGTAACGGTTTTGGAGAAGAAGGCTCCTCCAGCAGCGGCATCCATATGTCCACGGGCTGTTGGTGTTAACCCGTTGTAAAAGTGTTGAAGAATGAGCCATTCTTCCATCCCATGGTGTGGGCAGGCTGATGTGTATTCTTGGAGCCTTTCCCATGCCTCGGGTATGGATTCATTTGTTGCTTGCTGGAAGCTTGCAATTCTTCCACGAAGAGCATTGGTTTTGCCCATCGGGAAGAACTTAGCGAGGAACGCCGTAGAACATTTGTCCCAAGTGTCAATATTGGCGCGGTTTGCATAGAACCATTGTTTCACTTTCCCAAGGAGGGAGAGCGGAAACAAACGGAGCTTGATAGCATCTTGATTGCCTTCTCCCGTGCCTGACGTGTTGCATATCTCTAGGAATTGTTGGAGATGAGAGTTGGCGTCCTCGGAAGCCTTCCCACAAAAGGGTATGGCTTGCACCATCGTGATGAGGCTGGACCTTATGTTAAGTCCGGCGTCACCAACGTCGACGTTGGGTCCAATGGGCACATTGGCGACGGTGGGCGCGGAGTATTCACGAAGGGTCCTTTCAGCCATGACGTTTGACGTAGATGGTGCGGAAGATGCGAGTTCGCTTGTCGAGAGTACTTAAGGGGAGACGACGACGCGGTGTCGAGTCTTCCTCACAAGTGACTCGGGATTATCAACGAAGTTTTTCGGCAAGTCGAATCCACGCATACACTATCCTGTTTTCACATCAAAGAGAAAACAGATCAAGGTTAGCCTGCATGGGCAATGGTTAAACCACATCAAGTGTAATCATGAACAATCATTGTATTCTTGTTAACCAATGTCTTCCCCGGCAACGGCGCCAGAAATGCTTGTTGGCGTCTCTTACGGTCACGCGGGAAACACGCGACCGCGGGGAGACGCCGGGGGTTATGGAATTGTTCACTTGCACTATTTAACCAAATAATCCACAACTAGTAACAAGTACTAGATATGAATTATAAGGTTTGTCATGTTAAATAGAATATCCGCAAGCGGACGGATAACCCGTTGTAGCATTTCACCCGAGAGTATTCCAGGGTATCGTATTTATATTTTCCCAAAGGAAGACATGGTTGACAAGAGTACTTATGTTCATGGTGTTACAAACGATAAGTGATATAACCACATTCCAATGCAGGGGTAAGGTTTAATAATAATAGGGATAGTGTGACACACACGAAGGCGTTCCACTCTCTCTAATAAAAGGCGAGAGACAATCCTAAGCAATGCTAAGTTAGACTAGCGAGCTACTACTCCAAATGTACAACATTCATATAGCGTGCACAACCTCTACCTATCATCTAGCGTCATGCAAGCACAGGCAAGCGTCTAATGCCTAGGCAACATCGGGAGATCCGGCATACGCAAGGTCTGCCTCGCGACTCCGGCCTATTTACGTACTCCTATGCCGTGCCCGAACGTGGAGGGTTCCTTTGGATGGACAGGGCTGTCACTTCCTGCCACCTACCTTTACAAACCGTGGGACACGCACATACCCAAGGGTGGATAGACTACCCCGGCACCATGCCGGCGTTACTAACCACGACTCTAGATCCCTCGAGGCACCCCCAACCCTTCGGATCGACGGGGTGATAAATCTAGAGCACCTTTGCAGGACAATGAGCCCGATGCCTAAACATGAGAACATCTGGCCTAACTAGCATAAACTAGATAAAAGGGATCAAAGCTAGCACTAAGTCATGCATAAGCGTTCGTCGCTCAAGAACGAGCGACGAACAATGAACGATTAAGCAAGTTCAGGAATAATCGATGATCGAGTATGAACGAATGAAGAACGAACGATGAACGAGCATGAACGAACAACGAACGATCATACAAGACCATGATAGAACTAGCAAGCTCATAACAACTATATGAATACTTGTATTCCATAGATTAAATAACAAGTCTTACAAAGAGAGAGAAAGGATACAAGAGCGCTACCCAATTCTCCACAAGACTTTGGGAGCAATAGGGCAACCCACTACTCAGCCTAGCACTACCTAGAATTGCCTCTAGCTCTAGTGTGAGGAGGAGGGAATGATCCTTGTGTATTGTGTCTCTTGGAAGGAGGGGGGGTACCCCTCCTTATATAGTCCTTGAAGGTCGGCAACTTTGAGGCGGTTCCCGAGGTCGGTGGCATTTAATGCAGGGGGAACCGACCTCCAGAGGTCGGTTACAAACCGCCATAGAAAGATGGGCCCAGGGGGCCACCCTGCCAGGTCGGCCGACCTGGCCAGGGGGGGTCGGCCGACCTGTGCCTGGCCCCTCCGGGGCTGGGCTTTGGCAGGTGGCTCCCCCTCTGGTTGCTCTTCTCTGATCCAGGTGCATTAGGCCTTGGTTGTGTTGGACTTGGGCGAGATTTGGCCTTTTTGTCTTGAAGTTGTATTACCGCGGCGAACGTTGTTTTGTAGAAGTGTTGATTCATCGCCTTGGGGCATGATTTCACCTGGATTTCTCCCTTATTCCACCTGCACACTAAAATCTAGAGGTACATGTGGAAATAGGTTATTCTTAAATAAAGTGCGTATAAAGAATGTCCAATCCTTCTTGTTTATTGAGCTAGTTGATGGTCGAAATTGGTCCGTAACGACCGTCAACAGCGAGGGGAAGGTGTGGCCGCGCTCGGCTGGGCCGGGGGTGCTCCCACGACGGACGGCGACGGGGAAGAAGGGTGGCGGGCGGCGGTGCTCGGTGGAGACCATGCTCCGGTGCGAGAAGAGGAAGAAAGAGGCGCAGGTGAGAGAGAGAGAGGGTCGGGGAAGCTCACCTCGAGCTTAGTTGCAGCGGGGAGCGGCGGAGAAGCGGCGCGGAGGCTCACCGGAGCTTGACCGGAGTTGGGGAAAAGGGAGAGATTTGGGCTTGTGCGCGAGAGGGAGTGAGGGTGTGTGAGCAAAAAGGAGAGAGGAAGGCCGTGGCGCCCTTTTTATAACCGCTCAAAGGCGGTGGAGGGCCGGGAAATATCCCGCGGCTGCCGGGATATTTCGCCGGAGCTTGCGGTGGTGCGCGGCGCGAGGGTGGGGGACGGGCGCGCGATGGTGGCCACGCGGCGCGGAGGAGAGAGGGGCCCCGGACGCGGTGTGGTTGCGCGGACGCGTTGTTTTGACGCCGCTGTGGCGTGGAGCTCGAGTTCGCCGGAGTTATGGCATAGGGGGGGCTAGGGTTTGATATTGCCGACGGAATGGGGGAAGGGGGCCCGGACGGGGAAAGAAGAGAGAGGCGCGCGCGACGCGTGGGGGAAGAGAGAGGGAGCACAGTGGCGGGGCAGTAACTCCCGTGCCTCGCGCCGGCCGGTCGGGCGGCGGCGGCGGCGCGAGGTTGACGAAGGGGCTGGCCCCACTCGTCAGCCTCTCGCGGCGGCGTTCGAGTGGGCCGGACGCTAGCTGGGCCGCGGCGCGCGGACGGCCCAGTGGCCTGGTGCAGGAGGAAGGGAGAAGGGAAAGGTTGGGCCGGGCGCGGGAGAAAGAGGAAAGGCGGCCCAGTAACCGGAAATTGCTTTATCTTTTCCTGAGTTTGGATTTTGGATGGAAATCAAAGGAATTTGAATTCGAATTTGAAATTGGATTTCAACACTCACTCAAACAATTAAAATAAAGGCAATAAAAAGGCAAAAATGCACATGAGTGTTTCATGCATGGTTTTAATTTCGAGAAAATTTTAATTGAGCCCTAATTGAGTCTAATCAATTATTTTAAGTTTGAAATTTTTTGAAAATCCACATTTTAGGATTCATCGACATGGCCAAAAATTACGGGTGCTACATATTCAACATGGTGCGTACCAAGACGTCAACAATATTATGAGATAATCACATGATGTGTGATGAAATTGATAAAAATTTCGGGTCCAGTATGTGTTGTTGGGCTGATAGTGACGCTTCTTACCCACGCATGCCACCTATCTAAATGGGTGGAGTAATAGGTCACGCTCCTTGTTAAGGCACGTGACCTATTACCTCTCATTCCTAATAGGCCTTGACGGAGCGGGTCCGTTTCTGACGGCCTTCGCACGTGCCGGTCGCGCGTGCTACGGTGTGCCGAGTGTCCTATAGCTTGCCGAGTGCTTTCCTTCTGACACTCGGACTCTTTTGCAGTAGAAATATGGTGAAGGGAGCTGGATCATTGCTATGTTTTGCATGACTGTTACCTGTAGGCATAATCTAAGCACTCTGCAATTTCACTTGTGAAGTACCTCGAAATGCCCAGGCGTTGAAGCCGATCAACCACCCATAAGCGCTCAAAAATTTCAACAGGGTAGGTAAAGGGTACTGAAATGAAATGAAGATCCAACAAAATTAGTTGCTTATACATGTTAGCAGGCGACTGAAATATGGCGCAGCCATCAGTATTTTTTTATGTCGCTGGATTTTATTCCAGCCATTAGGGATGAAATGACCGGACACTATTATTACCATTTCCTAACCACTTTTTTTTCTACAGAAACGAATCTGAAAATGATAAGTACGGAAGTGGAAATGATATTTGAAAACTCAAAATATCGAAAACAATAATTGTAATCGAAACCACTGAGTTTTAACCATGAACCTAAGCAACTCACTTTAACATAAGTCTACAATTCATTTTGCACATGGACAGGAGAGTAATGAGACTTTGCTCCTAACTGGTAAAGATTACATATCATTAAGTTTCTCATGAGGAGCATGGTAAATCATCATGCTTTTCCTTAATCACATAGAACCTCTCCTCCTGAACCTCGGAGGAACCCTCAGAGCACGTAACGTGAGGTCTGCTACTTCTAACCACTACTAGTCGTTAGTGCTGGCCAGCTCCAACCCATTTGTACTTCTAACCACTACTATTCACGGGACTTACCATCAGACAAATAAAAAGGTACAACTGGGTTGGAGCTGGCCAGCACTAACAAGAAGTAGTGTATAGAAGTAGCAGATGTAGAGCAGGATCGGCACACCTCACGCCATGTGAGAAATAGTTATGTATCACAATTCACAACCAATTAACCATAGCAGCCATAAATAGCCATATATAGGTTTCATGAAATTTTGAAACCGTTGTTGGGTACACAATCTCATCTGATGACCATGTAGAGTAAGGATCCGTGTTCTGCAACTTGCTAGCATAGCCTCATCATTGTATTATTTAATAAGTGATTAAGTACTAGCATGATGAGGGTGACTAGTCACAATAATAATTAAATTATGCTGCAGTCATTTTGGTTACAAATTGAGTTAAAACTTTTCTAACCTTTCACTGAGAAATATGCACATCAGTTTTCTTTTCATCCAGGCAAAGATTTATATGTCATTGTTCATACTATTGAACATGTCAACTGAAACATTGATTTGAAAGAACGTAGTGTAGAAGTAAAACTACTGAAGCAATGATATTAATAGAAACAAATGTGAGACTTTAAATTAGTCAGTGAAATGCAGTAGACTAGCTCAGTTCTTTATTTGCCAATAAATGCATGCTAGACACAGACTTCCACTGTATGACGGAATAATCAGATGACGTACATGTGATGATATAAGAAAAGGGGTACTGCATGTGGTGTGATGATTCTTTTTTAAGTCCTGATTAGTTAACCATTTGTTGGCATTTGAATTCGTTTTTTGCGAATGAAAGGGATTCCATTAAAATATAAATGAGTACAAATCCCTTACATCAAGACTCTTAGAGATGAATAAAACACAAAGAAATGTCAAGCCTTTTACTTGTCTTCATCATCTCTTCTCCGATCGATGCAGCCAAAAAGCAAGAACTGAATATGCGGAATAGAGAGAGGCCCAAGTGGTGGCAGTGGCGGCGTGCATAGGGCTGCTAGGGAGGCGGCGGCGTGAGGGCATTTGGATTCCTCCTAATATGCGGAACATGTGGATCCCTAAATTGTCGCTACAGATACGTATCATGATAACGATTACAAACGTATCTTATCCATGTGAAAATTAATTGAGACCACCAATATAAGACGTCTTCATCCATGGTAGTGTGCAGCATAACTATTCCATTCTAATAAGTAAGTGCCTGCAATACTCGACCTCATCTATATGATGGGATAATAACATGACTCATGATGCAATAGTAAAGTGATCATTGGTTCACGCATGCTTATTTGTTTCATATCACACTGGGAAAAATTGTTAATTGGCAATCAGGTAGATAACTAGATTGTATCGTTAATTCCTGAAGGCCGAAAACTGAGGTACCCTGTGTACCTAAAAATAAACGAGTTTCAGCTTTTCCTAATCATTGAGAGAAGTCTGTAACACGAAATTTGTGAACCTTCAAGTATTCAGACAGCTCATAAGAAAACAAACATTAGTTGTTGCTGGTGCCCGACTTGATTGTTTCAAAAGGTTGACAGTAATGTAGTCCTTAATCAAAAAGTTCTTTTTGTTTGGAAACATCGAGGCTAAACAAGATTGAACAGTCCCGTGATACCATCAGACAAATAATTAAAAAAGTAAAAATGGGTTGGAGCTGGCCAGCGCTAACGACATGTAGTGTATAGAAGTAGCAGATGTAGAGCAGGATCGGCACACCTCACGTTACCAACAATGACATCTTGGCTTTTAATTTGTGTCTTTCCTTAGCTTACCTTGACAATGTAATGTTCTAGCTAACTTAATGCTAGTTTCATGGGTAATAAATGATGTGTCATCCAGCCGACTGTGATGACGTGGCATGTGACTTAAAAGGAGAGAGTGTCGAAGGATTTGGTGGGAGTAAAACTCAGTTGGCACTGTTTTCAATGGATGAAACTCAAGAGAAACCCTATTAACAGCATTGACAGTCACCCTCGATACGGGCCCAACTGTGTCGGTATAAAGTCCAATATATTTGGCGTGCATGTATCATTTCATTCCGAAGGTAGAAAAATGAGGTACCCATGTTTACCATCAAAATACATAAATCGATCGGCTTCCTAATCAATGACAGAAGTTTGATCTAACACGAATTGTCTGAATGAAACTCAAGCAAAACCCTATTAAGAGCATCGACAATCATCCTTGATACGGTCCCAACTGTACCAATATAAAGTCCAATATATTTCAACTGCTCATATAATGGAAAACAAACATTAGTGGTTATTTGTGCTTGAGTTGATTCTGTCAGCATGTTTACATTAATGTAGTACTTAATCACTACAACTGGGTTGGAGCTGACCAGCACTAACGACAAGTGTCCACTATTGCATGATGGAAACGATATTCCTAACTTCAAGTGTAGAAGTGTACGCGATCTTGATCATGAAAGCATGAAAAGCAACTCATAAGGGTCACAACAATATGACAAAGCTTAAGGCAATAACAAGCATCATATATGTGTAAGCTTTTCAACAAGGGTACATATGGCTCTGGTAGGATACATAGCATCATTGAGGAGTTTGCAAATTTTCGCCCGCTACATATTACTTGTGCGGGTTTACATAGGTGTCGTGGGTTTTTATTGTGGGCGGGTTTTTACTCCACCTGCTCCAGACCCAACCCATTGCCATCCCTAAAAATGTTTATAGTCAAAACTCAGTCATGTGAGAAATAGTTATGTATCACAATTCACAACCAATTAAACCATAGCAGCCATAAATAGCCATACAGGTTTCATGAAAATTTTAAACCATTTTTGGGTACACAATCTCATCTGATGACCATGTAGATATATCGCTAACCATATAGGTAACATTAATATCGATCAATTCCCAACAAGTTGAAGTGATAGAATATAGATTGACAAGTATTGTAGTGGTACGTAACGATGGTGAGAAGTAATTCTGGTAACCCGTTTGAGAATTAATTATAGTCACTAATGCACCATAGCTTCACAATACTAATTAGTCCATTAGAAGCCACATATGTTCAAACAGGTTTTAAAAAAAATTAAAGTCCTTATTTGTTTCAAATATTATCTCTTGTCCACAGGTTCCATATCTCTTGCTATTATAGTTTCGTAATTGTGTTATGTAATTAATCATTACAGATTAATTAGTTTCATGGTTCTGATTGGTTGTTACAACAAATTAATATTTCAAGTATGGTGTGTATCGGTTCTGGTTAGGTATCGAAGTTCACAAATTAGTTGTTTTCAACTTTCATTGTTTGATAGTAAAAAAGAGTAAAAAAGATCCTATGACATTTCCAGAGTTGCTTGTTTTGAACGAAATATTGATTTCAAGTATCTTACTCTTGTGATTAAAATGATAGTCGATAATATAATTATTCATGGAAAATGTGAAAGTTAATATATATTCAACATGGTGCGTACCAAGACGTCAACAATATTATGAGATAATCACATGATGTGTGATGAAATTGATAAAAATTTCGGGTCCAGTATGTGTTGTTGGGCTGATAGCGACGCTTCTTACCCACGCATGCCACCTATCTAAATGGGTGGAGTAATAGGTCACGCTCCTTGTTAAGGCACGTGACCTATTACCTCTCATTCCTAATAGGCCTTGACGGAGCGGGTCCGTTTCTGACGGCCTTCGCACGTGCCGGTCGCGCGTGCTACGGTGTGCCGAGTGTCCTATAGCTTGCCGAGTGCTTTCCTTCTGACACTCGGCAAATGTGGTGGTTTGCCTGAAGTATTAATTATATCTTTTATATGGTTATATAATTGATCTCTTTAAGTAACATGTCATATGATTAATCTGATGACTGACGTCATTTTAATTAATATAAACGTGCGGAGCCAATAAAAAGACAGTTTATTAAACAAAAAAAAAACTTTCATAACTACCCCTAATACTACTGTGTAAAAGTCATCTTTTAAATACCCCCGTGCTAATTCATGAGTTCCCTCCATCTAAACGTACGTCCACAACTGCATCAATGGAAGGCCACCACTACTACCACTACCTCGGTTTGGCTCTCGTGTCCCTGTTCCTCGTGCTCGCCAAGCGCCGGCGCCACGGGCTGCGGCTTGCGCCAGGGCCATGGCAGCTTCCCATCGTTGGCAGCCTGCACCACATGGTGGGGCAGCACCCACACCGCGCGCTGCGGGATCTAGCGCGGCGCCACGGGTCCGTGATGCTGCTCCGTCTCGGAGAGGTGCCCACGCTGGTGCTGTCGTCCCGTGAGGCGGCGCACGAGGTGATGAAGACACACGACATGCTGTTCGCGTCCCGGCCGATGAGCCCCACCAACAGAGCAATGACCCACGGCGGCCGTGACATCATGTTCATGCCGTACGGGGAGCACCTGCGCCAAATCCGCAAGATCCTCGTCACCGAGCTCCTCAGCATGCGGCGGGTGCTCTCCTTCCGGGGCATCCGCGAGGAGGCGGTCGCTGCCATGCTGCGCGAGGTGGCAGCGGACGCCGCGGCGAGCTCGCGCCCCATAGAGATGCGCGCTCGGCTGTGCGAGCTTCTCTCGGACCTCACGGTGTGCGCCGTGATTGGCGGCCGCTGGAAGGAGCGCGACCTGTTCCTCCAGCAGATCGACACCCTCAACAAGATCACCGCCGGGTACAACCTGGTTGACCTGTGGCCATCCTCCAGGCTGGCCCGCAGGCTCAGCAGCGCTGTGCGCCGTACCGAGGAGAGCCGCGACGTCATATTTCGGATCCTCGACGGCATCATCAACGAGCACCTGGAAAGGATGGACAGCGGCGGCACGACTGGTGGCGAGGCCGAGGACATTCTTGACGTGCTTCTCAAGATACAGAGGGATGGTGAAATCCCGCTCGACACGGACATCATCAAAGGCATTATCTTTGTATGTAACAACTCTCTTCACTCTGCTCGTTCCTCTGTTTTCAAGGAAGGAAGTAACCTGGGAGGGCTCTTGCGATATGCTTAAATGGAAAGCCCTCTCCGTTTAGATTTTCCGCATGTCATAGTTATATATTATATAGCTTCTGACCACTTTTTTTTTTTTTTTTTTGGCCAAATGCAATGCGTGTAGGAGCTCTTCGGTGCTGGCAGTGAGACGACAGGGACGGTGTTGGAGTGGGCCATGGCGGAGCTCATCAGGAACCCCAGGGTGATGCAGCGGGCGACGGCTGAGGTGCGCAGCGTCTTCAATGGGCACAGCACAGTGCCCGAGCAAGCGCTTGGCGAGCTCCGGTACCTGCACCTCGTCGTCCGGGAGACATTCCGGCTGCATCCTCCCGCGCCATTCCTGCCCCGACAACAGGCCACGAAGCCGTGCAGTGTGCTGGGTTACGACCTGCCACCGGGCACTACGGTTTTGGTGAACATCTGGGCGCTGGGCCGGGACGAGCGGTACTGGCCCGGCGACCCCGAGGCGTTCCGGCCGGAGCGGTTCGAGGACGGCGAGGTAGACTTCAAGGGCGCAAACTTTGAGTTCTTGCCATTCGGCGCCGGCCGCAGGATGTGCCCTGGGATGGCTTTCGGGCTCGCCAAATTCGAGCTCACGCTTGCCAACCTCTTGTTCCACTTCGATTGGGAGGCGCCCGGCTTGGCTGACCCCGCCGATTTCGACATGTCCGAGGTGTTTGGGGTCAGCGTGCGCCGGAAGGCTGGCCTCCTGCTCCACCCCATCCTCCGCATACCTGTGCCCGGCCTCTAGCAGCGCGCTGCCGCTGGAGGTTTTCTGCCTTTATTATTCACGATTTAATCTTTTCTTTGGCAGTAATTCAGCGCCAAGGTGTTCTGGAAATATGTCCAAAGATTTGCTCGCGACTGATATTTGATCTTCCTCTCAGTCGGATATTTCGACCGTTGGATTGTGATTGAGCAGTTACTCCGTGTTCTGTGTGTGCGGGCGCTCTTTGACTTTTGGTAAGCAGTTTTGGGATACCAAACAGACCGGAAGCAAATTATATGAGACCCGGTCTTGTTGTGTATGTGGGATTGAGACCCTATTCAGAGTCAAGGTATTCTGTCCCGACTCCAACGCACATGGCGGCACACTCCTTACAGGATCCATCACGTGTTGCCTGTTTTTGTCTCCCGAGTCGAACTGTTAGGCCAGTCTCACTGCTGGTTTCATGGGCAATTAAGAAGATGCCACATCGGATGGAAAGCTGACATGGCAAAGATTTTACTAGGAGAGAGACGGGATGCGTTTCATCCCAACGAAACGACCCGGACACCGTTTCCAAGCAGACGAAACTCGAATGAAACGCCATTGAGGGCCTCCGGTGTCGTCCCCAACCCAAATTGCCGATCCTGTGTGCCTCTTCCTTTTCTCCCGCCTCACCTGTGCTAGTGCTACTCCCGCCTTCTTCCTCCTGATCCCGCCTTTTCCCTCCTGCTCCCGCCGCTTCCGGTCATGGAGCCGGTGGATGAGGCGGACGAATCTCGCCGGGGCGCGGCTCCATTCTTGGGGGCGAGTACACCTTAAGAAGGACTTGATTGAGCATATTTGGCAAAAATTCGGTCCTCGTTAATTAAAAATATATCTCTATGTTATTTCACTAATCATGTCATTCTATCATATAATCACTTGAATATTGTAGTGAAATGATATATTTTTATTTATCAGCTTTATTTTGCTAATATGACCATGTTCTTGTAAGCTAGTACTTATAATATAATATTTCTAAGTGGCTACAAAAATTGTATGGCACATTTGATCACAACCTCATGCAGCAATTTAATGTCCTGACAAGAATATGAAACTGTAATATGAAACTGTCCACTGAGACATGCAATTTCATTCCAGAGAACAGACTATAAAATCTGATGTGGCACTCTTGAAAACTGTGAAATGAAACTGCCAATTGAGACTGGCCTTAGGACTGAAACCCATCCACACATTTCGGGGCGGATTGGTTTCCTGAATATAGTGCAACCAGGCTCATGGGATGCAAATCGGTCTTTGATTGGTCTCCTGCATCGGGAGTTGAACCAGGCTCATGGCATGCAAAAGGGCTTTCTCAGCCTGCATCCGAGGATATGAGAATATTGGTCGCATCTCCAGATCCAGACTCGGTTGATGCGAAGTGTATGCGCTTGGGTGGTCAAAATCACTAAAAAAGCTGTCGTCTCATGCATATGCTGGTAACCAATCAGCAGCTCTAACCAAACAGGCCAGATGAATACGAATGTTGGACACGTTTATGTAAATTTGTGTTGTAGCTTGTTTTTTATTCTGAGTAGTGTTCAGTTCCAGAGTTCACGTCGTGGCGTTAGTGCGCGAGTTCACGTCGTGGCGTTAGTGTGCCTGTCGCGCGCAGCATGACTTGGTGCACCGTGCACGAACATTCTGCGGGTCATGACGCGCATGCAGGGAGAGGCCAGACCGAGCCCTGCCTTTCGTTTTCATTCAGTTGTAAGCTCTGCTATAAATAATGGGAAGCAAACAGAAAACGCTGGAACGTTTTACGCAACACCACTTCCACTTGTTCACATCTTTCTCGCTCACTCTGTGATCCTCCATTGTCGGAGCTCATCGGAGAGTTTCCGGCTGATATTTGGTATCAAGAGCCGTGTTCCAATCCCGGATCACGTCAGCGTCGTGGGGGCCTAGCCACACCGGCTCGAGGACGCCTCCTCGCCGGCGCACGCCCCGCTCCCCTTCCCCACCCCCTCGAGGCCGGCACCGTAACGACCGCCGCCGCACGCCGTGGTGGAGCTGCTTCCTGGAGCAGAAACTTCAAGCTCCTCTGTGCATACAAAACGGCTGAAGATTTGGGAGAATGAAGAGATGGTGGTGGTACATGGAAACTTGATGTAACAGGGTCTGCTGTGAGCTGTGAACTGTCTTGTAAGAGCAACTCCAGCAATGGACCTTAAAATTAAGCCCCTACTTTCATTTTTCAAGCCAACATGCAAAAATAAGGGCTCAAAATTTAACTTTAACTCCAGCAATAAGTGATTCAAGCCCCTATTTTGTGAAAGAAAAACGGTGGGACCCACAAATGAGAGGGAGGATTGGAGGACCCTAAGAGCAACTCCAGCAAGGACCCTATTCAAGCCCCTACTCTATTATTTAGGGTCTTTGGTCAAAAAATCAACTCCAGCAGGGACCCTACTTGGGCTCTCATTTTGCATGCCCCCTCAAATTCCACCTCCAAGCCCTCATTCCTAGGGTCCTCCAATCCTCCCTCTTATTTGTGGGTCCCACCGTTTTTCTTTCACAAAATAGGGGCTTGAACCACTTATTGCTGGAGTTGAAGTTAAATTTTGAGCCCTTATTTTTGCATGTTGGCTTGGAAAATGAAAGTAGGGGCTTAATTTTAAGGTCTATTGCTGGAGTTGCTCTAAGAATGAGGGCTTGGAGGTGGAATTTGAGGGGGCATGCAAAATGAGAGCCCAAGTAGGGTCCCTGCTGGAGTTGATTTTTTGACCAAAGACCCTAAATAATAGAGTAGGGGCTTGAATAGGGTCCTTGCTGGAGTTGCTCTAATGGGGCTTAACTGAATTCTCGCGCATGTTAGCACAATGTTTTCTGTAGGAGGGTAGAGGCTTAACATGTGGCGTTAACTGTGAAGGGCTGTAAACTGATGCTGGTCTCTTTTGAATAAAGGGACGGTGCTGCAGCTTTTATATCTAAAAAAAATACTACATTGAATCTGCAACCACAACTCGAGACTTAAGATAGATGGTGGTACTGCGATAAATCTTAATGAAAGTACAAATTGATCATAATTTCTTCAGTAAATGCTCTATTGATCACTTTATGTTCCTTGATAAATGCATGGACCTGATTTTAACATTGATTTTTTTTAAAATTTTTTGGTTCAATCACATGACAATGCATTACATAGTACATACCTTTGGTAGCTTCATTAATTGCCTTCTTCCTTGATATTGTTTGTTAGTACGAGATATAGTGTCTCGAACATAAGCTGGACAATGTCATTTGTGAGGTTTCTAATGTCTGCTTCCCTTTTGTTAGTAGCTTCTGATTTTAGTTTTCAGATTATAATACTGGAATTGAATGAATGTTCTTTGGCTCCAACTTTTCTAAAAAGTACGCGTTGTTTGCATTACCATATTGGGCCCCTCGAGTATCTATTTTATTTAATTTTTTATATTAACATGATATTGTTCTGTATGAGATAGTGTCTCTAACAACAGTGTCATTTCTGAGGTTCATAATTTCTGGTTTCAATCTTTCAGTAAATGCATAACTAAGAAAAAAAATTAATTATGCCATTTGCTGGAAACATATATTACACTAGAAAATATTACTGGTAATTTACATAAATATTACACTGCCAAGACATATGTAATTCAATATAATTGTCCTGTAATATTTATAGCTTGTTTTGGTTATCTAAATTGGAGTACAGCATAATATAATTTTTCTGATGATTTTTAACATTGGATCTAGATTAAAAAAAGGTGTAAACATGAAATGTTAACTATTGGTGCTCCTTGTATGATTTGATTTGTGATTTACATAATCAAGGTTCGACTGTTGGTTTTCATTTGAAAAATTTACATGTATTAAATACAAGTATTACAACGGAAGAATTTCAATAATTTCAATGTAATTCTACTATAAATTTTTGTTTCTTGTTTCAGTTTTGATCTTGTTTGATAACAGGGAAGACAATGTTGTTTCTTGTTTGTGATAGTTTACTACTGCCAAATATAATATTGCTTGCCCTTTTATAGCCCTTTTATCTTTTTTCTCAAGGTAATCATTTTGAAAAAAATAAATTTGGAGTAGTTTCCTAATGCCAACGATTGATGTTTTTTCCTACATGGAAATAAATCATCCTTGAGAAACTTTGGGAATTGGGATCACGTGCGTGGTGCACGCGCACATTGGTACTAGAATACTTTGGGAATTGGGATAATTTCCTCCTGTTTTTTAATGACACCATGTTCTAAGTTTCAATGGTGGGAGGGTACAGCTATTCTCAGAATTACGGCCTCTGTGAGCTCCTGTGCTGTCTTTTTTAAAAAAAATATATATATGTTGTGAATTAATACCAAAATCAGAGAAATTACAAAAATAATACTTAGTCGGACAGCAAAGCGCCAGGGGTGACTTCGTCAATCTCGAGGATTTGCCAACTCAGTTTTCGAAGATGCTCATAGAGATAGGGTTTGCGTATGTATCTTCATAAGGGGTGAGTGTGCGCGCGTTATGAATGTATAAGTTGTACTGTGTAATGACAAAAAATAAATGCAAAATCAGAGTTTATGAAAACTTGCTTGAAACGGCATGTATCCATCAGCAATTGTGATATACGGTTGTTGTTGAAAAACTACCGAAATTAGTTTTAGCTGTCAGAAAACATCGCGGCAATCATTTCTTCATTCGACAAAGTGACAATAATATTGGTCACAAATCTTTTATATATATCTCTTTTAGTTTTAGTGAACAATGTTACTACCGCCACTATGTCGGATGAACAAATGACCAAAATAAAAGTTCTAGACCTTTAAAAGTTATACAACTTTGTAGTGTTCACTTTCTAATTTGAATTAATTTTATCAACGAAAAGTACATTTGAATTTCTCAAATTTGAAATTTTGTGTTTCTCAACCGACCTCGGATGGAGATACAGTAAAAATAAAAGTTGTATATCTTGAAGGGCTATGAAACTTTGTAGTTGACAACTTTTTATTTGAAATCATATTTTCAACAAAAACTAAGTTTGAATTTCTCAAATTTGAAATTCAAATTTTGTAAACGACCTTGGATGGAGAAACTCCTAAAATAAAACTTGTAGATATCGAAATGTTATGAAACTGTGTAGATGACAAAGTTTTAATTTGAATCCGTTTAGGGCCTCAAACAAGCAATTTACACTTAATTTAGTATACATGAGGGAAATAAAAACGGAGTGTAGACTAGTTCTTTTTTTTTTGCAAGGGGAGTGTAGACTAGTTCTACGTCCAACGATGCGTCCACTAGTTCAAGCCATTTGCCCTCGTTCCACAAAAGCCAGGCCTGCAGCAATAATATTTAAAGTGGTATATATAGACATCAGCCAGGTAGACATCTTACAAACACATATGGTGGTTTCATAGAAATGTTTTAGTTTGTAGAGCTATATATGTACTCACGTATCCCAGGAGATTGAGAGAGCCACCATATGGACCAATAACTGAGTTTCTTTTCCCACTCACAATCTCATGTAGCAAAACACCAAAGCTGAACACATCAGATTTGCTTGAGAAGAAACCCTCATAATCGTATTTAGGAGCCATGTAACCACTGTAAGAATACATGAATCAGCGTCAAATTAATAAAAGAATATTTTTCAAATAATCTATGCTGCTGCAAAACATAAGAAAAATAAGATATAGTTACTACGTTCCCACCACTGTATTTGTATTATCTTCGATGTCATTTGACATGAATATTTTCGCTATCCCAAAATCTGGAATTTTAGGATTCATGTCTTGATCCAATAGAATGTTGCTTACTTTCAGATCTCTATGTATGATACGCAATCGAGAATGACGATGCAGATACAGGAGTCCCTGGCCTATTCCCTGTATGATCTTTATGCGTTTAGGCCAACCTAGAAGAGCCCTTTTGTCAGGTACACCTTCACATTAGGTCCAAGTTAGTACTGTAAAATTAATAATATTTTTCTGTTAAAACGCCAAAATGCATTGAGTTATACTATTTTGATTAATAATGCTTCTCAGTTAAATTGCCAAGTGATTGCACTATACTATTTTGAGTACTTAACAGTCATTGGCAGGACATGAGTACAGAATAATGTGAACTTAAGATGCTAAATAGGCCTTGAAAGCATTATTGTATCCCGAGAACATGTTTAATTACATAACAGCCAAAGGTTTGACTACTTAGCCATTCATATTCTAATCTATCTTCAATAATAGTTATATCTGTACATATATGACCGATTCATACAAGATGTTTAAGTTTCCGTTGGAAACATACCTATATTGAGGCTTAGGTAGGCCATTAGATATGAGCTCTACCATCTCAGAGTAGGGAGGCATCATAGAAAAGTTACAAGATATGAATTGTTAGGGAATGCCTGTCCATAACTCAATCAACCCAGTAGGAACTAGGTGATATTGTAAATAAGAGAAAATAGGTACCATCATTTATGTCGAAGAGGACCCTGTCTAACTGAAATTGTCTAGGCGTACATTAACAAGTTCAATCAGGTGAACCTGTTCCTTGAATGTCTATTGATCCATTTTTTCATATCAATGGATTGAAATTTTTGTAAGCTTTTTTTTAACTGTTAAAGGGAGTTTTGTTTCATCACGCAAATGAAACCATCCTGGCCTCTACATCACTATGACATGTTTGGCTGTTCAATTGTTACAAACTATGAAAATTTTCATAAGCTTGGGCTGGCCAAAAACTGATGAAGCTAATAACATTACGAAATGGCATAGATGACAAAGTTCAGCTATATACCTCGCGGAAGGGTCGGTGTGAAGATCCGCATAGGCTCGCCGCCGTCGATGAAGTAGCTCCCATACCTGAATGAACACCGAACTCCAAGAAACCGCCCACCTTTCCGCCCCTGGAGGATACTAGCCATATTTTGAGTGATAATGTTCTCGAGACATGTGAAGCAGGCATCGTCTGAAAGATCCGGCGTGCACTGCGCCATCGAGTGGAACGCCGGTGACGAGGCTCCGCCGACATCCAAGGCTGCGGTGCCGAAGCTCCGGGTCTGGTAGTACGCTGCCAACAGGGCAGTTTCGTGCAGAAACGCCGACACAATACCAGCGACGACGAAGCCGACGCTTCCGTTTCGGCCGTGAGGACCCCATTTTTGGCTCGTCGGCTGGTTGGCGCCGAGGTCGAGGATGTTGAGAATTTTTGTCGTCAAGATTTAGTATATGGTCGCAAGAACAGAAAATTTTTTTGAGTCAAACTATGTACTTAAATGTATAATCTGAAATTTTTTTGAAGGACTTACAACGCAATCGCACCCCTAGAGAAAACCAATGATCATCTGCTAGTCCACTATGGACCTTAGCCGGCGTTCCTTTTGACCTAGTCTTTGTCCCATTGATTCTCCGGCTAAGCAAACATTACATTGACCTAGCAGTGCTCTACAGATCGTTAAATTGAACACCGTGTCTCTACTTTGTTGTTTAAGAAAAAAAAAACTTTGAGAGGGACCTGTTCAATTACTTTCATGACATTCGTATTATCCTTTTTTTTTTTCAAAACACAGACGCAATGCATATGGTACAAGCACAACTGCACAAGCACTCATTTCTATGTACACAAACAGACACCCTATACCCCTATGAACGCATATGAGTAACTAAGCCGATTCGGATGGGTTGATTCCACAATAAGTAAAATCTAACCATCGCTCACTTTGTAGGATATATTGGTCACTAGCTAGCAGGGGAAGATTTATTAAGAGGGGTGCATGGAGGGACAACGTCCCTCCAAACTTTTGACAAACTGTTATGCAGATATACCATACCCAATATTGTATATTTTTTTTTAAAAAACGTGCGGGGCATGTATTTCATTAAGAAGAAGAAGAAGTTGTGTCTGTCGTGGCCAGAACTAAACCCCCTAAGGGGCTTAGCCAAAACCCGACCACGAAGAAGCAAGTTACATTACAGGAAGGTGCACCTTCCAAGAAAAACAAAAGCAAAAGGAACGAGAACAAGCTTTGAGACTGAAAAAGAAACTGGATGATCTAAGCCCTCCTAGGCGCTAGCAACTTCCTAAGCTTGACGAATCCCGCCGCGGCCCAAAGGTAGGCTTCATCGATGATCTCCTGCGACAAGGCGACCGGTTGAAGCTCTCGGCATTCGAAGACCCTATTGTTCCGTTCCTTCCAGATCCTCTATGCGACCAATATTGTATACTTATAGAACTTTATCAAATATACATCTTTTAATTAAGCCTAAACGTCTAGGAAAGAGGAAAACAACCTAAATCCGCCATTGGCTACTAGCTAGTACAATGAGATGCAGGCAAAGGGCAGCTCGCCACTGCGGTCGCGGTGCACGGCACTGTAGCACGCATTAGTGCGATCGAGATGACGTCATCAAACCTATAGGATCTAGAGCAACAAAGCATTGGTGGTCGAATTGACGTGAGCACCGCCCGCCACCGGAGACGCAGCAGCACGTCAGCCCGCCTGCCATTGATCAGCAGTAGTGGCGGGGGTGCAAAACATAGCTTAATTAGGTTTGTTATATTCGTCTCGTAAATTAACACCCATCTATAAAAAGGTTTTGTAATTAGACTTTATTTAATACCTTTAAATAACAAGATTATCTAGACTAAACTTTAGAACTAAAGGAAACGAACAGGCTCTAACTCAATCTATCGCCGTCACGAGCAGAGGTGATGTAATCATCCGTCACCAGTCACCACCGGTAGAGCTTCACTAGTGGCAGTCCCTGATGGTGTCGCTTGGTCCACACTCATCTACATATACACACACGCTGCACTTCTTCCCCGAACAATATCTTCACATTGGGATTGGGGTGGGTGTTCGTACGACGG
The DNA here is from genome assembly GCA_007726485.1 of Eragrostis curvula. NCBI lineage: Eukaryota > Viridiplantae > Streptophyta > Magnoliopsida > Poales > Poaceae > Eragrostis > Eragrostis curvula. Next base: position 3,043,267 of record RWGY01000009.1, read on the forward strand.
GCGAGAAAATTTTTAAAAACATAGAGTTATGGGTTTGGTCAAAGTGTAACATAAAAGATTGTTAACGTTGACTATTTCCTGCGTATGGGTTTATGGTGTCGTTTAACTTTAACCAAATCAGAACCCATTATATTTTGGGACAGAGGAATACCATATCATCATTTTTGGTATCGCTTATTAAGGTTTCTGTAACAATTAAAATATACAATTAAGGTTTCTCTAACCAAGAAGAAACTCTGCAGCACCTATTCTTTGAATGCAGTTTGAGCAGATGGTGCTGGCTTTTGGCAGCAAAATATTCAGAAAAGTTCTTATAGTGGCCTGCTGGTGCATCTGGTGTCACAGAAACAACATAATCTTTGATCATAGAACTGTCTCCCTTGGAAGATGAAAGATGGAGTTCGAGAAAGAATTTGCATTGGTAGTCTTAAAGGCTAAGGCAAGTCTGAAAATTTTGCTAGATGATTGGTTATGTAATGTACATTAAACTTTTTATTAGTTAGGTCTTCTTTTGGGCCTAGGACCTTGTACTATGTGCATATTTTTGACAAAATTTATAAAATTAAGTAGGGGGCTTCCCTGCTGTTCGCCAAAAAAAAAATGCCCCACGGTGTTGCATTAAGAAAAGCTCAACCATACACCCGCCGAGAAAGTCATGAAAGCTCCGGGGCCAGCAGTATGCCGCGGACAAGAGAGTTTCATGTAGAAACGCCAACACGCGACACCAGCGACGACGAAGCCGATGTTTCCGTTTCCGTGAGGACCCCATTTTTTTGGGGGGGAAGGAAACTACGGCAACTCTTTCTAGAGACTGCCTGAACTTTTTAAAGCATGGGTAGCAAACAATTGCTACAACATTATGATTACAAGAGAAAGGAAAAACTAAAAGAAAAAAAAAACTCTCTAAGGAAAAAAATTCTCACCCAAGCTATCAGGAGAGCACGATCAATAGGTTGACTACATCTATTTGACCACAGTGTCAGGTCCTCAACACAACGAGCAACAATGGAAGAGTTGGGTTCGTCCTCATGTCTGAAAATATTGGCATTCCTGCATTTCCAAATGTTCCAGAGAATTGTTGTCAGAACAACACTTCTAATCTTCGTTTTGGTTGAGTTAAGAACTCCCAAATTTTGCCACGGCTCCTCGAGGGTGGTATCTGAGTGCGGAGTAGGGGTCCCTAGGGCATGCCAAATGTCCTTTTTGCACTCAGAATGAAGACATTGAGACCCTATTCCCAGACAAGGCAAACAGGTTCGGTGATGTCATCATCTTTGACGTCATCGAGAAATCCAAAAGGCATGAAGACGGGGTACAAAAAGAAATGTAATTTCCAAACTAGTCGTCGGAGTTCGGCTGTGCTCTGTGTAAGTGCATCAATGCCTACGACTTTTGTAAATTTGTAATGCAGTACTTGGTCTTTTTTATTTAATTTTTATAATGAAACACCACCTAAATTCTCTTGTGTGATTCCACTGGAGTTAACAAGACTCTAGTGCAAAGATACATCGATCATAAACCCCTAGTCGCACAGTAATACATTATTGCCAATATAGTCAAGTTCTCAACAAGTTTCTAATGTGCAAAGACATCAACAAAAATGATACCAATGACTATCTGCCTTCTAGCTCTGTGATGATTACTTCATTGATAGTATATAGCTCAAGATCAATAGCTAGGGCCTCCTTATTTTCCAGCCTTACATTGTAGTATGGTGGATTCCCTGGCTCAGGCAGGCTCGCACCCACAGTACTAAGCATTTTTATAACATCCCACATGGTTGGTCGATCAACTGGTTTCTCTTGAACACATAATAAGGCGATATTAATGCATTTTAATGGCTCTGATGTGCTGTGCTCGATGTCCAATAAAGGATCTACTAGCTCCTTCCATTTTCCCTCTTTCATCAGTTGCCATGCCTATAATAAAAAAACACTTATAGAACGTTATATATATAAATCCGGTGACGGGTAATTGGCAAAACTTACAACATAAGCATTTTCACTCCATATATATCTTCATTAAATAACGACGGACTCACATATCCTAGGAGATTCACAAATCCACCATTTCGATGAAAACCAGAGTTCCTTTTTCCTGTCACAATCTCGAGAAGTAGAACACCAAAGCTGAAAACATCTGATTTGATTGAGAAGAGGCCCTCAGAAGCATATTCAGGAGCCATGTAACCACTGTAGGAATATATGTAGGATTAAATATTAGTTAAGCATCTGAAAGTTTTTTTGATGGAAAACTTAATTTAATAAATGAGGTATGCTTACTATGTACCCACGACTCTGGTTGTGTTTCCTTCAATATCATTTGAAGTGAATATTTTTGCTATCCCAAAATCCGAAATTTTAGGATTCATGTTTTCGTCCAATAGAATGTTACTTGCTTTTAGATCTCTATGTATGATGCGCAAGCGAGAGTGCTTATGTAGATATAAGAGTCCATGTGCTATTCCCTCAATTATCGTTATACGTTTTCTCCAATCTAGTAGGGCCCTCTTTTCTTCTTTACCTGCAACATAAGCTCAAAATAAAATAGCAGAACGGAAAATAATGTTTTTTTTGCTGTAAAAAAAGGAAGAGTAGTCCTCAAAATAAACATATAGTAAAAAGTAACCTACTGTTCTTTTATGTTATTATTTTATATGCTAAGGATCAGGATATATATGTTAAATAAACTAAATTGCCAATAAGGATATATCTAAATAGGAAGGACGATAATGCGACGAACGGTTCTCATAATGTTCTAACTTCAGTATATGCACTATTGATTAATTACAAGGTACATTATTGCGCATTGTCCAATTAGTACAAACTACTTGAGATTGAATGAACCTAGGTGTAAATGTGATTCTAAGTCCCCAATTAAAATGTTGCATATGTATCAAAGGTGAAAAAGTCCAAGCTTTTGTTTGGCAAATACTATGTATTAACTAGAAGGTATATTGTTGAGCACTGTCTAATTAAAGATTAGCTTTTCAGTTAGGTATAAATGTGAATCTAATTCTCCAATTAAAATGTTGCAGCTGTACCAAAGATGAAAAAGTCCAAGCTTTTGTTTGGCAAATACTCGTAGACTAGCATTTTTTCTTGTCCTTCACTGCAGCACCCTAATAGCCTAACCAAATTGGCATGTTGTAGTCTGGCTATAAGTTCAACTTCGTTTTTGAACTCTATGAGACCTTGGCCTGAGCTTGTGGAAAGCCTCTTAACAGCAATCTCGAATCCGTCAGACAATTTTCCCTGAAGATAAAATGTTAATGTGATATTTTGTTGCTAATTCCAAGTTACAATTACGACAGCATAGATATATATATATACACATGTTATGCACGTAGTCCACACACTGCATTGCCATATTTCAGGAACCGATTCTTCATATTTAACTAATCATTGAGCATAGGTTTTCATCAAAATAGTTTCCTCTTAGTTATCATACATACAGCATACATGCATAGTTGAAAGTAGTTATCATATGGTTCACCTTATCCTGAAAAGTTGCAATGATGAAAAGTTTGAATTTAAGTTACCGTAGGATCATGGACTAATTACCTTATAAACTGGGCCAAAGCCACCTTGGCCAAGTTTATATTCTTCAGAGAAGTTGCCTGTCCTCACTTGCAGCTGTGCAAAGTCAAACAATGAGAAGTCTGAATTGACGTTCCCTTCCATCGTCCACATAAGTGTTTCCTTTTGATTCGAATTCACTGCTGGTTTCTCTTGCAAGCGCACTTTTCCTGGTAAGTAGAGAACTGTCAAAGTTCAGTTTCTCGATCTATGGAATGGTTGCTGTCTTCGATATCGAAAATTGCTGGTTCAGTGGAATTAATGATAACTTTTACACAACTAACCTTTTCTCTGCGACCTGATGCACCGAACGGCAATAATGATGGAACCGAGCAGGAGCACCAGCAAAGTAACAACAGCCGTTGCAATAATAATAATAACGTGCTTATTCTTTCTCATGCTTTGACTTCCTGAAGATGTAATACGAAAGATCTTTACATATATTGTTATAAAACGAAAATTACATGAGTGCTGAATTGGATCTATAATGGAGGGGTCAGTTGTACGTTTGGCTACTTGTTAGATGTTTCTTCTTCCTGCGATGATAGCAATGTTTTTCTAGACGCTAGATGAAAACAAACATTGGGCCGGCGACTAGCGCCTAGACGGACTCAGACCTATTATACCTTTTTACACTGTAGAAGTAACCCCCCCCCCCCCCCCCCCCCAAATATATAGCTTTATTTTTGAAGAAAAATTCAAATATATATCATTGAAATGAAAAATATCAAATTTAGACAGAGTTATCACTTACTGGTTCTTAATTCTCACAAGTTACAAACATAATAAGCATGCTAAATTTTAAATAAATAGTCAATTCATAATAAATAAATTAAATGTGTTGGTTAACCATTAATATCTTTCATTTGCTCCTTCTCGTAATCCATATGGATCACGTCTTGTTGGTCTAGACGATCGTCTAGGCACAAATTAGGTTGTCTAAACATGTCTAGCATGTGTTTAGAGGGCACGTATACACGATCAGAGACCGTCTATACAGTCTTAGACGCGTTTTGTATCTAGAGTGGTGACTAGGGCCTAGACTCAACATTAACCTCAAGTCTTGCGTTTAGACGCCATCTAGACGCATTAGACGCGCGTCTAGAAAAACAATGCCATGTCATACAAATAACGGGCTACTCCATCATTTTGATTGGGTCAATGAAATAGGCATTTCTCTTGTGCCTATTCATGCCTTCGTTGAATTCACATCATATACTAGGGCTGGTGGAAGGCACAGGTGACAGTTTACAGGTATCCCTTCGGCATGGATGGGGTAAGCTTGAAACAAATAGGGGAGGCATATATCTTCATGGCCACTAGGAAAACTATTCCTCAAGTAGCTTCTGTTACGGACACAAGGGAAATTATTTCTCAAGTAAAAAAAAATTGAAACTAATAATGATATACATATCAGAAAGGTGTGCTAGTAGTTTAAAAAAAAAAAGAAAAAAAGAAAGGTGTGCTGTGCTACTTACTGTCCGGATGAGCTGGCCCGATTGTCTTCATGGCCTCGCCCCCGAAGAATTTATAGCTCTCGTACCTGATTGTACACCGAACCCCGAGTATGCGTCCGCCCTGCCGGCCACTGAGGTACTGTGGCGTCTGCTGAGCGACTTCCTTGAGGCATGCCAAGCAGTTATCAGGTGACAGGTCAGGAGTGCACTGCGCCATGGAATAGAGCCTCGGGAAGACGCCGCCGATATCCATTACGGCGGTGGCGAACCTATCTGATTTATAAGCCGCAACCTTGGCTGTTTCCACTCAGAAACGTCATTACAGTAGCAGTAACAAACTCGACGTTTTCCTTGTTTGCGGGGTCCCACCCGGGAAACATAGGCTCGGTGATGTTTTTCATGTTCCCCGCGATGGTCCCCGGCTGGTTCTCAGTGCCGGTGATGAAGTCCTGATCGAAGAACCGCATGTGACACTCCTCAAAGTACATGGTCACGTCCCTGCTGCGGTTACACAAGGACTCAACTCCCTGGAACGACGAGGCCGTAGAGAGACACGCCGCGCAGGTGGATGAGTTGGTATCCCCTCGGCAGAGCGCGAGGGCGTACACCGTGTCGGGAGCGCCACCTACGGATCCCTTGTAGAAACCGTCCAACGTCGCCGAGGCCCCCGCAGGCAAGGTAGCGAAGAGTTTGTTGAGGTTGGCCTCGAACGTGCTGTTCAGCAGGTAGGTGCGCCGAACGCTCGTGGAGTTGCAGAAGTAGGAGAAAATTGGTATCCCAAGCACCAACGGATCGCCGTCGCCGATCACGGGCACTGCCGATGACGTTGCCACGACGAGGAAAAGGTGGAGGAGCATGGTGGGCTGGTCAGTGTGCTTCTTTTTTTTTTCTTTTTTCTTTTTATATTGCGGGCAATGGTCAGTGTGGTTCAATGGAAGAGCAAATCGATTGCTCCGTTGAGGGATCTTATAGCTACGCTTACTTGTTTCGCAATATCTCGTAAATACATGACGGGCAAAATAACACTACAAACCCTCAACTAATTCAATTTCTTGGTCAAATCCTAGTCCAATGTTTCATCAAGTAACGCAACAAACGTACCCTCAACTAATGCATCATCTTTGCGGGAGTAAAACGGACCTAAACAACGAAGATACTTGATGGTAGTGAAATTGACTTCTTCCAAAAAGAAACACTGTCCCTACTTCGGTGGAAGCAAGTGTTTCAAGGAAGAAATGCAGCTAGTGGTTCTAAAAGCCAAATCTAGGATTATTATACCTTCAGTAGGGTTTTTCTCGGGCCTACGGCCTTATACCATAAGGCTTAAAAAAACTTTTAAATATAATAGAAAAAGGTATGTGGCTCCCTTACGGTTCGCCTAAAAAGACTCATACTCCAATATTGTTGATTCGATCCCGTGCCATAAGGCTTCAAAACGCAGAAATTTTAGAATTGACTCCTAATCCCCTAATCCAGTGTTGTGTACTAAGCCTTATTTATTTCAATTTGACTTTGCAAACCAGTATGTTGTTTGGATAACTAATAATAAACTATCGTTACCCTTCAAATTTTGTAAATGGATAGAGACAAAACATTGTTTCTCAATTTTTTTCTCTGGAAGAAAACATTGCAATATCATGCGTTGTTTTATATTTATATTTTCCTGAAGAAAGAAACATACATTTTTTAATATACATGTGCCGTTGGTACTTAATCTACTACTCTATTAAATTTCCCATCACTTTTCTCATTGTCTCTAAAGGCTCAGATATGTTGCTGGTATATTATTCACGTCAGACACTAGGAATAATTAGAAGAAAATTTTTGTTGAAGGCTTGAGGAACAAATCATTTAATTAGTAGTGCATAGAGAAGATCAAGTAAACACAGTGATGAGGTTTCAAGGACTTGACTGCAAAAAGAGGAACAGTTTGTCCACTCGTTTTACAAATCAAGAATAATCTACAGACTAGCGCCATAGAGTAATTTTCGCTCGTACCATTAGTAAATCTATGCCCACTAGCAGGGAAAAAAAGGTAAATATATGGGCTACCGTCCCCCATAACGCGTAAAACCAAGTATTTCCATTTGACGATTGCTGGCGCCTTTGACGCGAGAAACTGCAGTGCCTCGACCTGAAGTGTCCTGATGATTTAGTTAAGTTCAACACCGTGCGCTTGCATCCATAGAGCGATTGGATATCTCTGTTTCGTGATGTTTGGACAATCGTATAATACTTTGCGCAGAATATTTAACTATGCCAGACAACCTCATCACATATTTAACTACACTCTATATTATTAATTGTATTGTTGCTAGACAAGCAAGAACGCACGCATAAGAAATCTATGTCTTTATCAACCCTGCCAAGTACAAGTCATGCCCAGGTATATAATTTATAAGTTAGTCAGAGCTTGTAAAGTAAAATAAGGCAGTATAATCAGAGCTAGTAAAGTAAAAGAAGGCGGTAAAATATTCTGCTTATATTGACTTTGCCAGCAATCTAGATCTGCTCCAGTATATCCTATTATATCAATAAAAAACTAAAATATACTTCAATGCTGTCGTACCCCATTTCTGGAGTACTGTGTGCTTACCGTATCAGTTCCCTGGATCAGAATGATTGAAGCAACTGCATACACACTTCCACAGAATGATCTCACAACTGCATACTCTTTATTATAATACCAAGTCTCATACAAGCCTTTATATTACAAAAGTTCTTTTTACAATGGCCAAAGGCCTTAATACAACACGACACAAGCACCACACTGGAGTGCCACTGAGGACAGTAGCACTGCACTACAACTACTGCAACGGAAGATGGAAGCGACTCCACTCCAACAGGCAAACTTGCGGGCAGGCTGAACCCTACTCTTCTTCTCCATCGGCTTGGAAATCAAACTCTGGCTCATCTTCTGAATGATTGAAGCAAGAGTGAGTACTTAAGGTACTCAGCAAGCCCTAACACGAGGGGTAAGATATGCAAGGGTGTTCACAAGGACAAGGCTGAGGTTTTTGTCACGTCGGCGGAAAAGCCAATTTTATGCAAGGTTGTTTTGAAAACTAAGCATTTCGCAATTCTAATCAAATATCTGTAGAGATTAGTGGGGTTTGGCGGCCTTGGGGGAGTTGCAATCATCCCGCCAGTTCCTCAAATTTTATCACTGGCCGACAACCAGCACACGGCTCCAAACCGGCGTTTTCCAAAAACACGCCAAGGATAACTCACACAGAAAACTCTAATCATAGTGTGGCCAATGCTTTCGCGTTGTCCAATACCGTGGAACACGGCTATCTGGATAGATTCATAACCTCGGCCGAGGGTGCACAAATTTCCCCACAAGGTGGTCCAGTCCGCCCTATCGTCATAGTTTGGACTGTCCTACTAAAGGTTCCGTACCTACTTGGTACCACCACGGCATCCCCCACGGACATCACCAGGGGCTTCACAATCAATAATATGGCCAGATTCACAAATGTCGGATCTCGAACACCCACCAACGAACGAGTCTTCTCCTGGGATTCCGTTGCAATCTCCTGCCTCCGGGGGGGTACCGGGTGAGTACTAGTAGGGTGTGGTTCCAATCCCATGCCCATTCATGGCTTGTGGCTGTGCGTAAGGTGCTAGGCAAAGGCGGCACAAGAACCGGTCCTTATACGACCGAACCAGGCATCTTCAATAGCCAATCCTCACGAGGAAGGGCGTCCCAGAGATAGCCTCCCCACTGATGACTACCTCGCCTGATCCCGCAAAAATATTCCCCACTAGGGTTGCACTTATCATTAAACCACCCACTTTTCACATTTACGCACACCACCAAGACACACGCATTTTACACGAAAATCATGTGAGCAGGATTAATTAAACACATGGTGAAAGTCATAAGCGGCAAAGCAATCCAACATATCATTAAGTAATTTAATGATGTTGGGTCCTAGGGTTAACAAGGAATCAGGATAATCAAGATCAAGGCATGGCAATCAAATAATACTTCGGACATTCTAGCATTTAAATCACTTTTAAATACCATGCATGTTTATTTAAAAACAGGCTCTAGATAGGATTATTTTGCAATCATGGGATCAACATGATCAAAGGGAGTTAGGACTTGCCTTCAGCAAAATCTTCCTCTTCTAATCCTTCCTCGTATTCCGGATCCTCGGGCTCTTCCTCGAAAGCTCGATTGTCTAACGATAAAGGAAAATAATACTACCGCTTAACAAACAATTAAACAAGCAATAAAATAAAAATCCAAATAAAACCAGAGGGAAGTTAATTTTGGTAGCACTGGATAGAATAGGATTTTAGTTAAATTTTGGCGCAAGGTTCGCCAAAATTGGAGGTAAGATGGAAAAGATATGGATTTTTGAAGTAAAAGAAAGGAAATTGATCAGGATTTGATTAACTTAATTAAGTATAACCATCATCCTAATTTTTCAGAGGAGAATAAGGGTTGCAAAATGATTGGAAGGGAATATAGGATTTTTGGAAATTTTCTAGGATTTTTCTGATATTGGAAATGTGCTCGAAATAAGATTATGTGTACAAGACTGGGTGCACGTAGCATTTTCCCTTGCGAGTGTGAGGCTGACATGTGGGCCGCCGGGGCCAGAGGTGCTGTGTAGCACTGTTTTGTGGACTCGGTCCACGAGTGTGGTGGACCGAGCGTGTGTGTGCGTGGGTGCACGGTGCGCCGGGTTTGCCACATGTGCGGGCGACTCGGTCGCCGCGGGCCCGCGCGGTCGACGTGGCGGCCATGTCAGACGGCGGCGAGGCCGGTCAAAGCGCGACGGGGAGGCGGCTGCCGCGGCGGCACATCGCCGGCGTGTTCTCCAGCGACGGCTACGGGCTGCGGAGCGCAACTCAGAGCACATCTATGCGACCTACGCGATGCGGCGAAACTAGTGGTACTGCGCGTCGACGATGGAAGGGACCGGAGCGGTGGCACGAGCTCGCCGGAGAGGGGCGGAGCGCCGGCGTGCGCAGGAAAAGGGGGAGCGCGTGCGTTTGGGCTTGAACGTGTAGTCGTGGGTGCGCGCGTGAGTGCGGTGAGGGCAATGAGCGCCTCGGCGTGCTCGTGCGCGGCCGGGAAGGTGGCCGACACCGGGGAAGAAGGTGGTGGAGGCGACGGCACTCTGTGCGAGGCATGCGCGTGTGCGGGAGAGGAAAAGGAGGGGGCGCATGAGAGAGCGGGAAGCACGGGGAAGCTCACCGTGTGTTCGGGCTGGCGGAGAGCGACAGGGAGTGGCCGGGAGTTCGACGCGGCGGCGAGGCACGGTCGCCGGAACCCTAGCTCAAGAGAGGGGAGAAGAAATTGAAGCTCGAGAGGGCAAGAGGGAAGGAGGAGCTCGTGTGCGCGGCTTTAGGAAGGAGGAGGGGGAGCTCGTCTCCTTTTATGGGCCGTCGATGGCGGTGCTTCCCCGGAGTCTTAGCGGGCGCGCCAAGAAAAGGGGGAAGGGCGGTTCGGTTGACTTGACGGGGCGGGCAAGGCGGCGCGGAGCGGCACGTGCTTCGCGTGGTGCTCCTGGTGCTCTGAGGTGACAACGGCGGTGGAGGCCGGCAGCGTGGGATGGGCGGCGCCGGTATTTTCGCTGGCTGGCTGGAGGTAGACGACGGGACGGCGGGGCCCGCACGTCAGCGAGAGAGGAGAGGGAGACGGGCTGGCAAGCTGGGCTGGAGGAGCTGGGCCAGGACGGGCTGCCGCGGGGAGGAAAAGAAAAAGGGAAAAGAGGGGAAGAGAACTGGGCCAGGCAGGGGAAAAAGAGGAAGGGCGGCCCGATAGGGAGGAAAAGGTTTGAACTTTTCTAGATTTCGGATTTGAAGGAATTTTAAATTTGAACAAAAGCAAAAACCAAACAAACACTCAAAATAAAGAAAATAAACTCCAGAAATGCATATGATGGGTTTTGTGCATGTTTTCAAAATGAAAAATTTTAAAATTGAGGTGGTTTGGCTAACTTTAATCACACACTTCATTTTAATTTGTTCCAAACTTGAAAAATTTCAAATTTTTAGTGAATTTTAAACATGGGCAAAATTTGGGGTGTGACAGATCTACCCCACTTAAAGAGAATCTCGTCCCCGAGATTCAAGCTATCTAGCGGAAAGGGAAGAGTAGAAAGATCTTTGTTCTTGTATCCGTTTTCCGATGCTCCAAAGATTTCCACGTTGCTTACTTTGAGTGGGAGGAAAGCCTACCCCACTTAAAGGATTTTAACCCAGGGAGATCGTTCATCAAGGTTTCTTGAGCAAAACAGTTGGAAATCATATGCAGTAACAATTTCAAATTCCGAACGAAAGCAAGGCTCCATAACCCAAATATGATTGTTGCACGAGTTGGGTTGCTAAGGTACTCACCGGGGGCTTCCGGTGTTCCATTAATTTCCCGAGCGTTGATATGGTTGACTCGGCTTCGTCCGGTGGTTTGGTTGCTCCTTTGCTGTCGTCCGGAGGATTGCTGTCCGCTACGTCCAACACTTGATGTTGTAGTCCTGGTGTTACTCGCCTGGTGCGACTGAGCTGGGGCGTTATTCTGATTCAGATACGGACATCTGGCGATCAGGTGTCCTGTTTCACGGCAATTAAAACATGTCCTCTTTTCAGTGTTGGTTGGCTGGACCACAGTGGAGTTACTCTTTTGCTGACTGCCGGAATTTTGATTGTGGTAGGATGGTGCTGATTTCTATTGACCAGATTATGAGGCCCTGTACTGCATAGTTGGTTGGTACTTCGATTTCTGAGGTGCATTGTATTTTGACTTCTGATTTCTTTCTTGTTGCTTGAGTTTCTGTGCGTCAAACTTGCGCTTTCGGTCGTTCTCCAGATGAGAGCGGGCATCCTCCAAAAGAATGGCACGGTTCATGAGAGTGTTGAAATCTGAGTAGATGTGGGTAACCAACTGCATCCTTAGACTAGGACTGAGTCCTTTTCTGAAGCGATCCTGTTTCTTTTTGTCAGTATTGACCTCTTCAGGCGCATAGCGTGCTAGCTTCATGAACTTTCTGATATACTGATTCATTGTCATAGCCCCTTGTTTCAAAGGCCGCTCTTAACCGTGAGCACAGCTGTCATGACAGTTTGTATCTCTGCAGAGTTTGCGCACGTTCCCCATGAGTCGTGTTTCCTATTTTTCTTCACACTTCCGAGGTGTTATGCCAGGGTCACACTACAAGGCCTTTCCTAGGCTTCTCTCAACCTGTAGACACCCGCTAAGGTTCCACCGCTAACAACATATGGAGTCCATTTTACCTCCGCTGCAGAAGCCCCCTCTTGCGCCACTAAACAACCGGATGGTGTGTACAGAGAAGAAGAGGATATCCAAGTAATTAGTCAGGTTGTACCCATATAGGTCTCATGGTTGCGCTGTTAACCCGGGTTAGATGCTCCATGAACCGGTCCTTAGAACCTATGGCAGGCACTAGCACAAACCGAACTCTCAAGCACGATGGCACCAAACCAAACATCCCATCCTGCCAAGGTTCCCTAATCTTCATGTCTCTATAAACCATTACCATCCCAAGAGTTAAGTTCAGTATACATTAGTCAAATTAAGGAATCCATGAACCAACCCGCTGACAGCACTAGCAATAAAATCTACCCATACCTATGTACTACTCATCAACTGGCTTCAAGGAATAATAAGGAATTAACTAGTAAACCATAACATAGTATTCCAATTTAGACATGCATGCATAAATAAAAACTACACAATCCTAAGATAGGTTTAGTATGGTCAACGTCACTTGTCTGGTTGCTCCTCAAACTCTTCAAAAATCTGATCTTGGAGGTTCAGTGCCTGCTCTTGATTTGTTCACGAAATCATCGTACCGACAAGCAAACAACAAACATACTGAGAAAACAGAATCAACAGTATAATCACAGTAAAACAAGCACGCTACAATAAAGCCTACGTCGTAACGGTCGCGTGAGTGCAAGAATCGTCCAAGACGGAGTTTGTATGAAAAAGATATAAGCAAAACAAATTACCAAGTTTTCTAAAACTGCTGTACCAACGTCATGTACTCTATTTCACACAAACAGAGCATCGGCAATGTGCTGACGAGCTACAGGAACTAATTGTATTTTTTATACAGGAAAAACCGACTGAGATTGAAAAGCATTGATTTAGTAAGCAACATGATGGGCATGAAAACTGGATCCTAGCAAGGCTAACGGATGAGACTGCATACAAGGAAAATAGGAGCAGCTGGCCGCAGCTAACTGCTGCCATGAGGATTCAGTATATTCGAAGAACAAGGGCTTATAGAATTCAGTATATTCAAAGAACATGGTATATTGTCCAATTGGCGTCAGGTTGAGGAGATCAACAGAGGCTACTTATTTTATACTAGAAACAAAGCACGCTGTGTGACTAAATAGCAACTCATAATTTAATCTTTTTCAGATCCTAGCATATCCAGCTGATGAGGTCGAACAGGCAGTGCAAACAAGAGACTTAGCCTGGAGCTCTCACCACGTCGTGACAGCAGGGACGGCTCTGGGCGTGCTCGTGAGGTTGGCGGTGTTTGTCAAGGATCAGGCTGCAGCGTCGGAGGCGGGACACGTCAGGTTATCAAGATGTCGTGGTCGTCCTGCGGTGCCAAGGGAACGTGAGTACGACTGGAAAACACCCAGAAGGACGACGGCAATGGCGAGTGACCGTGCAGCTCACCAGAACTCGTCGGAGATGTGATTTCCTGGGCGGCAAGGCGATGGTGATGGCGGGTCGTCCAGGTGCCGTGGCTGTCCTGTGAGTGTCGAGATGGCGATCAGCAGCTAGAAAACAAATCCCGAGTGTGCGGCAACGGTGTAAGGCGGCACTACTCTCCGGTGCTCTTCGGGAACGTGTCTGCCGGGCAGAGAAGACGATGGCGACGGGCTTTGCAAGCTCCTTGCTGCCCTGCGATGGGAGAGCATGGATCAGCAGAAATCCATGGCGGCTCACGGCGACGAAGCGTGGCGTCGACTTACCAGAGACGGTGGTGGCTGCAGTTTCCTCCGGGGAAAACAGGGAGCAGGGAGACCAAAGACCACGGCAGGCAAGGAAATCGACTGAGGTATGGTAAGAGAGAGAGACGTTTCCATAACAGGAGGGCAGGCTCTAATTACAGGATCAATGGAGTTAATTAGCGGTAGCAAAAATCACGTCTGTACGTTACCATTGAGCCAAGGCCTGAATGTCAGAGAGAGGGAGAGTAGAAAGAGCTGATGGGATTTTTGGTCGAGTGACATTGCAATATCAAACGGACTGCTATCGAGTTTTTTTTTTTAAAAAAATCATTTGTCACAAAAATGCAAGCAAACAACATGATGGACGTTGAACTAGACAAATTTTAATTAAAGAAAAATGTATCTGTATTGCTACTTGAATTAATTTACTTTGTTTGAAAATCTGGATGTTACAGTTATATAGCTAGATTGACAATTATTTTGAGACAGAGAGAGTACATTCATGTCTTACCGCAGAGCGTAGTGACAAATCAGGACCTGGCCTGCATTGTTTTGGACACTACATAAATTATCTGTTTCTTTAAGGGCAGCCGCAACTTCTCGCCAAACCGAAGAGGCATGGTTCGGTTCTATTCCCCTAAAACATCTGCCCATGACCAAGCTGTGACGCGCATTGATTTTTTTTATTGGCTCGGTTCAAACCGAGTTGAGAGGTCAATTTTCGACTCTGACAACCATGGTTCGACTTCTCTAACGTTTATACCATAGTACTACGCAACCGTTCCCCAAGGGGAGAATAAACTGATCGACCAGCAACGAGCTTGAAATGGCATGAGTCGATCAGCAATTGTGATATACGGATCCGATTTGCAAAGACTCCATGTGAATTTGAATCTTGTGAACTACATTTTAACATCCGCACACTTAAAATCACAATGCAATAATACAATATTGCGTGGTTGTTGAAAATCTATCGAAATTAGTTTTAACTGTCGGAAAACATTCTTGGGATCAGTAATTAGTTTTAGCTATATAACTGCAATAATACAATATGGCTATCTTGCTTCTTGGGCTGTGATAGTAACTTCGTTTATACTCTGCAGCTCGAGACCAGCATCTATTGTCTCTCGATTTCCTACCTTGGCATTGTAGTATGCTGGATGTCTGGGCTCAGGCAGACTCGCACCCTCAGTACAAAGCATTGTAGTAACATCCGACATGCTGGGTCGGTCATTTGCATTCTCTTGGACACACAGCAGTGCGATATTTATGCATCTGAATAGACACGACATGCAGTAGTCTACGTCCAACGATGTGTCCACCAGTTCATGCCATTTGCCCTCCTTCCATAAAAGCCAGGCCTGCAGCAATAATATTTCAAACGGTATAGACATGAGCCGAGTATATATAGACTATAATGGGAACAACTTACAAATAGTACATATGATGGTTTCATATAAATGTTTTAGTTTGTATAACTATGCACTCACATATCCTAGGAGATTGAGAGAGCCACCATATGGACCTATAACTGAGTTTCTTTTCCCACTCACAATCTCAAGTAGTAGAACTCCAAAGCTGAACACATCGGATTTGCTTGAGAAGAAACCGTCATAAGCGTATTCAGGAGCCATGTAACCACTGTAAGAACACATGGATCAGTGACAAATTAAAAGAATATGTTTATGCTGCTGCAAAACATAAGAAAAATAAGATATATATACTTACTATGTTCCCACCACTGTGTTTGTATTATCTTCGATGTCAATCGACATGAATATTTTTGCTATCCCAAAATCTGAAATTTTAGGATTCATGTCTTGATCCAATAGAATGTTGCTTGCTTTCAGATCTCTATGTATGATACCCACCTATACCATGGGTATTTACTTGATTCCCGAACCTGTCCACCAAAAGATGCAATCTGCTCGAGCAGACTTTTTCTGGCAAAATAGAGGCGACAAAAAGAGATATCACTTAGTCAAATGGGAGGAGATGGCCTTACCAAAGGAATATGGAGGTCTTGGTTTCACTGAAACTAGGGTTATGAATATTTGTATGCTCTCAAAATGGATCTTCAGACTAGAACAGGGAGACGACAGTCCCTGCATTGCATTGTTGAGGAGAAAGTACTTAGGTGACAGTGGTTTCTACAGCAGTAAATTTCAGAGATCTTCTCAGTTTTGGAGAGGCCTTCACAAAATCAAAGAGTATACACTAATGGGCTTGATCTATGTGCTGGGAAATGGGAAGAAGATTAGGTTCTGGTTTGATGTGTGGTTAGAGCCTGTTCCCTTAAAAGTAAAATTTAGAAAAAATTTTGATATATGCTACGAACAAAATGTCTCGGTGGCACAGGTGCTTCATGGAAATAATGTTAATCTCTCTTTTAGAAGATCCTTTGGTGCAATAGAGGAGGCTGAATGGACAGAGATGTGTGATAAACTTGACCTGGTCACCTTAAGAGAAGATAATGACTCAGTAAAGTGGGCCTTTGAAAAGAGAGGAAACTTCTCAACAGCATCACTCTATAGATTTTTAACTTTCCCGGGGGCAGTAGATGAAAGATTAAAAGAGATGTGGGAGACGAAATTACCTTTGAAAATAAAGATCTTTCTATGTCAGTTACAGAAGAATAAAATTCCAGCGGCAGAGGTTCTAAAACAGAGAAAATGGAAGGGTAGTGAATACTGTAAACTATGTGGTCAGAAAGAAACGCCGGAGCATATAATGTTTAGATGCCCTCTTGCAGTTTATCTATGGTGTGTGGTAAAAGAGACTTTGGGATGGAATAGAGTACCGGCTAACCTAGTGAACTTTGTGGATATAGCTCTAAATAGAGTTGGCCATAAGAGTAATAATAGAATGCTTTTCATGCTGGGGGCCATATGCTGGGCATTGTGGCTCACCCGGAATGACTTCGTTTTTCGCAATCAACTATGCCCGTCTCCGCAATCGATTATTCATTGTATGCTGTCATTGATGCAGAGATGGAAGGTCCTATCCACGCAGGAGGTCCGTGAGGACATCGAGTTCTTCATTCAGGCCGTCAGGAACAAGATTGAACAAAAAGAAAATCACTTGTTGCTCCTGATGGGAGGAGATCGAAGCTGAAGCTTCCTTTCTGTAATAGGATAGTTCTGCTGACGTTAAGGAGACTTCCTGGGCTTTGCGCTCTCCTGTTCTTAGGCTTTACTTTTCTTTAGTCTTTTGAACTCTGTTTATCGTTTTTTGGTACGATCTGTGAATTGGTGGTTGTAAGCTGGTCTCTACCAGCCACACTTCATTGCTTTCTTAAAGCAGGGGATTCCTATGGTCTAAAAACTATGCAGATACAGGAGCCCCTGAGTTATTCCCTGTATTATCTTTATGCGTTTAGGCCAATCTAGAAGAGCCCTTTTCTCAGGTATATCTGCATGCTTGTTAGGGCCAAGTTAATTAGTACTGGAAAATTAATAATGCTTTTCAATTGAAATTGATTGCATTGCATTGCCATACATACCAAAGATGAAATAGTCCAAGCTCTTGTTCCGCAAATACTCGTAGACTAGCATTTTCTCTTTCCCTTGACTGCAACATCCCAACAATCTGACCAAGTTTGTATGCTGCAGTTTGGCTATGAGTTGGACTTCATTTTTGAACTCTATCAAACCCTGTCCTGAGTTGGCGCTAAGTCTCTTGACCGCAATCTCCAGCCCGTCAGGTAATGTTCCCTTAATCGATAGGGAATTTTTTTTATTGATATGATCTGCTGATGAGATCACGGAAAAAGAGTTGCAAGGCCTTGACTAGATTTTACATTTTCTTTTAACTTTCAACTTTTAAATGCCAATGGGATGCTTTAATATACTGAAAGTTAAGGATATTTATCATTAGCTAAACAAAGGTAGATATTATGCACCTGCAAATGCTATGTCAAAGTCAATGATATATTGAAAAATCCTACTGTCTTCACCGGCAATTTACCTTGTAAACCGGGCCAAACCCACCTTGGCCAAGTTTGTTTTCTTCTGAGAAGTTTCTCGTAGCCTCCTGTATCTGAGCAAAGTCAAACAACCAGAACTCTGTACTGACCTTTCCTCCCATCGTCCAGATAAATGCTTCCTCCTGATGCAAATCCACTTCCGGTTCGTCTTGCACTTGCAATTTCCCAAAGTTGAGAGCTGCCATATTTAGGATCTTAGTTTTGGCGCATGAAATCTAGACATGGGGATAATATTATAGACACATCAAAGAACTAACCTTTTCTACGTGATCTGATCCATCCAAATCCAATAAAGAAACAAATAATAAGAAGCGCAAGCGACAGAGCAACCACTGCAATTCTAGTGGCGAGCTTACTCCAGCTTTTGCCTTGTCGACCTGTATTAATTCTAGTAGCGAGCTTACACACCAAAATTATCAAATTGTGTAGGTCATGCAAGTTGCATACTAAAATAGGATGGACATGCAAATCCTTTATTTTGGTTGGTGTTTCTTTTTTCCCTTAATAAAAGGCACACTTGGAATCATGTCAGTGTTATTGGGTTACTTGTCTACCACTACCTACTTTGCTACAAACCCACACCTAACTTGCATAGCTGTAGACTGTGCTTTCACAAAGCAACTTCAAAACTCATAACACTCGACAGAAAAGATCAAGGGCCCGTTTGATGTTTAAGCATGTTTTAGGAAATTCCTACTTTCAAAACTGCCCATTAGGGTCACAAGCTGCCTTAGTATAGCTTTAATGCGCAATAGCACATGTAACTATAGAGTGGGGAGGCATCATTGCCTATTTTGATCAAGAAACTTGAACCAGAATATGTCCATGTGGGAAAATACAAAGGTTACAATATATGAATTGTCAGGGAATGCCTATCCAAACTCTAATCAACCCGGTAGGAACTAGGTGAGTCGGTGACATTGTAAATAAGAGAAAATAGGAACCATCGATCATTGACGTCGAAGAGGACCCAGTCTAACTTAAATGGTCTAGGCGTACATTAACAAGTTCAAGCAGTTCAACTAGGCTTTGTTCCTTGAATGCCTATTGATCCACATTTTTATATCAACGGAATGAATTTTTCGTAAGCTTGGAGTGGCAAAACTGATGAAGCTAAAGCTAAAAGATTACGGAATGGCATAGATGACAGAGCTCAGCTACATACCTTGTGGAAGTGTTGGCGTGAAGATCCGCATAGGCTCATCGCCGTCGACGAAGTAGGTCCCATACCTGAACGAACACCGAACTCCAAGAAACCGCCCACCTTTCCTCCCCTGGAGGATACTAGCCGTATTTTGAGTGATAATGTTCTCAAGACATGTGAAGCAGGCATCGTCTGACAGATCCGGAGTGCACTGCGCCATCGAGTGGAACGTCGGCAGCGAGGCTCCGCCGACGTCCAAGGCAGCGGTGCCGAAGCTCCGGGTGTGGTAGTACGCTGCCAACAGGGCAGTTTCGTGCAGAAACGCCGACACGATACCGGCGACGACGAAGCTGATGCTTCCGTTTCCGTGAGGACCCCATTCCCAGCCGAGGAAAATTGGGTCGGCGACGTCATCGCCCAAGTCGTCCCATTTTTGGCTCGTCGGCTGGTTGGCGCCGAGGTCGAGGATGTTCAGGTCGGAGACACGCACCTGGCACTGCTCCTGGAAGACGGTCACGTCCTTGCTGTTGCCGCAGAGATCCTTGGCGTTCCGGAACGCCGCCTCCAGGCACGCCGTGCAGTCCATCGCGACGGTGTCCCCTCGGCAGAGCGCGAGAGCGTAGACCGTGTCTGGATCAGCACCAATCGAGTCCTTTAAGAAGCCGCCTGACGCCGAGGCGTTCGCAGGAAAGGAAGCAGAGATTTTGGCAAGGTTGGCGCCGAACGTGCTGTTCGACAGGAAGGTCCGCTGCTCGCCTGTTGATGTGCAGAAGTAAGACAAGGGGCTCGGCACCGCCGGGCCGTCCCCGGCAGCCGACGCCGTGGGTGATCCCAGGATGAGAAGGAGAAGGAACATGGTGACCTACTGACCTGTTCAGTGGTTAGTTGGATAGTACGGACAAATCGATGTCCTAGATGAGAATTATACAAACGCTAGGCTGGTATATGTACTAATCGTATTTGGTAGTATACGTTTTAAACTACGAAGTGCAGAGTTACACTACAAGTGCTCAGCAATTTTAATTGTGCAGTCAAGCCCCTGATAATGGCAGCATTGCTTGTTTAGTTAAGCCCTCAATTTTTCACCATTTCTCAATTTTTGTCGTCAAGATTTAGTATATGGTCGCAAGAACAGAAAATTGTTTTGAGTCAAACTATGTACTTAAATGTATAATTTGAAAAAAATTGAAGGACTTACAACGCAATCGCACCATTAGAGAAAACCAATGATCATCTGCTAGTCCAATATGGACCTTAGCCGGCGTTCCTTTTGACCTAGCAGTGCTCTACAGATCGTTAAATTGAGCCCGTGTTTTTGTCTTTGTTGTTTAAGAAAAAAACTTGGAGAGGGACCTGTTTATCTTGAACACCGTGTCTCTGTCTTTGTTGTTTAAGAAAAAAACTTTGAGAGGGACCTATTTATGTTGAACACCGTGTCTCTGTCTGTGTTGTTTCAAGTACCGTGTCTCTGTCTGAGGACGCAGATGTTTACGTGCACCAACACACACTTCCTACCTTTATGAACGTGTATGAAGGACTGAGTCGACTGATCTTAGTAAGGTTCAGGAAATCATGGCATGTTTATTGACGAAAGGGATACACTGCAAAAACATGGGTGGGTTATTTCCACATTAAGAAAAATCTAACCATCGCTCACTTTGTAGGATTGGCCACTAGCAGGGGAAGATTTTTTTTTTTTGGGGGGGGGGGGAGGGCATGGGGACATAGTCCCTCCAAAACTTTTACAAACTATTGTATAGATATACCATATTCCATATTGCATACATAGAAATTTTTTATCAAAAAAACATCTTTAAGCCCAAAAAAAAGTAAAAAAAATGAAAAAGAATGTCCAATATTTGTTCCTACACGTTCTTGAATTTTGGTGGATGGTATGTTTAAATTTGTACCCTCATAGTTGAAATCCTAGATCCGCCACTGGTAACTAGTACATTGAGATGCATGCAAGGGTAGTCCGTCTGTGCGGTCGCGGCGCACGGCACTGGAGCATGCAACAGTGACGATCGAGCTGACGCCATCAAATCTACAGGATCTGTAGCAAGAAGCATTGGCGGTCGGAATGACGTCAACACGACCTGCCACTGTAGATGGAGCACCGGTGGCGGGTGATGACGTTAGCCCGCCTGCCACTGGTCTGCGCAGCTGACACAAGTTTGCATAGCACGAGCTGAGGTGATGTTATCATCCGCCACTTGTAGAGCTACACTAGCGGCGGTCTTTGATGAGTCACTTAGCCCGCACTTGTCTATATATACACGTGCTGCTACCCCGGACAGTATCGGGCTCATATTGGGGTGGGTGTTTGTACGGCGGTCGATAAATTTAGAAAAACAAACGGTTTAGAGCAAATTCCTTATTTGGCCTTAAAAAAGTTCACCGTTCCTTTCTTGGCCTAATCTGAAAAAAGCTCCCTTTATGACCCAAAACGCAACTTTCGTTCCTTTTTTGGCCCTTCCGTCAATTTTGTAGGTTAACGGTGTTAAATGGGAGCTGAAATGACCATTTTGCCCCTGAATTGAATAAAAATGTAAAATTTATTTTTTAAATTATTTAATTGTTCCGAAATTCCAGAAAAACATAATTGTTCAAGATTTCATAGTACATTTTTGTCTAAGAAATTTTGTGTACTATGAAATCTTGAAGTGTACTATGAAATCTTGAACAATTATGTTTTTCTGGAATTTCGGAACTATTAAATAATTTCGAAAATAAATTTTACATTTTTATTCTATTCAGGGGCAAAATAGTCATTTCAGCCCCCATTTAACACTGTTAACACTTAAAATTGACGGAAGGGCCAAAAAGAGAACGAAAGTTGCGTTTTATGTCACAGAAGGAACTTTTTTTCAGATTAGGTCAAGAAAGAAATCGCGAACTTTTTTAGGGCCAAATAAGGAATTTTCTCAAAAGTTTAAGAGTTTGGTCAGAGTCAAACATAAAAAGATCATTGTCACTATTTCCCGCTTATGGGTTTAAAACCGTACAATTAATAATGTTAACTTTAACCAAGCTCATCAGTATATCTTATATAGATGCAACCCACTAAAGATCATTTACTCGTATAAAGCTGAACTTTCATGAGGTCACGTCACTCAAATTGTTTCATCCGTTGGATAATCGCCAATAGCACATCCCGTCCATCGCTACCTCCTCTGTCCTCATCATGTCCGTTGTTCTATTTGTCTTCTCTCGCAAACATTTGATTGCAGTAACGCTGGTAATGGAAACACCATGCATCTATAGTAACTCTTCCAAAACATTAGCCACCATTCTTTAATACCCATTCAATAGTTTATTCCCTGCTTTAACCCGAGATGAAAGATGAGAACAGCTGGCAGGCCATTGGTTGCCCTCCTGCCTTTTTATTCACCCTGTTGTTACTGGGAGAAGGCTTGCCATCGGGCCATATTTGCTTTCCTTCCTCTCCGGTTCACCTCTACTCCTGATAGCACATCGGCAATTTCAGACCATGCCTTGTTTTTTTTTTTTTTTTGGGGGGGGGGGGGGGGGGGGGGGGGGGGGGAGGGCTGCAGTTGATGAGGTGCTGCTGAGTTGCCACTCATGTTTCTCCAGTTTTCTGCATGATTGGTTTTTTGTTGCATGCTCCATCAAGTACTTTTGCATCTTAGTTCTGATGATCTGCTTTCAATTTTCGATATAGGTTGTTGTTTATTGCAAAAAACGAAATAACAGATAACCAAATAGTTTAAGAAGAAAGAGCAAGATTTTTGAATAGGAAGGTGTTCCATAATTCGTCAGTTGTTCTTGGTTTCAGGTTTGTGTCAGAAAATTACATGCAAGCAATTGTTTTGTGTTATTACAATCCAAACACTTTGGATATTATAGCAGTCAAGGCCATCATCTGTACACATGGAGGCTACAATAGTCAAGGGAGTCAAGTATAGTACTCTGAACCAAAAATATAACGCTTTAGGATTTCTTTCATTTAATTCGCGATCATTCATGTTCAGTAATTTAGCATTGCTGTTTATTTGGTCTACATTGTTTATTTGATGTGACCAGATGTGAAAATGAAATATCTATGTTGTTTTTTGCCTCCTTTTTATGTACCAATGCAAATCCCTGTCATATTTATTTTATGTAGTCGGGCCTGCTTTCCAGCTGATCTTCTAGGTATGAAAGAAATTTTATCCAGAGTACTATGCCCCGCTAATGACCATTGTTGCTGACCTCAATATTCTGTTATCACAACTTGGATCAGTTTTTTATGTTATACATGCTAACCTTCTCTTTTCATCTTCTCAAGCGGTGTGGTCTGTATCCCATCTTTGATCCATATCTTTTAAATAGGATCATTTTTGCATGGTCATATGCATCATGAAGATTTTATAAGGCAATTTAGGGCACCATTGTTGTTAGCGGCCCTGCAAGCTATAATTGTAATTTTTGTTCCCCATTTCTATAAACCATCTGATGTCCCCGCAGCAACGCGCAGGGAATTCACCTAGTAACCCATTATATTTTGTGACGGAGGAGTACCACATCACGATTGTTGGTATCGCTTAAGGTTTCTGTAACGATTAGAATATGCACGTAAAAAAACTCGGCCGATGAGGAAAGAACGCCCCCACGGTGTTGCATTAAAAAGAGCCCAATCTACACCTGCCTAGAAAGTCAAGAAATTATTAGCTCCGGGGCCGGCGGTGCGCCGTGGACAAGGTAGTTTCATGCAGAAACACCGCGACGCGACACCAGCGACGACGAAGCCGATGCTTCCGTTTCCATGAGGACCCCACTCGGCCACTCCCAACTGAGGAAAACAGGGTCGGCGACGTCACGTCTTCGACGTCGTCAAGATATCCAAAAAGCAAGAAAGATTGGATACAAAAAGAAATGTAATGTCCTCACAAGTCGTCCAGTTCTGTTGTGCTCTGCGTAAGTGCATCAATGCCTACGACTTATGTAAATTTGTAATGCAGCAATACTTGATCTATTTTATTTAATTTGTATAAATGAAACACCTCCTAAATTCTCTTGTGATTCCACTGGAGTTAAAGAATCTCTAGTGCAAAGAAGATTCAACATCAATCACAAATCCCCAGTCACAACATACATTATTGCCAATATAGTCAAATTCTCAACAAGACATCAACAAAAATGATATCAATGACTATCGGCCTTCTAGCTCTGTGATGATTACATCATTGATAGTATATAACTCAAGATCAATTGGAAGGGCCTCCTTATTTTCCACCCTTACATTGTAGTATGCTGGATGCTCAGGTTCAGGCAGGCCCGCACCCGCAGTGCTAAGCATTGTTATCACATCCCACATGGTTGGTCGATCAACTGCATTCTCTTGAACACATAATAAAGCAACATTAATGCATTTTAATGGCTCTGATGTGCTTTTCTCGATGACCAATAAAGGATCTACTAGCTCCTTCCATTTTCCCTCTTTCCACAATTTCCATGCCTGTAATGAAAACACTTAGAACGCTATATATATAAATCAGGTGACAGGCAATTGGCACAACTTACAACAGAAGCATTTAAAAAAAATCATATAACGGACTCACATATCCTAGGAGATTCACGAATCCACTATTTCGATGAAAACCAGAGTTCCTTTTTCCTGTCACAATCTCGAGAAGTAGAACACCGAAGCTGAACACATCTGATTTGATTGAGAAGAGGCCCTCAGAAGCATATATTCAGGGGCCATGTAACCACTGTAGGAATATATAGAGGATTAAATATTAATCAAGCATTTGAAAGTTTATTTTCATGGAAATTAATTTAATTAATGAGCTTTGCTTACTATGTACCAACGACTCTGGTTGTGTTTCCTTCAATATCATTGGAATAGAATATTTTTGCTATCCCAAAATCCGAAATTTTAGGATTCATGTTTCCATCCAATAGAATGTTACTTTCTTTTAGATCTCTATGTATGACACGCAAGCGAGAGTGCTTATGTAGATATAAGAGTCCATGTGCTATTCCCTCAATTATCGTTATACGTTTTCTCCAATTTAGTAGGGCCCTCTTTTCTTCTTTACCTGCAACATTAGCTCAATATAAAATTGCAGTACGAAATATATATTTTTTGCTCCAAACAAAGAAGAGTAATGTGCTCAAAATAAATATATAGTAAAAAGTAACCTAATGTTCTTTTCTGATTTTATTTTATATGCTAAAGATCAGGATATATATGATAAATAAACTAGATTGACAGTATAGATATATATCTAAAGAGGAAGAACGATAATACTGAAGAACGGTTCTCATACTGAGCAATCTGACATCTGACTTTAGCTATATGCATTATGTACTAATTACAAGATACATTATTGTGCAGTGTCCAATTAGTACAAACTACTTGAGATTGAATGAACCTAGGTGTAAATGTGATTATAATGCCCCAATTAAAATGGTTGCATATGTTCCAAAGGTGAAAAAGTCCAAAGATTTTGTTTGGCAAATACTATGTATTAACTAGGTGGTATATTGTTGAGTACTGTCCAGCAATTAGAGAGTAAACCTAATTAAAGATTAGCCATTCAGTTAGGTATAAATGTGAATCTAAGTCTCCAATTAAAATGTTGCAGCTGTACCAAAGATGAAAAAGTCCAAGCTTTGGTTTGGCAAATACTCGTAGACTAGCATTTTTTCTTCTCCTTCGCTGCAGCACCCCAATAGCCTAACCAAATTGGCATGTTGTAGTCTGGCTATAAGTTCAACTTCGTTTTTGAACTCTATGAGACCTTGGCCTGAGTTTGTGGAAAGCCTCTTAACAGCAATCTCAAATCCGTCAGGCAATTTTCCCTGAAAATAAAAAGGTAATGTGATACTTTGTTGCTAATTCCAAGTTACAATTATGAGAGCATAAATATTTATGTTATACACATAGTCCAGAAAACTGCATTGCCATATTTCAGGAACTGATTCTTCATATTTAACTAATCTTTGAGCATAGATTAATTTTCATCAAAGTACGTAGTTTCCTCTTAGTTATCATGCATACAGCATACATAGTTGAAAGTAGTTATTGTATGGCTAACCTTATCCTGAAAAGTTGCAATGGTAAAAAGTTTGACCTTAAATTATCTTAAGATCATGGACTAATTACCTTATAAACGGGGCCAAATCCACCTTGGCCGAGTTTATTTTCTTCGGAGAAGTTTCCGGTCGCCACTTGCAGCTGTGCAAAGTCAAACAATGAGAAATCTGAATTGACGTTCCCTTCAATCCTCCACATAAGTGTTTCCTCTTGATTAGAATTCACCGCCGGTTTCTCTTGCAAACCCTTTTTTCCTGATCAGTAGAGAACTATCAAAGTTCAGTTTCTCGTCTATGGAATGCTTGCTGTCTTCGATATCGAAAATTGCTGGTTCAGTGGAATGAGAGAGTAATGATAACTTAAGCACAACTAACCTTTTCCGTGCGACCTGATGCATCGAATGGCAATAATGATGGAACCAAGCAGAAGCATCAACAAAGTAACAACAGCCGTTGCAATAATAATAACGGGCTTATTATTCGTTCTTATGCTTTGACTTCCTGAAGCTGTAATACGAAAGATCTTTACATATATTATCAATATTACATGAATGTAGAGTTGGATCTATAATGGAGGGGTCGGTTGTCCTTGGCTACTTGCTAGATGTTAAGGTGTTATTGGTTTTTTTGGGGGGAATTAAGGTGTTATCAGTTTGGGATGATAGTGATTACATGCATGCATAGAGTTGAATTTCTCTATGACTGATGGGATGGCCCAGGCTCCGACTGGCCCCTCTCCTGGCGGATGTCATACAAATAACGGGATATCATTTTGATTCGGTCAATGAAAAATGAATTTTTCTTGTGCCTATTCATTTCAAAATCTATACTACTTAATAAGTCTAATCTATACTACTTAATAAGTCTAAAGAGGGTCCTCAGCCTTGATTTTCAGACCTCTGCCTTTGAATTCGTGTCGGATTAAAGTTGCCTTTCGTATTGCTGTGTTAAACCCGAGTTCAGATTTTCCCGATTTTCTTGAGTTTGTAGGGAATTCTTGACTGAGAAACGAAGTGAATAAGTTTTGGAATCCGTTTTGCATATCAATTTGCATTTTTCTTCTTTAATCTCGTCAATCCGCGAGCTTTAGTGGCCTGCAATGGCGTCTGGCGGCGTACAGTGCGATCTTGAGGTGGAAGAAAGGGGGCAGCACCGATTTTGAGCTCAAAGGCTTGGCGCCACTGCAGGAGTGATCAGTTCTTTTGTTTTATTTTATTTTCTTTCTGTTTCCATAAGACAATGAATTTTATCTGTCAAAAGAAAAAGACAATGAGTTTTAGATAATTTTTAGCTTTCGTAGCAACGCACGGGTTATTCATAAAAAT
Organism: Eragrostis curvula; assembly: GCA_007726485.1. Classification (NCBI taxonomy): domain Eukaryota; kingdom Viridiplantae; phylum Streptophyta; class Magnoliopsida; order Poales; family Poaceae; genus Eragrostis; species Eragrostis curvula. Next base: position 3,070,752 of record RWGY01000009.1, read on the forward strand.
ATTAGAGAATAGTAGTGACGGAGCATGACGGATAAAAATGACGGGGCAGATGTTTGCAATGTGCTCAAGTGCGGAGGCTACATCTAACTCTGCAAAAGGAGAACAAATTGCGGCATGAACTAAAATATGATCAGCAAAGTTTCTTAAGCCGTAAGAAATGAACTATTCACTGTACTAACCCAGTTTCTGGTAAATTCTCATTTGAGCAAAAAACTGAAACTTCAGCTCGTTTCTCTTTTGATTCAGTTACTTAATTATTCCACTACATGCATGTATGTACTCAATTTTTTTTTATCTTGAAGTAAGGTGCAAGAACTGAAAAGGTAAACCACGATAATTTTCTCTGGTATACTTGGGCGGAGGGTACATTAAAGAGTTGCTTGTCTTTTGCAATCATCCTTTGACTGATTTTAACTTTCAGGTTCCTCGCTGATGTATACGTGTCGACATTTTCAAGTGTTATCGGTTTCTTAATTAGTTAGTGGTTTGGTGGCATATATTATAGCGAGAAATGTTTGTTAATGCATCCCAAGAACTACAATATTGATCCTAAAGTTCTTGCACAAAGAAGAAATAATTATTCAATTTTCTAGAGTATTCATCATTTCAAGAGAAATGGACATTTCTCAGGATGGAGCGAGGATGATTGGACTCTTCAAAATCAATATATTAGCTTTACTATTTTATATTGATTTTTTTCCGCTCTTGTAGCAACGCACGGGCAATTTGCTAGTTAAAAATAAATGTGTCTTCGTTGAATTCACATCACATGCTAGTAGGGGTGGTGGAAGGCAGAGGTGACAGTTCAGGTATCCCTTCGGCATGGAGTAAGCTTGAAACAAATAGGGAAAACAATGTAGCTTCTGTTACGGACACTAGGAATTTTTTTTCTCAAGAAACAAAAATTGAAACTAGCTAGTAATGATATACTACATATCTATCACAAAGGTGTGCTATAGTTTCAAAAAAAGAAGAAAGATAAGAAAGGTGCGCTACTTACCCTCCGGATGAGTTGGTCCGATTGTCTTCATGGCCTCGCCACTGTAGAATTTCTTGCTCGCGTACCGGACTGAACACCGAACCCCGAGTATGCGTCCGGCCTGCCGCCCGCTGAGGTACCGTGGAGTCTGCTGAACGATTGCCGTGAGACATGCCAAGCAGTCATCAGGTGACAGGTCAGGAGTGCACTGCGCCATGGAATAGAGCGTCGGGAAGGCGCCGCCGATAGCCATTACGGCGGTGGCGAACCTGTCCGATCTATTGGCCGCAAGCTTGGCTGTTTCACTCAGAAACGTCAATACAGTAGCAGTAACAAAGTCGACGGTTTCCTTGTTTGCGGGGTCCCACCCGGGAAACATAGGCTCGGTGATGTTTTCCAAGTTCCACGTGACGGTTGCCGGGTGGTTCTCGGTGCCGGCGATGAAGTCCTGGTCGAAGAACCGCACGTGGCACTCATCAAAGTACATGGTCACGTCCCTGCTGCGGTTACACAAGGACTCGACTCCCTGTAACGACACCGTCGAGAGGCAGGCCGCGCAGATGGATGAGTTGGTGTCCCCTCGGCAGAGCGCGAGGGCGTAGACCGTGTCTTGAGCGTCGTCACCTACGGCTCCCTTGAAGAAACCGTTGGTCGACGCGGAGGCGTCCGCAGGCAAGGCAGGGAAGAGTTTGGCGAGGTTGGCGCCGAACGTGCTGTTCGGCAGGTAGGTGCGCCGAAAGCTCGTGGAGTTGCAGAAAGGCGGGACTAACGGCTCGCCGTCTCCGATCACCGGCACTGCCCATGATGTTGCCACGATGAGGAAAATGTGGAGCAGCATGGTGGGCTGGTCAGTGTGTTTCAATGGAAGAGCAAATCGATTGCTCCGTTGAGGGATCTTATATAGATATGCTTTGGTGATTTTATTGAGCAACCAGATGGATTTCTAAAATCTCCAAAAATTCTCCAAAATTCTCTCTTGGGGTCCTACATCCACTGGTATTTTTGGTTGTGCAAGTTGTTATGGAAAATTTTTGAGTTCCTACAGAAGCTTGGATTTGACAATTGTTTGCAAATTGATTGAAAATTTGAATTCGAATTGCTTTTGCTTCTTGTTCAGTTTGATCTGTTTGCACGAGCTGGTATTTTGTGACACGGGGTGTCACAACGACTACATGGTGTACCAAGAACTATTGTTTCAGATCGTGACACCAAATTTTTGAGCTACTTTTGGAAAACATTGTGGGGCAAGCTGGGCACACAATTACTCTTCTCTACAACATGCCACCCACAAACGGATGGCCAAACTGAAGTGGTAAATCGCACATTATCCATGTTGCTGCGTGCTGTACTCAAGAAGAATTTGAAGATGTGGGAAGAAAATCTACCTCATGTAGAATTTGCATACAACAGGGCGGTACATTCGACCACAAAATTTTCTCCATTTCAAATTGTATATGGGTTCAATCCCACTGCTCCCATTGATCTTTTGCCTTTGCCTATACAGGAACGTGTCAACATTGATGCTAGCAAGCGTGCGGACCTCATTAAGAAGATTCATGAACAAGCTCGAACAAACATTGAGAAGATGACCAAGACATATGAGAAGCATGCTAATAAGGGTCGCAAAAAGATTGCATTTGAACCTGAACAACCTGTTTGGGTTCATCTACGCAAGGAAAGGTTTCCCGAGCAACGCAAGTCAAAGTTGCAGCCACGAGCATATGGTCCTTTCAAAGTGGTCCAACGAATCAATGACAATGCATATGAGATTGACCTTCCAAGCAAGTATGGTGTGAGCACAACCTTCAACGTTGCGGATCTTTCTCCGTTCTTTGGAATTGAAGAGTCGAGGACGACTCCTTTTCAAGAGGGGGAGGATGATGAGGACATCCAAACCATAGTGACAAACTATGGATCACCTGCACCAAGTCAAGCACCGGCTATGTCAATACAAGGACCAATTACACAGAGCCGTGCAAAGAAACTGATACATGAGGTGAACTCTCTCCTTACTAAATTTGACTACAATTTAAACGAGAATTTTATACTACCTAAATGTTCTACATTTGTATTGTTAAGGTTTACACATATTGGAGGTGCTGCTGGACCAAAGGAGACAAGTTACACAGAAGAGGAGACGAGTTACACTGAAGCTGAACCATCACACTGCCTGCTGACATCGGTGCCGATTTCCAAGAGCCACGTGCACCAGCTCGTGAAGAATCGCTATCAATGATGCATATAGACGGAAAGATAATCAAGTCTTCTTTCATCTCCAACAAACGGCTCGTCATTTCGACTTCCCATTAAGGAGTAATGATCATTTTACTGAAGACTACCAGGAAGGCTGAAGGTCACGCGAGGCCTCTCGGGAGCTGCAGTTTTCACACCTTTCATCTTCTTTTCTTCATGAATAAGTTACATTTCGTCCACACCCAGCTAGGAGGGTTGTTCCTAGTATAAATACCCCTTGTATCTATGCCAAACTCAGATTATTATGAATTAAGAAATCCACCACATGGTGTTGCAGCCAAGAGCTGAGTGACTTACCCCAAATTTCTTGCGAGTTCTTCATCGACTTGTGAGAGACCGATTCGCCGGTATATGTGAAGATTCCTCTGGGATCCCCTAATTTGTGCTCTACGGTTTCCAGCTAGGCTGCACCGTTTTGTGTGGATTAGTCCCGGTTTGTGATTCTGCGGTCGTTCGGAGATCGAGTCGAAGTCCTCAAGGTTTCGGTGCCTCTCTCCCCGTCGCTTGGTTGCATCCAACTCTGGTTTTGTGTTCTTGTGTTCGTGGAGATCGAGTCGAGTTCAAGGATTCGGTGCCTCTCTCCTCGTTACTTGGCCACATACCAACCTTTGCAAGGTATAAAGCTAGTTACCCCGCTGCAATTTCAGCAAGTTATCTCTTCTTGTACCTACTGCCGTGAAGATCGGGACAATCCCCGGGTTTTCCCCTATCATATATGAAGATGACTTCAAGTCCGACTCCAACAGAGAAATTGATCTGATCGAGGAGGAGATTGAGTATGAGGAGGATGACCATGAAGTGGGAGAGTGGATCCATTGGATGATGACGCTTATGTTTGAATTAGTATTTGTGGCTGCTCGCATTTCATATTTTCTTTTAGACTTGTTTGCTCATGTGAGCTTGTAACCTGAGAACATGGCATGAACTGCATCCGCCTATGTGTGTGTTCTGTTTGCTTGTGTGACCTTGTGAACTGATGTGACGCTCTATAATTTCTTAGAACTCCAGCCTTGCTGCTTGTGACGCTTTATTATTTGAGTTGTTTCTTGAAACTGCATTACTGCTGCCTGTGATGTTTTCTTTATTATACAGATTTGCAGTAATGTGCTTTTGTAGATACAATCTGTGGGAAGCAACTGAAGGAAGAATAGGAGAAGATGCATTAAAAAGGTGTGTACATATCTCTGATTGAAGTATTCATCATTATCAGATTTAAAAATTTATTCATATTGAGGAATAAAATATATTTGTGGCCACCGCTTTTTGGAGGAAAGAGGGCATTTTCATCTAGTTTAGCTTTATTCCTTTTGTTTGATTTCTACGATTCAAGCTGTTGCTGTACATGCATCTGCTGCATCAGTTCATTAAGGAAAGCAAAATAATTAAAAGCAATGCAAATTGAGCATTATATATATATTGCTGACGTGAAAACTGAACGACAAAGCAAATTCCAGAGAGAGAGATGCCTTAGCATCCTAGTTTACAGTATTGGTTATAACACGAAGTTGGATATTATAGCTCCAGATAATAAATAAACTAATCACCTTAGGAAAAGGTGTAAGCACGGTGCATAGTCCTGGTCCGGTTTCGCAGTGCACACCTGCAAGGACTGCCACGACCTGCTCTCGCGGCACTCATCGCAGGCCCATTCCCTGGGGAAGACCATCCTCATCTCCACCCCGAACTCAAGGTCGCCGGAGCGTAGCTCGGCCGCTATTCGCCGGCGCAGCGCATCGTTCAGCACCACATCGGCGTGCAACAGCGGCACCTTCACCTCCGCGGCCGACCACTTGCTGACGCAAAAGTCGGGCACCTCGGCCCACCCGACGACCACGGCGCCGGCGTAGTACACCGTGACAGCCACCTCCTCCCTGCAGATCATGGCGTCCCGCCGGGTGTTGTCGACTCGGATGGTGAGGTTGAATTCCGGCCGGATCACCGGGCCGCTCGTCGGGTCCAGGCGGTAGGCGTCGGTAACCCTCACCGAGAAACTGGGATCCTCGTGAGAGGGCAGAAACCAGATAAGGAGACCCATGATCACAGCAAAACACATGACGGAAACGAAGATACAGATGAGCTTTCCACGGGTACCAATGTCGACGGTATTTTCTTCCCCTGCGTCTCCCATCTTGTCGCTTGAGTTGTGGAACATTGATCTGGTGCTCTCTCCCTTACATTACGTAGAGATATAAGGAGGGCAAAACCTCAAAGCGCTGTCCCGCCTCAAGTCCAGGAAATTTAGACGTGACGGACTCGAGTGTACACTGGGAGACGGAGGGACGTAACAGTTCCAATACTGATCCATAACGAATTTCTATATATATATGATATATTTTGGAAGCCCAACGCGTTAAGAGACGGACTCTATTCGCGTACTTGGTCTTGGTGTCGGAGGGCAGTAATAATCCATAACGAACTGGTATATCTATATCTGGAGTCTTATTGATCGGTTGCGTCAATTACAATCGTGAAGTCAGAACTCCAGATAAATAAATATACTCACCTGGCGCCGCCTCTACTAAACGGAACTAGGCGATGGATCTGGAAACTCTCCTTTCCGGCGATCATCGCAAGCAGCCCTTCTGGTTTGCTGCGGCATGTTTTATTCTCTGTGTTTTCATGGCCATAGTTGTGGCAACTATGTGGGGTTATGTCCTGTTTGTGGACCCCGCGATGAATTTAGGGTACATCAAGTTCTCCATGGAACCGGTGGAGCACGCTGGGCTTGGCGCCACGGGGCCGCCGGAATTCAACGTGACTCTCCACGCAATAAGCACCTTCAACCGCAGGTTCTGTACCACCGGAGGCGCCACCGTTCAGGTGGCGTTCTCCGGCTTGACCGTCGCCGTGGGACAAGTAGACCCGTTCTGCATCGAGTCCAAAGGTTCGGCCGTCATAACGGGCACCGCCTCGTCGGCGTGGACGGCTCTGCCTGACGACTTCCGGGAGCGCATTGATCGCGGCCGACGAGATGGCGGGATGGAGCTGGAGGTCAACCTGAGCTTTGAAAACAGGATCAAAGGAGCCATGTGGGTGCGGTGCCGCGCGTTGCTTGATGCCAACGTACAGAGCACTCCATGCAGAACTTTTCATCTTACAACTTGCTAAGCTTTATATGTGTGCCTGATATTTTTTGCATTATATATAATAAACTGTTATATTACGTAGTTACTCTTTTTGGTCATATGTACTTAATGTTTTGAATGATGTCTGGTGGAAGTTCAAGGCACATGAGTTGTCATTTATATCCTATTAGGAGGAATTTTATTAATTAGATATCTAAAGTATTTTTTTTTGGTACTCCTTTTGTCCACAAATACAGTGCCCATTTAGCTTTGTCGGTCAAATATTTCAAACTTTGACCTTTCATAACAAAAAAATATATATAAAGGTTGACAACATGAAAATTATTTTACTAGGTTTATCATAAAATAGACTTTCATAATATATATAACTCTTTTTAATTTGAAGTGATATATATTTATAGTTATTATGTTGATCAAAGTTCAAAAGGTTTCATTTAGGATAAAACTAGATTGACACTACATTTGTGAACAAAAAGAGTACATTCCCATTGTGGGATGTTACTTAAGCTATACAAGATGCTGTAACATCTAGTCATTCATCCGACGCAGCCACACGTTTAGATCCTCTCTGGCGCCATTGTCTGTCACCCCTGCCTTTCGGATCATTGACTGCGCGAACCATCTCCTTGCCGCATCAGGATTATTGCCAGCAACACCACCGCGTGCTGTCCAGCAACACCGCCGGTACGTGCATCAGGATTGTTCCCAGCTTTCTTCAGTCTATCTCCATATTCAGTGTGCCATCACATTCGAATTGGAGATCATGAGAACAATACCCCATCTAAATGGTTGGTTTTCGCGATTCTGACAGGAGGTCAATTTTCCTGATTCCGGTTTCTTGCAATGTTGGCATGTTTTCATATTTCCGGTTAACAAGTTCCGTCCATAAGTTTTGTTGATCATGACTGGCGTTTACTTCTGAATTTTTGAAGAAAAGTCTGCACATTTTGGAAATGGTTCAGTGCACTAGATGTTCAAATCTGTTTTGGTCTAAACATTTGGAAATAGCTCAGTGCACAAGTTTGCCATCCACATTTTTTTTCCAATAAAGCCCATATAATACCAATGATAGCTCTTTATGATACTTATGCGTAAAGATAGATGCCTAGAGGACGAGAGAGTGCCTCCGTCAGAGATGGCCATATGAAGGTTCAATAAAATTACAAGGCAAACAACCTGTGACTTGGATTCGCTTTGCACAGCTCACTAGACCACCATATAATCATGTTGTAGAAATTCCCTTGACCACACGAATTTATATAAATGATTAAAACACATGCATGTCTGTGCTTCAGAGGAGAGAAAACAGAGTTGGGGAAAAATAGACACACTTACCTGTAAGTGGTGATGGCCGGCAGCTTTTCCTTGCCGTCCAGTGAGGAGAACCAGGGGCGCCACCCTGCTGGTGGTGTTCTAGATTGATGGTGAGACTGGGAATCAACAGGAAACCATGAGCCCCAGTTGAAAACACGAAAACCTAGAACCGGGCAGATTTCAGGGAATAATGTTGAAATGGAGAAGAAAAGGAGGGGAATCGGGTACCTGACTGTAGGGAGAAATGTAGCTTGGCCTCCAGAGATTCATCGGTAGCTGCAGCTCGACCTTTAGAATTTTTCTAGGAGCAGAACAGACTGCTCTGTAGCTCTTCTTGGTGGCTGAGCGTGGAAGCTGAAAGAAAAGAGAGAGAGGGGAGAGATGGACTTGGTGCAGTAGACCATGACCTATACCTAAGAAAATAAAATAAAACCTCACATAACCTGAGATAAAATGAGAAATCAAGTCATAATTACAAGTGTATAAACTAATCTGTAATGTCAATAGGATTCAATTAACATTGTTCAATACATCTGCACATCAGCTAGCACTTGAGATAAGTGTATTTAAGCATTTAGAGCATTTCATGTTTGATTGATCTGTGATGCTTGAATTGATTTGGGGATACAAGATATTCAGGACCAGAGCTACTCGAGGGGACGGGACACATGTCGGAGGAAGCTAATGCTACGTTTGAGTCCATTGACCTCTTAGGCAAGTCGAGTTTCTTGACACGTATAAAGATCCACTCTCAGTTTGCAATGTTTGGAAATTACTATTACTATATCACTTGCATTGAAATTTACTTTCTAAGTTGAATATGAGTATTTGGATAGAAGTATAAAAATGGTTGATGGAGCAACTATTGTGAGTCAGGTTATTATGGTGGGCGGAGAAGTCCATGGTGAGAGATTAATATGGTTGTTGGGCTTCTCTGATAGCGATATCATATAAGGTTAATAACAACTTTCTTTGTTGGACCCCGCGCCATATACCCCATATCAATCACAGACCTGGTAATGGGATAGGCCGAGCTTAGTATTGTGTCTGGATGTCTTGTCTCTACAATGGGAGAGAAGTATAATGAGCAGTGGGTAGCCGGATGCGTCCGACTACAAATGTAGAGATAAGACAAATGAAATGTGAAAGGCTTTGTTTTCCTAACCAAGCCACACATAGGTAATGTGTGGAGTGTAGTAGCTACACGCGACACTTGGTTAAAGGAAGACCGTGGGTAAAGTGAATACACCTCTGCAGAGTTAAAAACATGGATATTCACTCCTTGCTTCCAGGACGGAAGTTATGCCGCACGGTAGGAAAGGAAAGCCTACAAGTGGTTTTCACCCAATGGTGATGAATGGAAGTAGATTTAAATTTAGTAACTTGTCTTTATAATCACAAGTTTGGATCATTGCTCCCAATTATGATAGATAGGCTAAGTGGGCATATCTATAGAGATTGTTATGAGGGAACATGGTTGGGAATTCATGCATTCAATCTTGTAATCTCGACTTGCTGAGTACTCTTTGTACTCATACGCTGTATTTACCATGTGTTTAGAAGCAGGTGGTTCTACTTATGCCGAGAGAGTCTATGTTCTATGTGATCCTTTCCAGCTTGATTTTAATGAACTAGAGCATGTGAATGTTGAAAGTGACCCTCCATCTGGTGAAGCCGACTCGGAAGAGCAGTAGGTCATGTTTTGACCGTCATAGTGTGAAAAGCTAGTTGGTTTTAGAACTAGAGTATGTAAATAGGTTTGGAATAAAATGTAGATAGCTCCTTACAGGACAAGGCTTGTATTATGTGGTTTGTATTACTCTTTGTGCTGCTTGTGAACTGCTCCTATGTAAAGTACCACTTGACATCCTTCTGTTGTGTATCTCTGATATGAGGATTTGCTCGGTAAAGCGAATCTTTGTCGAGTGATGACTACAATAACTAGTTATACTCCTCGCTGAGTATAGCAGGGTCATTACAAGATCCCCTCGAGCACGGGAGGCAGAGAGGCTCATGTGGCCAGGCATGCGAGGGAGAAGCGTAACGGGCGGCACGGGGAGCGCGGTGAAGGCGCGCAACACAGTGTAATACCCTACTTTTCAGAGCCAAAAGAAAAAGGAAAAGAAGAAAAACAAATAAATAAATAAAGATCAAAAAGAGACAAAAATCACTCCAAATTTGAACCTTTTTCTAAACTCTTACCTTCCATGATTTCTCCAAAATAAAATTTCACTAAATAATTGAACCTAGTTTGACTTTGAAATTTTTGGGAAAATAAAATATGTGCTCAAGTGCTTGTGTTCATTTAAAAGTTCACTAAAATTTGAACTTTTCGAATTTACAACAAATTAAATAAATTTGTTCTAGTTTGAGCTAATGCGCATTCAATTTTCAAAAGATTGAATTTTAAAACCTGCACAATCTTCACCATATGCATATTCGTGTTTTATTGGATTTGTTTTGAGTGTTTGATCAACCTTTGTTTTTGTTTAAATTTGAAATCCTTTCAAATTTAAATTCCAGAAATGTTCAAAGCATTTTCCTTATTCTATCTTCCCCTGGGCCGAATCTCCCCTTTCCCTTCTTCCCGGCCCGATCCACTCTTCTCCTCCTTTCCTCCCGCGCCCGGCCCACGTTGGCCCAGCTCGGCCCAACCCCAGACGCCCCTTCTCTCCCTCTCAACGTCACTGACGTGCGGGCCCCGCCCCGTCAGCTTCTTCCTCCGCGTGGCCGCCGCCGCGCCCGGGGGCCCCGGCCCCGACCCGCCACCCGCCACCGCAAAACGCGCCACCGCCTTCCTGTTCCGAACCGACTTACCTCGTCCATAAAACGCGCCACCGCCTTCTTGTTCCGAACCGACTTACCTCGTCCATAAAACGCGCCCGAGCCCCTCCCTTCTCCTCCTTCTCGACGCCGCTCGTCTCTCTCTCTCTCTCTCTCTCTCTCTCTCTCTCTCTCTCTCTCTCTCTCCCCTCTCTCTCTCCCTCTCTCTCTCTCTCTCTCTCTCTCTCTCTCTCTCTCTCTCTCTCTCTCTCGCTGACTCCGATGAGCACCTCTGGCGACCACGCCGCAGCCGCGCAAGCCCCTCTCCTTTTCCCTCCTCCTCTCCTCGAGCCCTCGGCGAACCGTGCGCGCCCCGACGCCCCTCAACCCTCGCGCAGCGGAGCTCGGGACTGCGCCGCCGCAAGAGCTAGGGTTCCGGCCACCCCCTTTCGATGTCGACCTCGCCCGGACCGCCTCCGCCCGTCTGAGACGCTCGATGAGCTTCACCGCGACCTCCTCTTCTCTTTCCCCCTCTCCTTTCCCCTCCACTCCTCTCGCGCGAAGCTCTCCACCGAGTCGACCTCGCCGCCATGGTCCCCCTCGTCGTCGGCACCTCTCCGGCCGCGCCCGGCCAAGCCGAGGCGCGCGCCGCCTTCGCCACGCCACCGCGTACCCGCGCAGCCACACGCGCACGCAAAAGATCCATTCCTCGCCGATTCCCATTGCACGCCGTCGTCGCAGCCATCTCCGGCGGGCCCTCTCCGTCGTCGATGTGCTCGTCCACGGCTTCGCCTTCGCACGCGCTTCCCCGGCGACCGCTCCCCGTGACCCCGCTCCTCTCCCTCGCGCCGCCGGCGAGCTCCCCGGCGAGCCCCCGCCGCGGGCCGCCTCCCGGTCCACTGTGGACCGGTGGACCACTGCCCACTCCCGGTCCACGGGCCCCATGGATCAAGTCCACGGAGTTTTCAGTTTAAAATAAACCTTTTCCCTTAATGACGTCAGCATTGCACAATAAACCAATTTCCTATACAAAAATAAATCCTAAAATCCAGGAAAATACCCGGGCCTGTAAATTTTGCAGATAGGCCCTTGACCTTTTCAATAATAATGTTTAAGCCCTGCATTTTTACAGAAAAGTACCTAAACTTTTCTGTAATTAGGTTTCAGCCCCTGTTCTTTTACACCTAGATCCCTAAACTTTTAATAATTACAGATAGGTCTCTGGACATATTCTGTAATTACACATAAGCCCTCAAAAACCTTTTTATAATTACAAATCAGCCCTCTACTCTTTAAATGTCCATATCTTTTTAATCCGAACTCCGTTTTGGGTGATTCTCGCGCCCACGGGTTCGTGAAATCGCGAAGTACCTCATGATACTGTTCTTGAAGCCCCACACCAAGTCTATAAATCATCAACACCCAAAACACCCCTCACTTATTACATCGATTCTGAGCAGATCATGCGATAATTGATCTCGAAAGTCTCGAGTACTTGTTCACCCTAACCTAACCGACCCACATGATACTATTCCTAGTATCTTTCTTATCACAACACACACCCCACTTCACATCTGAATAACCTATTCATTCTCTTGCTAATCTCGAACCTAACCTAAGCCAATCACCGCTCGCTCAACCTAACCTATCTCTCTTACCCCGCTCTATTTGATTCTTTAGTTTACTCTGGTAATTGATCTTTTATTTGAATCTTATTGGAGTTATATGGTATTTTAATTGTCAGCTGCCTTTATTTGATTTTGGCATTCTATCCGCAGTAATGCATTCATCTCACGCATAATCACGTACACACGCTGCATATACCATCGCCTGCATTCATGCATGTTCTTTTTATAGAAATAATATAGAAGCTTGCATATTAGATATGCACGTAATCACCATCAATGAAGCACATGCATCTCATCATCTTCATCCTAAGGTGTTCACCCAACAAGGATCATATGCATAACCACACGCCCATGTTCATATATTAGAGAAAATAGATAATTAATAACTTGTCTAGGTGAATATGGCCCTTACCAGGCCAGGTGTATCACCTATGACACCTAACATACCTTGCATTAAATATGCTGCATCATGCATGACTCTTGTCCCTGTTCCTCACTGAAGTTTCTTTGATTCTTAATCGAAGTTAATTGGGTCTTATTTGGCTTTCCTCGATCTTTATTTCTTTTGCTCTTTTATTTCTTTTGCGGTAGTTTATACGTACTGTTTTATCCGCTAGTTTACGCGAGAATCGAGGAAGAGCCAGAAGAATTCGAAGAGCTGCTGAGGACTTCAAGCTCGAAGACCAACCCGAAGATACAAGAGTCTCGAGTCAGAGTTTAAAGATTAGGAAAGCGATTTCCAGGCAAGCCCTAACTCCCATTGATCATGTTGATCCTATGCTTGCAAATAATCCTACTTAGAGTTTGATTTCAAATGAAGCATGCATGGTATTTAAAGATGATTTAAATGCTTAGAATGACCTAAGTACTTGTTGATTGCCATGCCTTGATATTGCTTATCCTAATTCCCTTGATAAACCTAGGAACCACCATCATTAATTCTTAATGATGTGTTGGATTCATATGCTGCTTAGGATTTATTCACACCGTGTACCTAATAAAATCTGATATACATGCTTTTTGTGTAAAAATGTATGCGTGTGCTTGGTGATGAGTGTGTAAAGTGAAAATGGGTGGGAATAGTAAGTGCAACCCATAGTGGGGGTATGCTTTTGACGGGAGCAAGCGAGGTAGTCCTCAGTGGGGAGGCTAGCTTTGGGACGCTACTCCTCGCAGGAGGGTAGCTATTGAAGATGCTTGCTTCGGTCGTATAAGGACCGGTTCATGTGCCACCTTGCCTAGCACCCTCGTGCAGCCACAAGCCCCTGTATGGGCAGGGTTTGGAACCACACCCTACTAGTGATCGCCCGGTACCACCAGGAGGCAGGGAGTTGCAATCGGAAGCCAGGAGAAGATCTTGACGAGATTGGCGTCGGATCCGGCAAGTCAATGTTATTGGCCTTATTATGGTTATGTGAAGCCCCTGGTCGTTGATTTTCCGAGGTGGTACCGTGGTGACACTGGGCAGGTACGGGACCATTAGTATCCAGTCGGAACCATGGCCGTGGGAAAGACTGGGTACCTTGTGGGTAAAGTGTACAACCTCTGCAGAGTGTATAATCTATCCGGATAGCCGTGTTCCACGGTATTGAACAATTGCGAAAGCAATGGCCACACAATGATTAGATTTTTCTGTGTGAGTTATCCTTGGCGTGTGTGTTTTTTTTGGAATAACACCGGTTTGGAGCCGTGCGCTGGTTTCCTGCCAGCATTAAAATTTGGGAACTGACGGGATGGACGCATCTCCCCCAGAGCCAACCAACCCCACTATATCTAATTGCTACACCTGACTTAGTTTGCGAACTGGTTTTGTTTTCAAAATCAACCCCTGCATAAAATTGGCTTTCCGCCGATGTGATGAGCCTCCAGCCTTATCCTTGTTTATACCCCTTGCATATAATTACCCCTTGTGTTAGGGTTTGCTGAGTACCTTATGTACTCACGCGTTTGCGTTTGTTGTTTTTAGTGAGAGAAGTCTTCGTAAGGGGCGACGACGTCTGGTTTTCGTTCCGCATCTCAAGTCTGCTTGTGGCTTGGGCCGTGTTTCCGCTGTTTGTCTGCTCAGCCATTATTTGGCCGGAAGGACTTGGATACTTCAGAATCCTTGTCGTACCGCCACTAAAGGCTGTTTATCAGGTATTATACTATTTACCTAATCGAAGTGTGCTTTTGACTACCATATCTGTGTTCTTGTGCGTATCAGCTACTGATCTATGGACTGATACATGATGCACAACATGTTCCAGAAATTGGGGTACGACACACAGGGCGTGACGGCGCAGGCGAAGGGGAAGAAGGCGGTGCACAGGGCAAGCTGAGGAAGGAGAAAGGTGGAAGGCGAATGAGCTTCGCGGGCTGAAATTGGTGCATGATTCCGGCCAAACCTTGCGCGCTGTGGATATGATTTCTGAAAGACAACCCAGTCCTTGGCCCGGCCTGTGCGAGTGCAAGAAGATGTTGACGTCTTGGAGTTGACGATGTAGTGCCGACCATCTTCGTTCTATTCGTCGATCTCGGCGAGTTCAATCTCAACGAGTTTGTCGCCCAATAGCAGATAGTGATTGATAACGTGTAGAATGCAAATACTCGGCGAGTTGAGTCTCAACGAGTTTGTCGCCTAATAGCAAATAGTTCTTTATTGCACTGTAGATTAGCTATTTAGACTATCTGCAGTGGTTGGACCTCTATTTCCAACTCTAAAAGAATATTCCTGAAAGATTCTCAACTCTATCCAATTTTTCCTGCAGCGGTGAACCTCTATACTGAACCTCTATACCAACTACCATCACTTTGGACCCACAAGACAGATTTTTTTTACATTTTCCTCTCCCGTCCTCTCGCTCGCATCGCGTCTCTGCCCCGGCATGGCGCTGTACGCCGCCGGCATGTCGCCCGGCTCGTCGACCTCCGCCGCCTTCGCAGCGTGGTGGCAAGGCCTGGAGTTGGCGCGACGCGGCCTCGTCGGCCTGGAGCAATGGCGGGGGTGACTTGGTGAAGGGAAGCGGGGCGGGAGGTCGTGGAGGCGACGCGGGGCCTAGGGCGTGCGATGACGAGCTTCGCGGCGTCCGCCTCGCCGCGCGCCTCCGCCGCACCGACATCCGCCGCGCCCGTGCCTCCGCAACGCGCCACCCGCGCCTCGGCTGCCCACCACCTCCGCGCCCGCCTCCGCCGCTCATCCTCCTGCCCTCTCTCCCCAATCGCCCTCCAATTTCACGCCTCTTCTTCCCCAATCTCCCCCCAATTTCACCTCTCTTCTTCCACCTCAAGCACCCCTCCAGTCGCACGCCGAGGCGGCCAAGAAGACGGAGGCCGACCACCTCGCCTGGCTACTGCCGGATCCGCCTCAACAAGCTCCCCTCCGACGCCACCGCGCCGCTGCTCCCCTCCGACACCGCCGGCGAACAGATCACGGGCGCGCTCGCCGCCGCGTTCCACCTCTCCCGCGCCGACCTCGACCGGGCAACCGCCAAGCCGGCGCTCTTCGGGCCGCGCCGCGTGGCCCGGCTCAAGGTCGCCGTCTACGCTGGGCGGCGGGGCGCCACCTGCGGGGTCACCTCAAGGGCGCCGAGGCCAAGCCCATCGTCTTCCACAGCGGCTGGGTTGGCATCGGCAAGCGCCGGAGCAGCGGGCGCAAATCGCCGGCGGGAGCATCCTCTTCCACCTCGAACTCCGACGCACCGTCTCTGCTTCCCGCTCGACTCGAACTCCGACGCGCCACCTCTGCTTCCTTCTCGACCGCCGCGAACTCCCTCCTCGTTGCCTCCGCCGCGGCGTCGCGCCCGCCGTCGCGCTGCGCCTGCTCGCGCTCCTCCCGGACCTCTGCTTCCCACCCGACACCGCGCAGCTCGAGCGCCTCCTCGGCGGCGCGCGGGGGAGGGCGCGAAGCGGTTGGTGGGGCCGCGGATCAGGGTAGCGGGGGATCGCTACCCCGCCATAGATAGCGGTCCCGGGAGCGACCGGGACCCTCCAGGTCGCTTTAGCGTGCGCCGCTGTAGCTCTTTTTTACGCTAAAGCGACCTGGAGGTCGGGATACAGGCGCCCGGTGCGGGTAGTCTTATACATAAGGGTGGAGTAGGGACCACTACACGTTACACAAACGACCAACATGTCACAGCCTGTTCACGAACGATTCTTAACAAAAAAAAACAATGCATATTGAAAAATTTATTACTGCCGATGTGACAACTGAACGATCAAGCAATTCCAGAGAGAGATGTCTTGGCTTTCCGGCTTCCAGTATTGGTTATTAAACAAAGAATAACGAGGAACATTAGCTCTATAAATAAATAAACAAGAATTCCCTTTATGCCACTTAAAAAACTTCTAATACCTCATATACCATCGCTGTCTCAGCGAAATGTGGGACCATCTGTGTCAATGACATGTGGGCTAAGATGGCATATAAGGGGTTTTAAAGTTTAAGCCCGACATACAAAATATTTTCCCAACAAATAAACTAGTCACCTCAGGAAAAGGTGCAAGCACGGTGCATAGTTCTGGTCCGGCTTCACAGTGCACACCTGCAAGGACTGCCACGACCTGCTATGATGGCACTCGTCGCAGCCCCATCCACCAATCAGACCCCTTTGGAAGACCATCCTCATCTCCACCCCGAACTTGAGGTCTCCGGTACGCAGCTCGGCCGCCATTCGCCGGCGCAGCCCATCGTTCAGCAGGACATCGGCGTGTGATAGCGGCACCTTCAACTCCGCGGTCGACCACTTGTCGACGCAAAAGTCAGGCACCTCGGCCCACCCGACGACCACGGCGCCGGCGTAGTACACCGTCACGGCCACCTCCTCCCTGCAGATCATGGCGTCCCGCCGGGTGTTGTCGAGTGTCGACTCGGATGGTGAGGTTGAATTCCGACCGGATCACCGGGCCGCTCGTCGGGTCCAGGCCGTGGGCGTCGGTAACCTTCACGGAGAAACTGGGATCCTCGTGAGCGGGGCGAAACCAGATGAGGAGACCGAGGATCAGAGAAGTACAGGTGGCGAAAAGGAAGCAACTTATGAGCTTTTCACGGGTACTAATTACGTCGGCGGGTTTTACTTCCCCTGCGTCTCCCATCTTGATGAATATCTGACACAAAGAAAACTTACTATAATGCTGAAGACTAGACTGGACGGGATATCTTGCAACGCATTGCCCTGGGTAGTGCTCTTTCCCTTTATGTATATATATAAGGAGGAGGGCAAAACCTCAAAGCTGTCGCGTTCGAGTCCATAAAGGTTTTACGACTCGAGTGTACCGGGGGCCGTAACAGTTCCATTACTGATCATTAACGAATATCTATCTATATGTACTATGATAAGGAGGAAAAAGCCATAGCGATTGGAGACGGACTCTATTCGCGTACTTGATCTTGGTGTCGGATCGAGAGAACCTAACGGACGGAGGGCAGAAATCCTTGACGAACCTGTATATATCTGGAGTCTTGTTCGGTTGCGTTGCAATCGTGCAGTCAGAGCTCGTGATAAATAAACAATCACCTGGCGCCTCTCCTAAACGGAGCTATCGTTGTCACCAACGCAATGGATCTGGACGCTCTTCTCTCCCGTTGCAATGGCGACCATCGTAAACCCGGCTGGGTTGTTGCGATGTCTATTACTCTATCGGTTCTCTTGGGCCTAGCTATGGCAACTTTGTTTGGTTACAGCTTGTTTGTGGACCCCGATATCAGATTAGGGTACATGAAGTTCTCCATGGAACCTGTCGAGTACGCTGGGCTTGGCGCCACGGGGTCGCCGGAATTCAACGTGACTCTCCACGCAACGAGCACCTTCAAGCACAAGTTCTGCACGACCGGAGGCGCCACCGTTCAGGTGGCGTTCTCCGGCTTGACCGTCGCCGTCGGAGAAGTTGACCCCTTCTGCGTCGAGTCCAAAGGTTCGGCCGTCATAACAGGCTCCGCGTTGTCGGCATGGACGGCCTTGCCTGACTATTTCCGAGAGCACATTGATCGCGGCAGGCGAGATGGCGGAGTGGAGCTGGAGGTCAACCTCGGCTTTGAAAACGAGTTCAAGGGAGTGATGTGGGTGCGGTGCCGCGCGTTGCTTGATACCCACCAGCAGAGCACTCCATGTAGAACTTTTTATCTTACTGCTTACTAAGTTTTATATGTGTACCTAATGTTTTTCATTATATAAATTTGTTATATACTCTTCTTGGTCATGAGTACTTAATGCATGGTTTGATTGATGTCTGGCGAACCTTTTGGAACTAATATCTATCAATTTGAAATGATACACGATACACACTGACCATGTCTTATTAATATGAATACAGTGTTTTGTTGTGACTCTTACAAGATGACATAGACAGCCATAAAAACCTCTTCATTTACGTCACTACTCACGTACAAGTTATGCAATGTCTATCTTAATTAAACATGATCCAGACACAGGTTTGCAAGCTACGGATGGAGCAAGCGTGTCTACGGATGGAGGTTTGCCTCCATGCACGCGCTACTAGCGAGTGAAGTTCAGTAGCAGATCCAGGCAAGCGGACCAAGCAACGATGTGAGAAAATCCTTGGGTAGGTTGTATAAGGAAACCGGCGTCAAACGAGGGAAACACGGCGTTGTTGCCGCGCGTGCTGGGTGGCATCCGTCAATGGCGTTCACGGGTCACGGGCTCACGGCCACCATAGTCCAGAAAGATGTGATGTGGTTCAGCAGGCACGGCAGCAATGGCCACGCCCACACATACGGCTGTGGCAGTACGGCCTTGTGCGACGATGGGAGAAGATGAACCCGAATTGGAAGAGCGTCCCAAATTGGACGCTGGCTTAGATGGCGTCCTTCCCAGTTTTAAAATTGTGCCTAACATCTATCTATTGACGAAAAAACAAGCCACCATACCTCTATCCTCTACTATTTTATTATATATATTACTACTATGGAAAAAGTCCACTTTACTCATCTGAACAATCCACTTTGTCTATTTTACCTCCTAAACAAAATGACGGCTCATTTTACTCCCCAAACAATTACATTTGGTGCAATGTATATCTTTTTAGAGTTTGTCTTTTTTACTACCCGGATATAAATAGTGGAGCACCCCTATCACCAGTTTATTCAGAATAATAAAGAAAATATTTCACCCTACATTGTGTCTTGTCTCTTGTCTACTTTTGTAAGTTGTTTCCAACCGTCAATAGCATGTTACAACAGTTTTTAGATGACGTGGAGGTTTCCTGAGGCGGCATGTGTATTATTGCCTCCGCGTTGTTCTCCTGTTTGACCGCGTCACGTGCCTGGCACCGCTTGATGTGCCACCCACTTCCTACTGTGTGAGCTTTTGATGGGCTCTGGTGTCTAACGTTTTTTTTTTTCTGCGTGCTCTAGGCTGCCTCGGTTGGTGTTGAGCCATCTTGCTTTGTTTATTTTTTCTTAAACTAAAATTTAGACCTATCACATCAAAGAGAATCTTGCTATTTAAAATATTAAATAAAGTTTAATTACAAAAAAAAATTAACAGATGGATGCTAATTTACGAGATGTATCAAATGAACCTCATTAATCTATATTTTGCTATAGTGATCCTACAGTAACCATCGTCTAATCATGACTTAATTACTCTCATTAAATTCGTCTTGCGAATTAGCTCAAAGGTTCTGCAATTAGTTTTATAATTAAAACCGAATCAGGGAATATTTTAATAACATCTCTCTCTCTCCCCTCATGCAACCATGCTCTCTCCTGCAATCACCGCTTGGGCCCCTCTCTCTCTTGGCCTCCGACAATCTCGTCGGTGACTAGAGAGAGAGCGGGGTCCCATCCCTCTAGTAGTAGTGCTAGTAGTTGAGTCTTAGATTTAGGGTAGAGTCTACCCATACCATATTCTATGGTGTTGGGATCTTGGCATTCCCTTCTCTTTGAGGAGGTTGGGATTTGTTGGTTTCCCCATGGCGGTTCCGATGAAGGTGACGACGACGGCGACGACGAAGGCATCCTTTTCGGCAAGACGACATGGAGAATTATGTGTCCTGACGGCAACGGCGAGGCAGAGACGATGTTACCGCCATAGAATAAGGTTCTCCGACCCCTTCCCTGTTTTGTCGTGGCTCGATCCGGCCACGAAGATTGGATCTTCCTCTCTTCCTAGTGATGGAGATGTTGCTGATTCACGTTCAAAGTACTAGATCCATCTTCACAATGAGTTTTAAGACTGTGGATCTTGCAGCTTCAATAATGTTTGGCGTCTTTCATTGGCAATTGGAGAGGACATGGCTTCGATTTGGTTCCCGCTCTTTGGCGGTTACAATCGAAAAAGTGAAATTAAAGATGAGTAAAATACTTAGATTTCTTTTTTGTGTTTTATTTGTTTTTCAACGTCGTGATGTAAGGGGTATGTACTTCAACTTACTTTAATAAAATCCCCTTTCATTCGGAAAAAAAAGTTTTATAATTAAACTTTTATTTAATACTTTAAAATAGCAAGATTCTCAATCCTAAAATTTAGTCTTAAACGAAACAGTTGTGGGCTGGTGACTGATGTGCTCATGGCAGTTCAACGTGGTCTGGCCTGGAGTGCATGGGCTGTGGAATCCTTCCGCTATCAGCTTCAGACTATGGAGACTATGGTGACACAGAGAGAACTCAGCCATTAGACTTCCAGATTGTGTCATGGGACAACATAGCTGCCGTAAATTTTACATTTCGCCCTTGAGGTTACATAAAATCTGTGAAGTTGCCTTTGGATTAGTTTCAGAACCATATAGACATAACACAAGGTACCAAGTTTGTAAATAATTAACAATGAAAGCCTTGATAAATATTTACAACGCGCCATCAAATCTGGTGGAGCCTCTTTTTCTAGTCTAACAAATCCGGGGTACAATGCGCCATCAAGTGTAACACTGTAACGTCGACCATAAGACTCTTCCGGTCTACTCTGCCCTGGCCTCACCGCTGCCCGGCGCGTGCTCCACCACCCCGTTCGCCCTCTTCCCCTCCCGAGCGCCCGTGGTAGGCGGCACAATCGTGTGGCCCGACGTGGCGTAGCCGCCGCTCGACCTCGGCTCGAGCTACAGCACGGTTGGCTGGCTGTTGGCAGTTCTAAGGCCTACCAGAAATTAATCCGTAAGCGTACGGATACCGATGTAGCTTTCACTCAGGAGTATTCCTAGGGTATCGAATCCACAGGGAATGAACTACCAAATTATCCGTAAAAGGGGGCATAAAGGTACGAGTGAATGCATCAATAAATAAAAAGGTCTTCTGGCCAGGTAATCTAATGCTAAGGAATTATGTAGCAGGATAAATCGATAAAGTCCTTACTCTATCATTCGTTTCGAGGCACACGCATCTCCTAGCAGCTAACCTGAGAATTAGGTTCAACTACTGAGGCCGCTACGTGCTATTGAAAACTCTACCATTTATCGATAACCCGGACGTGGCGGATTGCAGAGGCCGGTTATATCTATCACATATAGCGGCTACCGTCCTTCGTGGGGTTACGGGCAGATCAAGGATAACTCTAGGTCTAAACACCACGTTTACACCAATCATTACAACTAGCGAGGGATCCCAATAAGCTAGTCAACATAGTAAGCATATAAATAAATAAATACTTACTATATACCTGAAACCCACAAATGAATAGAGCAGAATACCTTACTTCATTATCCGACCAATAATATCCTTACATGTTGCCCGGCCTGGAAGACTTGGTAGACTACTCCCAGGCAGGAAGTGTTGGTATTTCTTAACGTCATAGATAAATCCGCAAGCGTACGGAGAATACCGTTGTAGCACTTCACCCGTGAGTATTCAAGGGTATCGTTATTTCTATTTTCCCAAAGGAACGGAGTGGAATTATCTTCTAGTCTAGCTCGTCCAAGGACATGAAGAAGGATGGTAGGTTTGGGTAGAGAGGATTCCTATGGATGATGTTCTATCTGGAACAAAGAGGATTAACACAGCAGGGCTGTCACCACCTACCGGCAAACCCCCCTACTAGGACACGTGGCACTAGGGCTATTAAGTCCCTATGCCAGTCCTAGGGTCTCGTGACAACAAGGCAATTAAGTCCTCACTGTCAGACCGATTCCAAGCAGTCAATTCCCTAGAACAGAGAGAATTAAGCACAGCAGGGCTGTCACCACCTACCGGCGACCCTCTACTAGGACACGTGACATCAGGGCTATTAAGTCCCTATACCAGTCATAAGGTCACGTGACAACAAGGCAATCAAGTCCTCACTGCCAGACCTATTCTAGTTCACAAGACAAAAGATAAATTCCGCCTCTAAATGCTTACTTGAATAGAACGATGATCACGCAAGCAAATAAAAGAAGAACTTATACTAGAATAGAAACATACAATCCAAATGGGGATCGAGAATACTTACTTGCTAATAGGATGAACGACGAACGAACGATGAACGAACGACGAACAATGAATTATCAATAAGTATTCTCCAAGATACAAGATTTGGGCTAAGTCCTCGCAAAGGGAGGACTACCCTTCTCTCCTACCCTACTCTCTCCCTACTCTACTAGTATAGAAAGGGATCTAGGCCCTTGGGTGTCGAATGAGGCTCTCCTCCTTGTGTGTCCTTGAGGGCAGGGGGTACCCCTCTATTTATAAGGACTTTGAGGCGGTTGTAGAGTCGGTTCCGAGCAATTAATGCCATCAATGCACCTGGAACTGACATAAGGAGGTCGGTTGCTGCCAGCAGGCCAAAGTTGGGCCAGAAAGGCCTCCCCCTCCGGTCAGGCGACCTGGAAAGGGGGGTCGGCCGACCCTCCATTGGTCCCTTTGCTCTTGGGCTTTGCTCTAGTGGTCCTTGGGGTCCCCATGATGTTTCTGTTGGGGGATCGAAGGTCTTGATGGGACGGATCGAAGCCCTCCAACGGTTGATGGAAACGTTCTAGTTCTGGCGAAGCCCTCGAAGGTTTTCGATGCCTTCGATTCGCCTCGCGAAGCCCTCTTCGATTGTTGTCGTTGCCTTCTGGTTGGAGCAAAGCCCTCTTTTCTGGTCCGCGGAGCCGGACGAAGAGGTTCTTGCTCAGGTTCCCTGCAGTTTAGTTGCGCGAAGCCCTCCTTCACCCGCGATGCCGGGCGAAGGGGTCGAGTGATTAGAGAGTTCAGAACACGGTGCGAATGATTCCTCCTTTGGCTCGTGGCCCGAAAAACAGATGTCATTACAGGATCATCTCCCTCCATATTTATAAGGGCGGGAGTGATCATATTTACATGTATACCATTGGCTGTATAAGCACGGCTCTTAGTCTGATTGTCTTCTCCGTTTTGTCTTCGCCCTTGGCTATTGATCTTCGCGTGGGTCGGGGAGGGGCTTCGGTGTAGTCCCCAACATTAGCCCTCAATTGGTGATGTGTTATTAGTGTAACTAAAACCAGAAGCAATTTTATTTATCAATTTATGACTGCCACGTGCACCTCACGTGCACCTTTCTGACCCATACACGTGTCTCGTCGTTTTCGTTCCGTACTTCTTTTCAGTTCCCGATAATCGCTTCCCTTCTATATATCTTCATCGTGGGCGTGCTGTTCCTTCAACCGTATACTTTGCGAGTCTTTTTTCCTTTGGCTATTCCAATTCCTTTCGCAATAGGAGATCCTTTTCCTTCGTTCTTTTTCAAGATGTCTGGTAGCCGAAGGTCTAGTGAAGAGCAAGCTAAGAAAAAGTTGAAAACTCATAAGACCTCGTCGAAGGACTGCTCCGATAAAGCTATTAGTGAAGCTAATGCTACAGCTTTGAGTGCTGCTGTTCCTTCGGCAAGTCAGCCGAAGAGTTCACATTCAGCGAAACCTTCCTTTGCTTTCAAGCCTCCGGTGATTCGTTCTGCATTAGACTTGTTTTCTATTCCGGAGGATGGTGGTAGTAATTCTTCTGGGTCTAAAGCTCAGTCTGCCCCTAAGAAAGTTGTTTCGAATGGCTCTTCTTCTGTTGCAAAGGATATTTCTGCTTCTACAGTTGACGTTCGTGATACCAGTGCCGCTGAGAAGGCCAAGATTCAAGACAAGGCTATCAAGGGCGTTGATTCTGTTCTTGCTAAGTCTGGATCGAAGGCTAAGATCCAGGACAAGACCTGTGTTGATAGTCTTGATGTTCCTCCTGCTGCCCCTGTTCATAATGAAGGGGTAGCCGAAGCTTCTGTTCAAGGTTATCTCTCATCTCTTAGTGTGGCTGGGCTTTGTCAAATTGCTGATAACCTGAGACCTCTTACAGATCGTTCCCAGGTTCAATTACCTTCGGAGCCAGACGTTGTGCTTCGTAAGCCTCTTAGCCCCTCAGCAGGTGGTGATCTTTTCCTACATTCAGTCTTTGAAGCAATGCTTGGAGAGTTTCTCCCTTTTGACATGACTTTTGATTCAGTCTAAGCTACTGGGGGTTCTTTGACTCTTTGTGACGACGTTCCTTCGAACACCTTCGTCATGAGTGCTAGGGCCTCTGCGCCCTTTGTTGCTGCTGCAGAGAGGCTTCGTTTTCCCCAAGTGGAGAATGAGCTTTTGCTTCAGGGTGGTGATACTCTGTACAAGTCTTTACTGTCTTCGCAGATGAAGGTAAGCAGTTTTAATTTTTGTTTTTTCTCAGTTGCTTGTTTTTCTAACTTCGCTCTTGTTTTCGTCAGTCGCTTGCTATTACCCAAGCCTCCCTTCGCCAGTTTAATGAGCTGACCCTGGCAAGGGCTGATCGGGACCGGCTTCGCAAGGATCTCTCAACTCTTGAATCTCAGATCAAGGAGAAAGAAGATGCTCTTGCTCTTAGTGAAAAACGTGTGGTAGATCTCTCTGTTGAGAAGGAGACCCTCGTCAAATCTACTGAAGATTTTAAGGCGAATGTAGCTTCTCTGGAGAAACAGCTGGAGGATCTTGATTCGTCCCTTGCGAAGGCTTTGAAAGCCAACAAGGTCCTTCGCGGAAAAGTTGAAACTGCGGATCAGGAGGCGGTTTCTTTTGCTAAGGCTGAAGAGCTTCGCCTGTCTTCTCTTTGCAGCCATATTCAGGATGCTCTTATCTCAGTTGGAACTACTCCTGATCAGATCCCTGAGGATGCTTCGACTGAGCAGCGCCAATCTTGGCTCTCTGTCAACATTCCTTTCGTGGTGAAGGCTTGCAGGGCCTTCTCCACCAATGCCGTTCATCTGGCTATTCAGGACCTCCTCCATTCTCTTGATGTCGAAGGGAGCAATGCTTTGGCGAAGGTTGCTTCTGACGATTTCAAATTTTCAGCTGTTGATTCTACTCCCCGTCCTGTGGTTGAAGCTCTCCTGAAGGTCGCCGGTCATTTTGACGAATCCTTCTGGAACCGTGTGCAGTTTGTCGGTCGTCTGCCTCAGAGTGAGGTATAAACAATTTATTTTTTCTTCGGGAGAGGGGTTATATCATTCCTTCGAACTTGTGTCTTCTTGAGAATTGTTGTAATATTGTTGTAAACTTTATGTTGCTTTGATTAATTTTTGCTTGGTTTTTGGACCTTAGGCTTCGTCTGATATTTCTTTGAGCGAGTTTGCTACTCCAAAGGCTTCTTCTGACTTGGTTTTGGAGAAGTGTGTTGCTCCGGATTCATCATCTGATGTTTCTCTGAGCGAGTTTGCGACTCCAGAGCCTTCTTCTAGTGGCTTGATTCGCCGTGAGCCTCCGATTGAAGTTTTTAGTTCTCCTTCGATGATTGATTTATCTAGTGATTCGTGCCCTTTGTCACCTGTTGAGGGAGGTGAAAGTCCTTTTTCTTTTCCTCCTGGTAACCTTGTGGCTATTGGGAGAGTTTATCGCCCCGAGGCTGATGTTCCCGAAGGAAGTCGGGGCCGGAACAAACGAGGGCCTCGTGGTCGCTGTCCACAAGGTAGTAGTTCTTCACATCGAGGTGCGGCTAAGAACAAAAAGGTTGGGGACGTTTTAGATTCGTCTTCCTCCTTCGATGCAGCTTCGCATGTTGAGCGAATGATTTCGTCTGGGATAATAGGTCCCATATTTCAAAGGCCTTATTCTCCTTCGAATGGATATAATTTCGATGAATTTAGTATTGTATGCGAGATGCTTTTAGAATTAGGCCTTGTTGTAAAGCGTGAGCCTGACGATGGCTCTCCTTAATTGATGTGTGTGCTTAATAAAGCTTTTCTTTTGAAGTATTCTTTCGGAGGTCTTTGCCAGAGAGAAGATTTCTTCAATATCATCGAAGCTCTTAATGCTTTTTGCACGATGACCTTGTGTTTCCTTTGAGGAACGCAAGTTTTCGTGTTTTCGTTCTTTGATATTTGAACGTTTCATGCGAAGATCGCGATTTTTTCTTGTACGAAGGTTTCTGTTTGCCTGTACTTAGGTAGATTAAGCTTTCTTTGCTTTTCTTTCCCTTCGGCTCTTGTCTGGAGTCTCTGTATCATCCCTTGTGATACATCGATCCAAACTTAGACTACACCAAATACTCAATTGGTGTAACCTTCGGATTCTCTAGGCTTTTGCCTGATATCGTTTTTGAGCTCAAAGCTTCGTTTCTTGAGCCTTGGCTCTTCTACGCCTCCTAGAAAATTGCTCTGGAATTTTTCGAGGGTAAAAAGGTAATCATAAAACTGTGTTACAGTCTTGGAGGGTGCCTCGTTAAAAAACCTTACACCCTTCGCAGGGCTACCCTCGTGAGGAAAAAGAGTGCACCCCCCCGCAAGTTTTGTGCTTTTACATATAGGCATCGCGCGTGCTACCGAAGAGATGTTCTTGGTAGACACGGCTCATGCATTTCTGATATGTCATGGACGAGTTTTCGAGTCCGAAGATCTTGAACTCTGGGGTCTTTTGCTTCCTTCGGACGAAGTGGACATTCTTCCTCCCAGGGGTTTCGCCATCTTCGATACTTCTTGCTTGGAGTTGGTCTCCGAGAATGCTGATCACAGAGATGGGACCAGGAATCTTCATGCACAGATAGCCCTGATGTATGGCTGCCTCAAACTTGTTAATGGACCCCCTTCCGAAGATTGCATTGTAAGGATAAACAATGTCAACTACATCGAAGGTCACATCTTCAGTTCTCGCGTTGTCTCCTTCGCCGAAAGTAACTGGTAGGTTAATTTTTCCCAATGCTTGGATAACCTTTCCAGTGAAGCCGACCAATGGAATTCCTGCAGGTTGCAGTGTTTCATTTTCTAGCTTCATTTTTCTGTATGTAGAGGCGAAGAGGATGTCAGCTGAGCTTCCTCCATCGACCAGTATCCTGAGTACATCAAATCCTTTTATATTTGCCTTGATGACTAGTGGGTCTGAGTGCGGTTGGTCAAGGTCCCTTGCGTCTTCTTTTCCGAAGGTGATGTAGACATGGGACCACTTAGTTTTCACAAACGGAGTCCTTGACGTCACATTATGTACCCTTCGAATGTGTTCTTTCCTTGCCCTTCTTGAGTCTAGCTGCTGGGTCGATCCTCCGGAGATAGCGTTAATAGTTTGCCTTTGAGACGTGTAGCTAGTTTCTGTGCTTCTTCCATTGTTTTGCTGGTTTGTTTCTGGAGGTGGTGGCAATGCTGCCAGGCTTTGAGGTTGAGAGTAGGCATACTGCTGTGCCTGATACGAAGCTTCTCTTAGATAGTTGACGACATGATTGACAGAGTGCGAAGGGTATGTTGACATTGAGTTCCCTTGAGACCAGTTTTCACGATAGTTACTCGTGTGTCTGATGGCCTTCTTCGCCTCTCTTTCTGCGGTCCATTCTTGTTTGAATTGTTGCAGATTTCGGCACTGCTTTGTTGTATGGCCTTTTCCTTCGCCATGCAGCTCACAGTATGGAGCACAAGAACTGCTTCTCTGATTGTTTTCTCTGTTTTTGTCTTCGCCGTCTCTATCTTGGTTGCTTCGCTCTTTCCCTCTTTCATCGTCTTTGGTTCTTTTTTCGTCGCCCCTTTCTTCTCTGTTTTCGAGGTTGTGTACCCTTCGATTGTTATGATCTTTTGAATTGTCTCTGCTATCATCGTATCTTCTGCTTCGACTCGCTTCTTTTTCTTCTTTATACTTCTTCTCGTCTTTGACCAGCTGGGATTGCTTCTTTTCGTCCTCTTTTTTCCTTCGGAATTCGTCGTCTGATCTCGCGTATTTCTCGAAGGTGTCTAATAGTGCGAAGATGGTTTTGGGTCTCTTCCTTTTTAATGCAGAATGGAAAGGGCCAGCCCTCAAGCCTTCCGTTAGTGCATCAATAACTGTCGAAGCCCCTACATCTTTCGCTCTTGATTTTATTTCCATGAACCTCTGCATGTACTCCCTTAAGCCTTCGTCTTGTTTCTGCTTGCATGAAAATAGCCTTACCTGATGAATTTCGGATGCTTGGAAGCCCTGGAAGTTGTTTATGAATTCTCTTCTCAACTCGGACCAAGAATTAATCGATCCTGGTTCGAGAGTGGAAAACCATGTCTTCGCTACTCCTTCGACAGCCATGACCAGAGCTTTGGCGTATGTTGAGTTTGTTCCTCCGCCCGATTCTACTGCGGCTTCGAAAGACATGAGGAACTCTCTCGGGCATGTTTTTCCTTGGTACGCCTTTATCTTCGGCATTTTGAAATTGGCCGGCCAAGGTTCGCTCTGTAGCTCTTCGCTCAGGGGAGAGTTTTCGTTGTAGATGACGCATGGCTGGCTGTCCTTTCCGGAGCTGCTTACTTCGTACACCATCTTTTGCTCGGTTTGCTTGCGAGGCTTGTGATGTGCGTCTTGTTCTTGCTTCCTCAGGTTTTCCATTTCTTCATTGTATTTGTTTAACTTACTGTCCATTTCGTTGATCTCTTGTTGGGCTTGCACTATTTTCTCGAGCATATCTTTCTTCAGCTTCGCTGTCGTTTCAATGATGGCCAGCTTCTTTTCTCTTTCGACTCTTTCTTGCTCTATTATGCGAAGCCTTTCGGTTATGTTGCGTGTTTCGTCGTCCTCCTGTTGAAAGCTTGCTGCTTGAGATGTCTCAGCGTTGTTTAGTTGCATTGCTTTTAGAGCTTCTTCTTTTCTTGCCGCCTCTTCGACTCTTGCAATTTCTTCTGCTTTTGCAGCTTTGTCTCGCTTTTCTTGCTCTCTTCGAAGGTTTTCGATGCCTTCGATTCGCCTCGCGAAGCCCTCTTCGATTGTTGTCGTTGCCTTCTGGTTGGAGCAAAGCCCTCTTTTCTGGTCCGCGGAGCCGGACGAAGAGGTTCTTGCTCAGGTTCCCTGCAGTTTAGTTGCGCGAAGCCCTCCTTCACCCGCGATGCCGGGCGAAGGGGTCGAGTGATTAGAGAGTTCAGAACACGGTGCGAATGATTCCTCCTTTGGCTCGTGGCCCGAAAAACAGATGTTATTACAGAATCATCTCCCTCCATATTTATAAGGGGGAGAGTGATCATATTTACATGTATGCCATTGGCTGTATAAGCACGGCTCTTAGTCTGATTGTCTTCTCCGTTTTGTCTTCGCCCTTGGCTGTTGATCTTCGCGTGGGTCGGGGAGGGGCTTCGGTGTAGTCCACAACAGTTTCTCCTCGCTGCAATGATCCAGGATGAGTCCTGATTGCTGAATTTTGGCCTTTTCTCCATCGCTTGTGATTCTGCGATGACCGTAGATTTGTCGGAGGGATATCTTGCTTGGGCTTTGGCCAAGGAGTCCCCCTTTGGGTCTTAATGATGTATCTTGGTGCTTTGGCCCAATTGGGTTGAGTCTTGTAGGACTTTTGATCCATAACTTGCTCGGCTGCCGATGCTGATTTCTCGGATCGATATGTTGTGGTCTTCATGATGTGTTTTCCCTCATTTTCATATGAAATGTACCTACACTCATAAATTCACCAAGACTTATGGAAATAGTTAGTTTATAAGCCCTATCACTATGTTTGGTGTTCATTTTAATTCCTTTAGTGCAGGTAATTGACGGGCAAAAGTGGTACTTAAGGACCGTCAACAACACCCCCACACTTGAGCCTTTGCTTGTCCTCGAGTGAAGGTGAAGGAATAAGATAAAACAAGACTTCTATTGGCATGATGCTAGCACACAAGTTATTCCAAGACATACCTGTACCGGTGAACTTTCATGTGGCTATCATGCTATCTTGGGCGGTTGAGGAATGGAACGGTCTTGATTCAAGTCATCAATACTCCTCTGTTGAGTAACTTGGGTTTTTGATAGATTTTCAAAGTAAAAACATAGCTTGTACTCCTCAAATCATAACTCTCAGATCGCTCAATGTGTATGATTCCTCACCAAGGCAATGGGTTTGCCTCTTTTCATCCTACTTCTATGTAAGGCTTTATATGGAGCTTGGTAGGGATGAAAAGGAGCATACTTGCATCACCTATATTGCAAAGTCAAAGAGTGGATCCAAAGAGAAAACAAGTCATACAATCTGATCAAGAATGTGCAAGTGTGTGGATATGTGTATGGTGAATGGAATGAGATGGATACTCCTTGATGCGATGATGTCTCTCTCTCGATTTTGTTTGAGAACATGGCTATCACTTCTTTTCTTTCTTCTTCTTCTTCTTCTTTTTTTTTTTTTTTTTGATCATGCTCAACTTGTTTGAGCAGGTCTTTCTTTATTCATGCTCTTACGCATATGAGCACTCCATTTCTTCTCTTCTTCTTTTTTCAACTTCTCTCTTTTTTTTTCGATAGCCATGTCTCTTTTGCAAGAATATTTGGAGAGAGACATCAACAACAAGTGATGGAGTATTTATTTGGTGGGTGTGGATGGATGGAAATGGTGTTGCTAACTTCCAGTGTAGAAGTTTAGCATGTTTTGTGGTGGTGGTGTATGTGCACGTGATCTTGATCAGGAAAGTATGATAAGCATCTCACAAGGGTCACACAATTTGACAAAGCTCAAAGCAATAGCAAGCAACATCTTTGTAGGGTTTTGCAATGTGATCATTATTTGGCTCTGGTGGAAATATAAGATCATTGAGGAGTGCAAAGCTATAGATTTTAAAATTTTCAAAATAAATTCCCAAACACTCTTATACAGAAAAAGCAAGATTCCTCTCATCCAACCATATCACATTCGCCAACAACTTAGATGAACATGGGGTCCTATGGTATTGGTGTTCACAAGCAATAGGTGTGCGAAGCAAGGAATAAAGAGCATGCAGGCCAACCAGATAGAAGCATGTTTGATACCGGAAAAACAAGGTTTGTTTTATCATTGAGTTAAATTTTAGTGATTGATTCAAAACGAAAGTATTTTAACTCATGAATTAGGGAGATAGGATAGTAGGGTAGTGATGCGCAAACCTTCACCTTGGATGAAGTGGAGACCAAGAGGGACCATAGGATATTTGATTGAACCAAAGGTTCAACAATGCTTTGTTTTCCTGTGCTCGATGGCTCCACCCATTTGCGTGTCGATCAGTGCGATGTTTGTGCATCGTGTTGGTGGGAGATCTCGAATGTGTGTGTGATGAAGAACGAGAGATCTCCCCCACACTTGTTCTTGTACCTGGCTTATTTATTCAAAAGAAACAAACAAATGTGGAAACAAAAAGGGCTCTACCGGGGTTAAAGACCAGAGAGCCTAAATTTATTGAATTTAGGAAAAATAATTCAAGGCGCATAAAAAAAAGGGAAATAAAAGCGCCTAGTTTAATCATATATTTTTTTTAAATGCAAATGCCAAATGGTTTGAACAGTCCCAAACAAAAGTTGGAAAGATTCAAACATGCAAGAATGCAAGTGGGAAAATTCAAATATGCATGTTGGAAAGGAGATCAACTATGCAAGAAGAAAATATGAGATAACTGCCGATTATCCTGTCAGCAAGGGCATCATCATTTTAAGTCCGACGAGCAAGACTTTTCTCCGTCATGTTCTTGATGATGTGGCTCCGAAGAATGGTCTGCATGGTTAGTGCCAAAATACAACCACGATATTTGCAATATTTATGATAAATGAAAGCATCTGCAACCATCCTAAAGAACAAGTAATAAAACAAAGGACCAAGGTGGTTGTAGGCATCAAGCGTGGTTTTGGCGCTAACGGGTGTTGACTCTAGAGAACTATCATATGAGCATGTTTCTTGTGGGTTTTCAAGAAAGAAACTCTCATGCTCAAGCAAAGAATCATAATCTTCTAGAGTCGGTGCCTTAGGAAATTCCATGGCCGAAAGATCTTCTTTTAGAAGTTCTTGATCATCATCAAGAATGATGCAAGAAGGGCCAGAGGGAAAAGGCTCAAGATAGAGTGATGGCGATGAGGATCGTTGGGTTAGGAATGCTTCTTTTTCTCTATCCTCGTCTTGGGTAGAAAACCTCTCATCCTCATGTAGAGCAAGATCGGGTGATGTGAATGGGGACACAGACTTTACTTGCTCAAGTGGTTCATGAATGAGATGAGGTTCCGCCAAAGGAACTGGATTGGTAGTGGTGGCGAAAGAGGTTTTCTCAAGAATTTCCTTCATGTCCTCCTTGAGAAATGGTTCTTTGAGAGGACCGGGAGGAATAGGAGGCATCTTTTCCCATATGTAGTTCGAGGTGTTTCCATAATCTTCATAAATTTCTTCCTCGAACTCATACGGGAACTCAGGAGGTTCATCAAGATAGTGTGATGATGATGAAGGCCACACGGTTTTGGGTAGGAGAAAAGATTCTCCCAACACATCCTCTCTTTTATTGGAAAGTTCCGTGTCCTCATAAAGAGCAGGCTTGGTAGGTATAAAAGATGATATATTCATAACTTCCTCAAGCGGATTCTGCTCGGGATCAGGAGGCTGCACTATTTGATGTTTTGAGCGATAGGCAGAAGCGGATTTCCAAGGCTTGTTATTAGGATCAAAACGAGGAAGGTGTGCCGTAGGCTTCGGTTTCCAAGTATAGGTATTTCAAGATTTTTTCTCAAAAAACTCGTATTTTTCTCTGAACATAGGAGGTTGAATTTCTTCTTCCTCCATCATTGATCTTGGTACCGGAGGAGGCTCAATAGGCGAATCTTGGGATGTGGAAAAAGAAGGGATGGATTCGTATGTTGAGGGTTCCTCGATGCTTGACACGACTTGCTCTTGGAGGGACTCACTAAGATGATTGATGAAGGAATTATTTTCTATGATCTGATCCAAGATCTTTCTTCCTTCGGTCGGGGTTTTGGAAGCAAAGGACCCTCCAGCAGTGATGTCAAGATATAGGGCAGATTCCTTGTCTAATCCCATATAGAAATGTTGCAATAACATGGGATCAGGGATAGACAAGTTTGGGCCGGATAGATTTAGCAAGGAAAACCTAGCCCACGCCGCACCTATGGACTCCTTCTCATTCTGCGAGAAATTGAGAATTTCCCAATGGAGAGCAACAATACGGGATAAAGGGAAGAAGGCTAAACAGAATTTGTCTCGGAGTTCTTCCCAATCCCCCTTCGTGCTTTCGACGGTATATGTGTACCATTGTCTCGCTCTCTCACGAAGGGAGAAAGGAAACAACTTCCATTTTAAGGTTTCTTGTGACATGCCTTGGATCATGAGGCATGAACACAATCGCTCGAATTCTCGCAGATGGTGATATGGATTTTCTTGGTCAAGTCCAGAGAAGGGTTGGCTCTGTACCATGGTTATAAAGGCAGGGTGGAGTTTATAGCCAGATGTGGAAATGGGTTTGGAGGATGGTGGTGGCTCAAATAACTCTCCCCTCGGAGCAGAGAATGATTGAATTGTAGGTTCTCGCTCCATGATAAATGTTTTTGGTATTTTTCAAGTGGAGGGATAGAAATGATGGATGGTGGAAGATTGGTGATGGATAAAGGATAAGCAATAAAAGAAAAAGGGGCAAATAAAAGGATACAATACGAGGACCAACTAGGTTCGAAGATAAGACAACAACTGCTCCCCGGCAACGGCGCCAGAAATGCTTGTTGGTATTTCTTAACGTCACAGATAAATCCGCAAGCATACGGAGAATACCGTTGTAGCACTTCACCCGTGAGTATTCAAGGGTATCGTTATTTCTATTTTTCCAAAGGAACGGAGTAGAATTATCTTCTAGTCTAGCTCGTCCAAGGACATGAAGAAGGATGGTAGGTTTGGGTAGAGAGGATTCCTATGGATGATGTTCTATCTGGAACAAAGAGGATTAACACAGCAAGGCTGTCACCACCTACCGACAAACCCCCCTACTAGGACACATGGCACTAGGGCTATTAAGTCCCTATGCCAGTCCTAGAGTCTCGTGACAACAAGGCAATTAAGTCCTCACTGCCAAACCAATTCCAAGCAGTCAATTCCCTAGAACAGAGAGGATTAAGCACAGCAGGGCTGTCACCACCTACCGGCGACCCTCTACTAGGACACGTGACACCAGGGCTATTAAGTCCCTATACCAGTCCTAAGGTCACGTGACAACAAGGCAATCAAGTCGTCACTGCCGGGCCTATTCTAGTTCACAAGACAAAAGATAAATTCCGCCTCTAAATGCTTACTTGAATAGAACGATGATCACGCAAGCATATAAAAGAAGAACTTATACTAGAATAGAAACATACAATCCAAAAGGGGATTGAGAATACTTATTTGTTAATAGGATGAATGATGAACGAACGATGAACGAACGACGAATGATGAACGAACGATGAACGAACGACGAACGAACAACAAACAATGAATTATCAATAAGTATTCTCCAAGATACAAGATTTGGGCTAAGTCCTCGCAAAGGGAGGACTACCCTTCTCTCCTACCCTACTCTCTCCCTACTCTACTAGTATACAAGGGGCTCTAGGCCCTTGGGTGTGGAATGAGGCTCTCCTCCTTGTGTGTCCTTGAGGGCAGGGGGTACCCCTCTATTTATAAGGACTTTGAGGCGGTTGTAGAGGCGGTTCCGAGCAATTAATGCCATCAATGCACCTGGAACCGACATAAGGAGGTCGGTTTCTGCCAGCAGGCCAAAGTTGGGCCAGAAAGGCCTCCCCCTCAGGTCGGGCAACCTGGAAAGGGGGGTCGGCCGACCCTCCATTGGTCCCTTTGCTCTTGGGCTTTGCTCTAGTGGTCCTTGGGGTCCCCATGATGTTTCTCCTCGCTGCAATGATCCAGGATGAGTCCTGATTGCTGAATTTTGGCCTTTTCTCCATCGCTTGTGATTCTGCGATGACCATAGATTTGATGGAGGGATATCTTGCTTGGGCTTTGGCCAAGGAGTCCCCCTTTGGGTCCTAATGATGTATCTTGGTACTTTGGCCCAATTGGGTTGAGTCTTGTAGGACTTTTGATCCATAACTTGCTCGGCTGTCGATGCTGATTTCTCGGATCGATATGTTGTGGTCTTCATGATGTGTTTTCCCTCATTTTCATATGAAATGTACCTACACTCATAAATTGACCAAGACTTGTGGAAATAGTTAGTTTATAAGCCCTATCACTATGTTTGGTGTTCATTTTAATTCCTTTAGTGCAGGTAATTGACGGGCAAAAGTGGTACTTAAGGACCGTCAACAGGAAGCAGACCCGAGGCGAAGTAGAAGCAGAGCCCCGACATCTCCCCAGGACTCCGACTCTCCTTCCCTCTCACTCACTCACTACTACAAGCAGCGCTTCGCTACTAAAAGAAACTAAATGAAGTATGTATCAAGGTGCGCGTTGTTCTGGAGCGAATGGGGGGTATTTATAGGGTCCGTAGGACAGGGGGCGCCTTATAGCAGAGGATGGAGTGACGGGCGCGCCAAGGCAGGCCGGCCGGCCTAGAAGGGGGGCCGGCCGGCCGTCCATCGTGGCGGTTCGCCACCGCCTTTATCCTGGACGTCCCAGATTGCTTCCTGATGGCGGTTGGATGGTCGGTTCCTGTGTGGGGGCGGCAAAAGTAGCGCGGCCTTCAAGTTTAAGCCCAACAACCCATGTTCTGGTATGTCGATTGATTTCCTGCTGGACTGGGCCTTGTTTTGGACGTGGGGGAGCAGTGGAGGCCTTGCTGGGAGAAGTTTGGCTACAGGTGGAGCCTGAGTAGGCCGACCGGCCTATGATTGGGCCGGCCGGTGTACCTTTTCTCCATTTCTTTATGATTTTTGTCGTATTTCCCTCCTGCATCCAAATATCTCACCAAAACTTGTGGAAAGCCATTAATGTAAAAGAATGTTTATTTTATCCTTGATCTATGGCTTTTATTGACGGTGTTGGAGGTGAAAAATTGGTTAATAAACACCGCCAACACTGGTGCGACAGGCCGTCATGGCCCCTGTCCAACGTTCGCCACCCCTTGACACAACAACTCTTTGCCATAATCCCTCTACCTGGCCGCCACTCCAGTGCTCACCATCCAGACGCCCCAATGCGCGCCACACTCAGCATGCCGTCCATCGCGCTTGCATCTCGCATGCCGGTGTCCTGCCGTGCTTGCTCTTCCACCTACTTCTTCCCTCTCCCTAGGAATGCGCCACCCGCTGACCCGCAGTGCCCGCACAAAGCAACACGTCTCTCCTGGCCCGTCCCGCACCTCATGGCCTCTCACTGTGCACGCGCCCCGTACATGAACGCGCCGAGTCTACGGCGGCTCGGGTGTGGGCGGGTCATGGTCTGCGTCACTGATGATGACCTTCAGGTGTGAGACAGGGCGTACTCTACGACGCGCTCAGGCTCTATGTCACAGTGTGTGGCCTGTCGGAGACACGACTTGGGAAGGCTCCAGCAGCTTGGACAGGCTCGCTGCCGTGATGAGATGCCGGCGGGGTAGGGGCGGCGTCACGCGCATGCGAGGTGTTCGACAGAATGTGTGAGAGAAGGGGGAGAGAGAGAGAGAGAGAGAGAGAGAGAGAGAGAGAGAGAGAGAGAGAGAGAGAGAGAGAGGAGTATGACATGTAGGGCCCATGGAACCAGGAAATAA
Source organism: Eragrostis curvula (assembly GCA_007726485.1). Lineage (NCBI taxonomy): Eukaryota > Viridiplantae > Streptophyta > Magnoliopsida > Poales > Poaceae > Eragrostis > Eragrostis curvula. The sequence continues at coordinate 3,107,515 of RWGY01000009.1, forward strand.
ATGTAGAGGATGGATTTTACTCAAACAAGGTGACTTTAGAGGGCAATTGAGTAAAACTGTGTTAAGAGGATTGAGTAAGCTGACTTTTACTTAGTTTTACTCAATCTGTTGGGATGCTCTTAGAGTGTCCCTAATGATAGAGTTAGCTAAGAGTTAGTAGCTAGCTTTTACAAAGGATTGATGAGAAATGGAGTCCATGTTTAAGTCACTCATTTTTCATAGGGACTGCCTCTTGAGGAAGAGTTAGCTATCTTTTCTCTCTTCTTTTTGAGAGAATTCCTTCTATGCCATTGAAAATTTACTTGTTTCCTTATTTGCCACGAAAATATTTGAAGTTCCTTATTTGCCATCAACCTTAAATTTTGATGCCTTTAGTGCCATTATCGTTAATTTGGTCATCTAACCAATGCTAAATAACACTGTAAAGATGACATTACTCCTAGAATAACAAACATGTTGTTTGAGGAAGACCATCACATGGAATTTATGAACGAAAACATAGAAAATATAAAGCCGCCGGTGCACATTTGAGCAAAATATGATATAATATTCTAAAAAAAAAGCATAAAAATAGCCGTGCATCACTATCCTCAACCACCACTTGTCGCAATATACCAAAACTGACCGTCTCAGTGACCAAAACAAACAAAATTGTCGAAAAGTGGCATTGAAGGCATCAAAATTTAAGTCGATGGCAAATAAGGGACTTCAAATATTTCCATAGCAAATAAGGAAACAAGTAAATTTTAAATGGCATAAAAGGAATTCTTTCCTTTTTTTCTCTAATAAATAATTTTAAAAGACAGTTAGGGACGCTCTTAGCCTCCTACCCTCCCATTCGTATCACACGTATGCCTCAACCAATTTTGAGTCCCATAAAACCGAAGCTTATCTCTTCACGCCCACATGCGCATGATTGGTGACGTGTCGTTTGCTGTGCTTTGGCGCCTGAGTTCAAGGTCATGGCAAAGCTGATGATGAAGGTGAGCTTCTTGGCTAGCTGCCGGGATGCAGGCAAGCTCGATGGGATCAGTATGGGTACTGGGTAGTAACTAGTCCTGGGAATCGGGCTTGGTCGGGCCGGCACGACACAGGCCCATCATGTTTCGGGACGTCTCGGGCCGCATCGTGTTGTGCCGGGCGACCTGACATGGTGAAAACTCGGCCTGACATGGAGGACAGGGTTGAGGAAAAAAAAGATACTTTGGACACGAGTTTTTTTTTTTAACTGACTTTGGACACGAGTTGGAATCTGAATTTGTTCTTTTTTATATGACACAGTTGACTTTTTTCGTTAGTTTGATCATTCGTTTTATCTACAAATATTTATGCAAACAGCTAAATATATAGGTTAACCTTAAAGTGCTTTTGATGATAGATCTAATGATATTGATTTCATATTAAATAACTAATTATATAATTATATATTGTTAATCAAATGTCAATGAAAAAGTCAACTGCGTCATATAAAAAAAACGGAGGGAGTATCCATCTTATCGCAGCGATTTCTTGACCTATGACCAGACGCAGCAAGCAATGTGACACTACCTAGGCGTTTTTGCGCCTATGAAACGCAGAACCATCAGTGCTAATTCACCTCGGAAGCTTGCGGCCACCAAAACTCTCACTGGGCACGTCAAAGAAAGCAGACCGTACCTAACCACGAACAGCTTTCTCGCTTCCTTCCGAGCCAACTCGAGGTCCGTAGAAAACTAGACCAGTGACATGGCGTGTAGGGGTGACGCTACATGAGGACTCCTGAGTGCCATGGCACTAGGGAAATTGGAAATTTCAATGTAAATCTTCATGTTTTCTCCTCATGTGCTTTATATAAAAACATCCAACGAGTTGGAGGCTGTCGGTCACGTTGTAATCTCTCCCTTCTATTCTACTACTCTGTCCCAAAATAGCTGTCGCCGTTGACTTTTTTGACCGCTCGTCTTATTCAAATTTTTTACACAAATTTTATTTATTTTTTTATAATTTATTTTATCATTGAATATATTTTAATCATGACATGTTTTTTTATATATTTAAATAATTTTTTGAATAAGACGAAGGGTCAAACATGATGTCCAGTGACAGCTATTTTGGGACGGAGGGAGTAGCGATTTCGTGACCTGCCTCTGACCAAACGCAGCATTTGATGTGACACTACCTAGCCGTTTCCGTCGATAAAAACACAGTGCTAAGAGCAAGCCTAATAGTTCATACAAGTGCTTGTCTTGTAACTTATCAAATAGATAAGTATTCGAAGGTGTTCGTTGTATGGGGTCTAAAATTTAGATGGAAGAATTTTGATATTTAAGAGTATTAAATAAAGTTTAATTACAAAACTAACTGCAGAACCCTGGTCTAATTCGCGAGACGAATCTAATAAGGCTAAGTAAGTCGTGATTAGACGATGGTTACTGTAGCATCACTTTAGTAAAATATAGATTAATTAGGCTCGTTAGATTCGTCTCGTAAAGATGTACCTACCTATAAAAAAGTTTTGTCATTAAACTTTATTTAATACTCTTAAATAATAAGATTCTTTTTATATGACAGGTCTAAAATTTAGAGGGGATACAAGGAACGCGCCCTTCAACCAATTTGTCTCAACAATGCAATGCTGGGCTTATTTTCTATCACACATTTAAACTTGGAGACCGGCGCAACCTGCAGCTACTACGGCCCTGTTCGTTTCTTTTAGCGCTAAATTTTAGAGGTCTCTAAACAAAGAGAATCTAGTACTAAATAAAGTTTAATGACAAAACTTTTTTACAGATGGGTACATCTTTACGAGACGAATCTAATGAGCCTAATTAATCTATGTTTTACTACAGTCATGCTACAGTAACTATCATCTAATCATAGCGTAATTACCCTCATTAGATTCGTCTCGCGAATTAGACCAGGGTTCTGTAGTTAGTTTTGTAACTAAACTTTATTTAATATAACTTATCTAGAGTTTAAACCCCTCTAAAATATAGACCCCTATGCGCCGAATACCTCCTGCCTCTCTTTTCTCTCATACTTTTTCAAGCCAAAAGTCTGACATCCTTGTACGTCAGGGCTTGCTAATCCACCTTCAGTCGGCGTGTACGTCAGGGGAAGCAGACCGTACTCAAGGCACCAACTCCACAAGACCACGACACGAACATCTTTCTCGCTTCCTTCCAAGCCAACTCAACTCCCGTACGTTTCAAAAAAAGAAAAATCAACTCCCCGTAGAAAAACTAGACTCACGCCGCACAAGCTCTCTGCCTGCCTACCCAGCCCACAGAAATTCCCCATTCAAAAAAAACTCCTGCCATCACACGCACGCAAGCACGCAGCCTGGCTCTGTCCGAAATCCCAGTCCCCCCCAATGGCCGCGGCGTCGAGCGCCTGAGCTCCGTTTCCCCTTCCCCAGCGGCGGCGCCGCTCTACGCCGGCCAGATTCGCGTCGCAGCCACAGCCGGGGAAGAGTGAGCAGAGGAGATGGTGGGGGTTGGCGGCGGCGGCGGGGCGCTGCGGCGGGTGGGCAAGTACGAGGTGGGGCGGACCATCGGGGAGGGCACCTTCGCCAAGGTCAAGTTCGCGCAGAACACCGAGACCGGGGAGAGCGTCGCCATGAAGGTGCTCGACCGATCTTCCATCCTCAAGCACAAGATGGCCGAGCAGGTGAGCTTCTTCCCTTCTTCCCCAGTCATCAGCCAGGGGATCGATCGAGCTCCAGCTTTTAGTCCTGTCTCCAGCCCTCCAATTCCTGGGCCCTCAGCCCCCAAAATGTTGTTGCCAGTCTTGCTACCGCTGGTAGGGGTCAGTGTTTCCGTCGTGTCATTGTTGCGTTCCCCATGGTATATCGTAGTTAAATGGTCATGGTGGGGCTTGATTTCATCCTAGCCAGGCATTTTTGTGCACCAATTAGTTTCTTGGTGGTTTGGCTCATGCTTTCGTGGAACCTTTTTTATTGATCGGAATGCTTCTTGTGCCATGGTTTTCCTGTTTCAAAGAAAGTTAAATAAATAAAATATGATGTGCCAGGGTTGATGATGTGGGTCAGAATTTTTCTAGACAGCGTTATCTGTACAAGCTTTACGATGTACATCTGAGTAAGCTGGCTGAATGATTGATGGCCTAGGGTGACCAGCTTGTGCTTAACAAATCCCTTTTTTTTTCTCACAGATTAAGAGAGAGATATCCATAATGAAGCTTGTGAGGCATCCCAATGTGGTTAGGCTACACGAAGTAAGCTATCTTGCTCCTCCATACATGCATTGTGTCACATCTTATGACCACTTTTCCATTTTTTAGGAACCTAGTACCAATCATTCTGTTACCTGCAGGTTTTGGCAAGCCGGAAGAAGATATTTATAATTTTGGAGTTCATCACTGGTGGGGAACTATTTGATAAGATTGTGCGTAAGATCTGACTTTGTTAATGATAGCTGTCTTTTTCATCCTTGACTTTTCATATATGACGTATGGAAATAAATAGGGATTAGTTCCATATCTTTGATTATGTGCCGGTCGCATTCTATTCTGGATTTGCAACTGTCGATTGTGCTTGTTGGATTTTATTTTCTTTCACATATATTTTCCTTAGATCTCAGTACTATAGTTTTATGTAATATATATTTCACTGTATACCCTGATTCTGTATACCCTGATTTTGATTGAATGTGTTGCACATATACATATAGTAATCCCAATGTTTAATTTGAAACTATACTTTACCCAATTTTACTTCTTGGTTAGATTCAGTTCTTCCCAAATGAGAACACAGATAGGAACCTTATAAATCTGTGGACATAACCATTTTCAGATTCGTCATGGGAGACTCAGTGAGGCTGATGCACGCAAGTACTTTCAGCAGCTTATCGATGGTGTTGATTTTTGCCACAGCAAGGGAGTCTATCATCGAGATTTAAAGGTGAATACTGAAGGAATAATGAATATGTCTGAATTTTCCAGTGATGGATTTGTTGATCAAATTTTACATGAATGCAGCCTGAAAATCTTCTCCTTGATTCTCAAGGTAATCTTAAAATTTCAGACTTCGGATTGAGCGCATGGCCTGCCCAGGTGTGTATCTTCATGATTTTTTTTTAATCGAAGTGTATCTTTAATTGTAGCTTCATTGTTTGGTCTCTTTCTTGAAGTGCCATGTTTTGTCATTTGCAGGGAGCTTCCCTTTTACGTACAACATGTGGAACTCCAAACTATGTTGCCCCAGAGGTATTACATCTGAACAATACAATTTGAGTTAATAAGGCATTAAATCTGTTCACTGCAAAGAACTGGTGAAATGCGACGAAATTGTTAGGAAATTTTATTTGATCATATGTGGATATCAAATTCAACAAGGGTGAAGATCCTATGCCCTTTTTGTGTCAATAGAAGAACCAAAACAACTATATGTAGCATTTGAAAATATTTAAAGATCATTTGGTTGACGAAGCGTCGTTCTAGTCTGTAAGGTGTAACATGCTACAATTGTAATATTTGCATCATATCAACTGCGCAGAGGAGAGGAAAACATTGCCTATTTTCCAGTGATGATATTTGTGTAGACAGTTTTGTACATTTGACGTGTATTTTACTTATCGCACACATCAATTGCTCACTAAGTTGTTTCAAATATGCATGACTAGTAACTATCTATTCTTTCTTCATAAATTTGATTTCCTCTACATGGCAAGTATTGTGTTCTCGCCACCAATTTGTTTGATTCATTTGTTCTATCAGGTTCTCAGCCATAAAGGATATAATGGAGCCCTTGCTGATACTTGGTCATGTGGAGTTATTTTATATGTCCTGTTAGCAGGTTATCTTCCATTCGATGAAGTGGATTTGACTGCTCTATATGGAAAGGTTTGATTTCTTTGATAGTATGATGTGACTCAACCACTCTATTAAAACCTGTGCTGGGACCACTAAAAATGCGTACTACATTCTTGTAACTTGGATAATCTTCATACATCAGATTTGGTGACATATTTTTTTAGGATTTTACTTTTATTTTCGCTTAGTATTCACTTGTCTGTGTAGTACATCACTTTGCATTGTAGCTTCTCCTAATCATGCTATTGATGTAGTCAATATTTTAAACGGATTTGGTGGTGGTTTATGGAAGTTTGGTGCTTAGAGAACCATGTTGTGTAATGTAATGTGCCATCTGCCTCTGATATGCTAAGTATAATGGCCTAGTATCAACTTTTCCTTCATCAATCATTCCAATTATTAAAAATGCATATGCTCAGTAAATGTAAATGAACATCAATAGCTTTAAACCAGACTTGTCCAATCCAAAGCTTTACATGTTCCATTTTATTTGATGGGCGGGTGGGTGTATTCGGGGAGGAGGGCTTAGGATAAGGATGACAGATGTCGACAACCATTGGCAGCTTGGTAAAAATATTTAATATTTGTATTAACAGCTCCTCCTGTTGCCTTGGACAACTGAGTTGTATATTGATAAATGTTACTTCATATTATATTGTTAATTCTGTATCTTTTATGGTGTCCTGAACAGGAAATTTGATTTTATATAATTGGTTGTTGGAGAGTAAACTTTTTTCTTATCTTATGGTCTTTTCTTTCCTTGATATAGATTGAGAGCGCAGAATATTCATTCCCAGCTTGGTTTTCAGGTGGTGCAAAGTCACTTATTCGTAGAATTCTTGACCCAAATCCAGATACAGTAAGTAAACCTCCACAAGCATTTAGCTGAAAATAATTCATTAAGAGCTGATACTTTATCATCACTTTTGGGATGATACACTGCCTTTAAGTTTTAGCATTGCGAACAATATGGTAGGGCTCGGTTGTCTTATCAAAAACGTACCCCAAAAAAAACAGCTAATGTATATCTACAACATATAACGTTTGCCTTTTTTTTCTTTTGGGTTATGGTTACGATTTCTGACAATTAAGGCTAGATATATTGCCGATTTTGTCTTCTACAGAAATTGACATTGCAGGTTTAATCATTAAATATTTTGATTTATATACTTGACAAAGGGCTAATGCATCATGCCTTCGGGGGTGGAGAGCTACGTGTAGATTACTTAAATAACTGAAATGCTAGCAAAAGTTTAAGCAGTTATGCTAGCTAGATTTATTTGGCATATATAGTTCAGTTTGTAGACTTGCGGACTTGCTATCATCATTTTTTTATCTCTTATCTTTGTAAATGGAGTTAGTTGAATTGTCTCATGCACACATATGTTCTCAGATAATAATCCAGTTACGAGGTAATGTTGAGTGTAATTATTGGTTACTGAAACTTGTAGATAGTGCCATGGCCAGCAGTAGATCAGTTCACCAGCTTCGTTTGAATGCTAGTGCTCTTGCTCGTTAGGTCGTATTGACTTTGTTAGTTCATAGTAATGTTGGATTCTTTCTGTAAAAGATACATTTTTAATCACCTTTTTGTCTCAAATCAATGACACTAGCTTAATTTGACAAAGGATAAATTAATTAAATAAACGTATGATGTACAGTATCTTCCATGTAACATACAAGACCATTGAATGCTGATTAGTTACTATCATAATTGGTGTTTCCTTAACTCATTTTGTCTTCATTTGTGACAGCGAATCAGAATTGAAGAGATTAGAAATGATGAATGGTTTTTGAAGAATTATGAACCTGTCAAAGAAGTAGAAAATGAAGAAGTAAATCTCGATGATGTGAATGCAGCTTTTGACAATCCTGAGGTATAGACCTTATACTGGGACTCCTTTGTTTGGAAAATGCTGCATATACCAGTATACATGGTATGTGTTTTACTATAATCTTTATCACTTGGTTCCAGTAAAACCCTGGCATAATATTCCACTCTGCCAACTCTACTCATAAGCAAAAGGCCTGTTGTGGATATTTACAATTTATTTAACATTTTTCACCCACCCTTCTTTGAGTTTGCCTTCTTATTTACGTAGGTATAATTAATTGTGGGACAGTGCAGTCCCTATGTGTTTTTATCTTCTGCCGTTGTCTTTCCTGTCAGCTTTTGTGCCACTATCATTCCGACTTTCCACATTAGGAATTCCCATGGGAACTTGTGTTATCGTTTTTTTTTTAATTTCTGCTTTGTTAACATACTACCAAGAAACAAAAACATATTGCACGATTCCTGATTGAATTGTGTTCTCTTGCGCTGCTAAGTTTTAAACTTATTATAAAGATTTGTTTTGAGTTGAAGTCTGGTGTAATTTGTACCAAGTAAATACATTAATTAACTTTGTCCATATGCTTTCAGGAGGATACTGAGGATACTTTTGACGACGAAGCGGGTCCTTTGACACTTAATGCATTCGACCTAATCATTCTATCTCAAGGATTGAACCTTGCAGCCCTATTTGATCGCAGACAAGTAGGTGCTAGCCAATTGTTGCAGCCTATGGTTTCGGCAAAATTGTAGCTGTAGTATTACAATTATGCATTCTGGTTTCTAATTGTTCTGGCTGTTTATTGTTAAAGTGAATTTAGGAAAAGTGAACCTGAGTTAATTCCACCCCTTTTTTTATATTCATGAATTCCTGTGTTTTAAGCAAGAATTATGACCTATACTTGGACAGAATATCATCTAGTCCTTATACCCTAAACCTATGCTTGTAGACTTCAAAATTAATGTTTAATTATCTATTCACAAGTTAGGTTTTTACTTCATTGTGTTTGACTCGAATGTTAAAAGTATATTGAATCAGAAAATTAAATTCAAAAGATGATCTCATTTATGTCCAAAAGAACGCGTAGTTTTGGTCAGAAAGGCCACAAAATTGTTGTACCACAGGAATGCATAAAATTGTTGTTTTATATGTGGGTATTACTCGGATATTTCCAGGATTTTGATAACCATGGTCAATATATTTCTTCTGTAGCATTTCGAGCTAACAGTTCTACACCTGCCATGGTCGCTACAATATACATGTTGTGGTTCAGGACACAACCCCCTACATAACACGAGCATTTTGCATATCATCATATACTTTTCCCTCCCAGACTTAGCAATTACTTGATCTACAGGACTATGACAAGCTCCGAAATAGATTCTTATCATGCAAACCGGCAAAGGTTATCTTGTCAACTATGGAGGTTGTTGCACAATCTATGGGATTTAAGACACACATTCGCAATTATAAGGTAAGATTTGTTTTCTGTAGCTACTCAAATTAGCACATGCAAATCTTGACCTGACAAGTTTTTCTGTCTATTTATATTGTACTCAACATGTCACTGTTACCAGCAAGCTTGATTCTTCTTTAGTCTATTCATGGTCTAATTAATATGGAAAGGAATAGTCGCCTTTCTTAGGAAAAACTATAACGCAGAGTTAGTATAACATGGTATTTTCATGCTTACGCAGCCACAAGCAATGTTGTAGTCGGTACATAATTGCATTTTCGTATAACCTTTTTGACAGTGTTAATTTCATTGCCATTGCCAGTTATGTAAATCTTCTTTTTGTTATTTGGTTAGTTGCCTTCTTGTGCAATCCATTCCATTTTTATTTGGGGGTAGCGCAAGGCTAACATTTGAGATTTGCATTTCACTTGTTAGTTATAGTTGCTGATCAGTTGGCATTACTGTGAGCACTTTTCTTTGCCAAAACTAATTGCATTGCTGTAAAAATCAGCTGAGGGTGGAAGGATTAAATGCAAACAAGACTAGTCATCTCACGATTATGGTTGAAGTGAGTGCCTTCTCTTTTTTCTTACGTACATTTCATGATTTATTGCTTTCTTTATGGGATAGTCCTATTTTTTCTGCCCTGGTGTTTCTCATTTTTCTCTGGTTTTAGGTTTTCGAAGTTGCTCCATCAATCTTCATGGTGGAACTACAAAGAGCAGCTGGAGATACTTCAGAGTACAACACGGTCAGAGCTATTGTTCTCAATTCTTGCCATTTCATTTTTCATATGATTGCAACTAATAAAATGAAATGCGGACAAATTGATTTAAATCGCCTGTAAAGTGCCATTAAAATACTTGTTACACTTCCACAGATTAAGAAACACATGAAGGGGGGAAAAAAACTAGACGTACCTTGGACGAACTAGATGCCTTTCTTAACTTAGAAGTAGCTACCGAATTTGCATAAAAGAGGACTTAAACTTACGTGGCCTTAGCGTGCATCCACACCCTTGATTAGTTGAGCTAGGTTCAGTTCCTCCAAAAGTATAGATTGGCTTTGTGAAAGATTTATGAGCGTGAAATTGGAAATTGACTTCTGTTCTTTTATTACCCGTGGGATGCTCAGCTAACTGTGCAATTTGTCTTGCATCACAGGTCGTAAGTAACTATTGCAGCAAATTAGATGACATCATATGGAAATTTCCTATTGAGAAGGGAAAATCAAGGATATCCCGTTCACTGAAGTGCTAAATTTTCCTCAACATCTGCCATATGTATGTCATTTTCCTGCTGAAATTTCAAACCGTGGTACCATAATTTTGTGCCCTGATGTTACGTACCTGTATGGTTTCACTGAGGGCACCTTGCTGTTCTTCAATTGTTGCAGATATCATGAATGCTGTTGTTGTATGTGGTTCGACGGCTGTATGTATCTATTAGAGTGTATTGCTGTTGATATCTCATATTCTACTTCTAGGAGTCAATATTCAAGAGTCCCATGTACAAAGAGGCTCTGTCTACTATAGTTTTTGGTACCTCAGTTTCATTGTACAAAGTTTTCAGCCATGTCTTAGACTATCTTGTAGCTCACATTCCTTCTGGTTTGCTTGGGAAGGCTGAGTTGTCTCCAAAGCACCACATTATGTAAACTGGTTCAAGTGATGCTGATTTTTTTTTCATTTATTGTGCTATGTTATGAGAGTAGGGTAAGTGCATTCGAGTCCAGGAATGATGATGGCAGTGGTATTAATTGCTAATGCATTTGTAGCTGTGTCAAATACTGAGTAGGAGTACTATTTATTCATGTGGGTACAACATGTTGGGTGCCTTTTTGGGATCAGCGGGGCTATATACCTACTTCTGAAGTCCATTTTGAGGAAACGCTGGATCTAAAGTCTTTTGTAGCACTTTTTTTTTTTTGACGCAATTTTTTGTAGCACTCTGGTACAACGCTACATAACTCTGTAGTCATGTTCTTTTGTAAGCAGCTCTCCTTAACGTTTTCTTTTTGGCTTTAGTCAATCAAGCATGCATCACAAGAAATTCCTTCACAAGCTCCAGAATCTCATGCTTTGTATAAAAATTGTACCAATACTATTCTTAACGTCGATGTATCAGTTTGCTGCAACTCTCCTGGACCTCATGCTTTGCATCTTCTCATATATCTATATGGGAAAATTCATTCTGTAACGCAGTTACTCTTATTTGTAGAATGGATTTTTCCTGATATACATTATATGGAAAATATATTTTATGTGCAAAGAAAAATGAGAAATATCTGGTCTGGCAGACATGAAGTAATTGGTGTGTATCTATGCTATTATTATATGGAGAAATATCAGGTGCATCTGTACTCTCGCGAAATTCTACACGTCTGTTTCGGTCAGGATGTTACTCCGTTACTCCGTATAGCCTCAGAGAGCAAACAAGCAGGCCTGAAACTAGCCAGTCCATTCAACGGACGCGTTGAGCAGGGATACCTTTTTGGGAGAACGCTGACTTGGTAGATCCATTTCAGTTTTAGAGCTAACGGTGTGAATGATCTACTCAATCCTGTGCTTAGTGAACTGACCAAAACGGAAAATCTAAAATAGTAATTCTTCATAACAGTTAAACAAACCAAGGCGTCCCATAATTAATGAACTGACCACACACTCGATCTGCAACGAATTATAACTTTGTAATATATAACCAATGCAAGATAACGTCTCAATCATTTAGCTTTGGCGAGGACAGCTTTGTACACACAATGTGCATTGTCCTGCATCCATTACACAGAAGAAGCTCACATATCTAGAATTCAACATCTGGTTAAAATCCCCCTTCTTCCGAATTCCCGGCATTTTGACTAGCTAAACTCAGATTTTGGCAGTCCCAACCTTAAACCAAATTGTGTAATTTGAGCTGCCGCTGAAACTGTATGCCTTCTGGTGCCCAGAGGCGTTCAAGCTCTGCTTGCTGGAAAACCATAGGGACAATGCAAGCAGTTGTCAACGATCAAGCACTTTTAACCACACAAATGAACTGCCACTGTGATTCTCATCTACAGTCAAACATTAGGATGTCCTGAATTAGCATAAGCATTGACTAGTTTGACTCACATCAGATGAGAAAAAAATGAGGTTCTGACTACTGCAGTTCAGATTTCCATCTTGCTACAAAAGTAGGATGATGACGTTGAAAAGCTGCTTCTGTGGTACATGATTCCGACAGGTAACTGTTATTGTCTGGGCAACTTTTCTGTACACTGACTCATGGTAGTTTAGTGAAAAACTTCTCCAGTCTTTTGGTACATCCTTCTGTATATTGTTGCTCCTTCTAGCTCTGCATGGATTTCTCTTTCTGTCCGTATCCCCAATGGATTGTCCAGAAGCCATCCTTCTTCGTCACACTGAAGATCTTTATCAACACAATCAACATGCTCCAAAACATCAGGGTATCCATCAAACCTTTGTCTCATGTCTTCTGCTACTTCAAATACATCTGATTGTACAAAAACCTATCAAGTCAAGCACAATGAATGTCAACTTGCTAAAGAACATGGATGCAACCACGGTAGGATGATAGTAATCTAAAAATTAGAATGAAGGACACCGAACACTGTCTTTTAAAAATTACAATAATGAGGGTTTATTGATTTTTCATTAGTACCGTTGTGTGCACAGAACATGCATGATTAGTAGTGGGGCAATGATAAAAATTACAGCGGTGACAGCAAGCAAACCAGTCCTATGATGACTCATGCATCTGAAATCAGTACCACAAAGCTCAAACAGAAATGATTGAGTTGATAAAATATCTTCATATCTATCATCTCATATATATACAACTTTAACATTAAACCATATCTGATTAGTGTGCGTGTAATGATTTGAGAGCCCTTGACAACGGTGTTTTTCAAAATGGACTTACATTGTAAACTATGGATTTTCAAACCAATAAAGTTACTTCTTTGTTCTTTTTTTGCCCCCTCAGGAATATCATATTGGAATATATATAATTGCAATTTTTATTGGTACAGTCAAGACAGCATCAACTGTAGCCTTGCATCTAACCAGATCCATGATTGCAAAACTAGAACTAACACAATAAAAAAGAACTCATCCATCACACCTTGATGGTAATGCAAATTATCCATTTACGGTAAACATTTCTGGAAAATAATATGCACTAAAGAGTTTGCCATACCCGCCCACCTATAGAGAGATTCTTTGCGATTGAATCTGCCAATGATGATTGTAGAACTCTTCTTTTGTGATGTCTCTTCTTAAAATGAGGATCAGGACACTACAAAACCAACGTATAGAATATAGATCACAAATCCCAGTTCCACGAAATTAAACAAACAAAAAAGAAGTAAACCAGCATATTTGTCTGCCAACAAAACAACTAAAGAGAATGGTACTGGACACAGATACACTCACCAGTATTGACACAAGTGATAGGGGACCAGGATATGTAGATATGATCCGCTCGAAAGACACTGTTGCATTTGCGAACATAAAATAGCTGTGCCAAGATAATTTTGAGTGGTCCTGGGTTATTGTACTAATAAGAAAAGACAGAACTCTATTTATGCCACAGATTTGAAGAAACTTACACATTCCTAAGCCCCAATTCAGTCACCCAGAATTGGGTCCGCTCCACCAACTGCACAAACAGAAATGCAATATTGCATCATCAATATGAGAATCAAACCCATTCAAAACTTCGAAATTAGAATCACAAGAACCTTTTCCCGGATTTCTAGTCCAAGGTAGTTCCGCTTCTCTTCAGAGTTCTTGGCATGCCAAATCAAGAATCTCCCACTCCCTGTACAACAATAATCTCAAAGACCAGCACTGCAACCAGTACCCAATCAATGTCACAAAAAGGAAAAGAAGAGATTGCACACCGCAGCCGATGTCAACCATGAGAGGCAGCATTGGGTCCTCAAACACATCCTTCCACTCCGGCGGCTCCGTTGGCTCCTACATGACACAAAGTCATCAAAATTGCCGGAGGTATGGAAGTGTGTGCTTTTCTTTGCAGCTAGAACTATTCGAGTAGGAAATTGGGGGCGCTTACCGAGAAGGAAGAGCTGAGCGGGTTCACATGCTGCCGTATACGCAGGTGCTGGCCCCTCTGCGAGCAGAGACGGGTGATTGGTGAGATTGGTACAGCATTTGAAGGAATAAGGAAGAGGGGAAGGGGCAGCGCTGACATTGGTGTAGAGAGCCCGGAGATTGAGGTCCGCGTACTCCTTGTCCACCGCGTCGGGGCTATGCGCGGCGGAGCACCTGACCAGGCAGCGATTCCGCGGAGGGCGGCGGGCGGAGGGGAGGCGGAAGAGGCGGCAGTACAGGGTGGCCGCCGCCGTCCACGCCATCCTGGGCTGGGTTGTGGCGGGTGCCGCCGCCGCCGGCGGCGCTTGTTGAAGCTACGCACCCGTTCCAGAGGAAGAGGGTTTATCTGCAAGTCAACAAATTGTGCACAGAGAGAGAGAGAGGCGAAAAAGAGAGAGAGTTATAATTACACACACATACAAAACGGAGGGAGTACTCTATTTCATTTCAGCATAGTAAAAACAATATCTACGTTTTATAAAAAGATATATACTTTGTAAGTTCAACTTTAAATCCAAAAATTACTCATAAAAAGAAAAATGTTAATTATATCATTTTTTCACTCTGTATCCCAATAAGTTAATGCTAATTGGGCTCCCTGCCGGCACCAGTGGCGGAGCTGGACAAGAATTTAAGGGGGGGGGGGGGGGGGGGGGGCGGACGAACACGGTCAACATTATAGTCAAAAAGTTGGCAATTTTTTTTTGCGGATCAAATATTTTGGGGATTTTGTGCCAATTTTTTCACTGTTCGCGCACACAATCCTACTTTATATTAGATAAGTGATTAAATAATCTCCTCTTTCGGAGTTTGTTAGCGGACACAAACCATTATGGATCAATTTTTCAGGACCGACACATATGAATAGGCAATTATAGGTGTTAGAATATGATAGGAAATTACACACAAAAAAAATTAGTTTGTATACATGCCGTATGAACCTTCACCGAGAAAAAAAAAACAACAAAAAACATGACGTATGAACCTTTCATTGCATCTAACAGCCTCAAGAAGGCTGACAGCATCGCCTCTCAATTGTGCAATCGTGTAGAAGAGCTGCAGGCCCCTGTTGGCCCGGCCACATGCCACCTGCTCCGAAGGTAAGGCCTACAGACCGGCAAGCAAAGCAAATGAAATAGTCTAATGGCCCACGGCCCAAAAAACGATTCGTCTAGCTCCCTGCTCCCGTCTTCTGAACTCTGAACGAGTGAGCTCCACGCCTCCACCCATGGCCGCTGTTTTTTCTGGAGTCTGGGCAGGGCTTGAAGAGGGGCTCCTTAGAAATTTTACCGCCGATAGGAGGAGCCATGGCCCCTGCCGCGCCCCCCCCCCCCCCCCCCCCCCTCAGCTCCGCCACTGGCTGGCATTTTGTTAGAAAATTCTGCGAGCTATTGATGACAACATTTTTCTGACGACTGTCTGACCGAAAATACATTTTTGATTTTTTTTTGGGCAATTGTGTTTTTACCCTCACTTTGAGTTTCAATTCTGATTTTACCCTCACTTTTTTCACTTTGTGATTTTACCCCTAGTTTTTCAACCTGGAGCCAAAGCTTACCCTAATCAGAATAGAATTATTATGATTTTACCCCCAGTAGGGGTAAACTCTGGCTTCATGTTAGAAAATCAAGGGTAAAATCACAAAGTCAAAAAAATAGGGGTAAAATCAGAATTAGAACTCAAAGTGGGGGTAAAAACATAATTGTCCCTTTTTTTTTTGAACTTTTTTCTCTTTGGAAAGACAATATTTGGCCTTCTCGTTGATCGAACATGTAACCACCAGAGGAACAAATATGAGGATGGGAAAGGAGGACATCTCCACCAAGGAGAAGCTCCATCTACAAAACCAATGAAAGCTTGTGAACAGGAACAACAGGATACCAGGAAGATCAATTCATACGGGAGCCAGCAAGACAAATATTCATCACAAAGCATGACGGTGATGCTTTTCCAACCCCGGTGAAAACACCAAATATTCAAAAACTATTTGGTATTAGTTGTGGTTGTTGCACTTTTGATAATCGTCAAAAACATTGTCCATGTTATCTTAGTCACAAGTGTGGCAAAGTTTGTCAAAAAAATTAAATGTATGATTGTAGGTCAGAGAGCTAAGAAAATGTGGTTTTCACAATTGCGGCAGTGAACCAAACAACTTCCTCAAAATCTGTAGCGTGATTAAAGTTAAGCGTGGCAAAGTTACACACCAACCAAACGGCTCCTAATTCTCTGTTTGATTCGTGCCAGAACGGAGAACAGAGTTTAACTATGGTTTGTCACACCCCTCAGTGCTCAACTGATTCACCTTCCTCATATCCAGCAGTTGATGCAAAACTGGAATTTGTTTTACTCGTCTATTAGATGGAGAGCAAGTGATGCAAAACTGCTAGTTGAATTTTAATTGGTGAAGATGTAAAACAATTTCCAATGAGAGTGTAGCATTGCGTCTCACTTGTACATTCCAAAAGATAATTACGGGGTAGGGAAATATTGGTTCCGGAGTGTCTAGAAGAAACAAACTGGAGGCAACCAAACTCGATATTTCCATTTCCTTGCCTTTCCAAACCGAGCCTTCAATGAGAGTGTAGCATTTCGATGCTTGCCTTTACAACCGCCAGGTGTCAGTCAGTTGCCAAACAGAGGGAAGCAAATCTGAAAAAGGGCTGCTTTAAGCCAACGGCGTAAACCTGTACGTTGCTAAGCTTCTGGATCACTTGTGATTTATAGTTCAATTTTGAGCTAAACCATGTAATGTCAACAAAAAAATCCAGCTAAATTTCAGTTTAGTCTGGCAATGTCGGCACACTAAGATAATAAATTGAGTGCGCCCTTGACTCTGGTAGTTGTAAGCATCGGCCGTCAAATTTTTTTAAAAGGAAAACTAGACAAAATTTTGAGAGGCAAAAGCGAACTGTCTCCATTTTTTGATAAATTAAACAAATTTTTTTTGCAAGGGAGATAAGTTAAACATTTTAACTTCGCAGGCGGCAGGAACCACTTTCTACAACACCGGTGGGCTCCACCACGACGCCTCTGCATGCACCGACACCCCACCGTCATTGGACCTAGGATTCGATCAAGCCTAGGGCCGAGAACAAAGTGGCATGAAACTACTGACTTGTTTGAAATCCAAAAATTGCAAAACTAAGGATAATATGTTACCAATTCATCGTGGTAGTTAAAATTATATTACATAATTCATAATTTCATGACTTGTGGCTGTGCTATCCGTTTTGTTGATTGAATTTTGATTAATCCTGCAAGGTTACACAAAGAAAATATTTCAACAATCAGTCTTTTTTATCTAGAGTCATATGATGGTTGTTTTACTTGGCTATAGTTCTCCTCTTTTCTGAAGTCGATTCTATTTCATATCCAGGTTGCAGAACAAATGATACATGGTTTTGTCTAGTACGAAAATATCAGTTTAAAACATGTGTCAACTATTGATGGGTGAATTAGTGAAGCAAGTGAAGTTTTACTTGAAGAGTAAACCGAATGCAAAAGTTCTTGGACTTAAAGAAAAGAAATGTAAATAGCCAAGGCGGTAAAGTTCATTCTTTACAGATATTTTAGTCACACACTTCTGATCCATTTAACTAAGTACTCAAATGTGTTAATGTAAAAGTTGCATCAGGATTTGGAGCGTTCTTTTCTTTGCTTGTGAATCTCGCACCATTGTAAGTATGATATATCCCCAACATATGTGTAATGAAGTTTCTTTATTCCAATCATTTGAAAGTCATGTTCTTGTCTGTTTTCTATGAACCGCTAGACAAAGTTTGAAAATATATCTAAGTCGATCCATGCCATATTTTGATCCTCTAGTCATATCATTTTAGTTGCATGCTACATGGCTTCATGAACTTACAAATTAAAGGCCTTATCCGGAGATTTTAAACACTGAAATGAAATTGTAATTTTCTTTAAATATTTTGTTAGTTATGATATTTAGTTAATAGAACTCTTCTCGGAACAATTAGTAAAATTAGCCACACATTCCTGACCCATTTATAGTATTTGTTATCTGACTGCGGGAAAGGTGCAAGACATCTCCTTATACATTTCTTCACAAAGCTCATAGATAAATAAAGTTATGTTGATATTTCAATGGTTACAGCGCAACTCCATATGTGAAATATCTAGATATCAAGCCCTAGAAATGAGGTTGCATCACTTGACTTGTGATTGTTGTGATTGATTAGTACATACACAACATTTGACTGACCATACTAAATACTATTCATAACATTCTGAACTCGATACAATCAACCAACATTTTGGTTGTTGGGGAAATTCTCTGAGTCACTGTCACACCCCAAAACTTCTATTTTGGGATGTGAAGCCTTTTTCTTTAGTTTTTAAAGCTTTTGTTGAAAATCAAATGAATTTGGTTTATGCAATGAAAAATGAATTTATAAAATTACAGAATAGGTTAAGGATTTTTATGGTTGGATATATCCTTGTTCAATTTTCACAATTGTCATTGCCATTGTTCATCCCGCATCGCTCTATTTCATCTCCTTGTCATCCTCCAGATCAAGAAACCGTCTACATTCATTGTATCTACCACGTGCAGTCAAAAGGAAAGAAATTGAGCATTAAACGTCGAATTAATGCATTTCCTTTATTTCCCTCTCTTTCCTTCCTTTCTCCCACCAACCCCATGTCTCCCTACAAGTACCAGCATCTCCCCACGTCCTCCCCACACCCACAAACCCTCCCCATGCCGCCAGGCTGCCGCCGCTACTGCCTGCCCTCGCGTCCAGCAACACAGCCGCCAATTGACATCGACGTTCCCGGCGATCCAGCCATCCAAACGCCGCCAAATTTCACCAGCATGTGCACCATGAAGTCCTCTACAACATATCCAAAGATCGCGTCAAGATCTGATACAGGTCGACGGGGATCTAATTCGCAATGTCGACTGCTCGCTGTTCTGGATCTATCCTGCGCGCCTGATGGTAATTCAATCCGTGATTCATCCAATCCCCTCGGCCTTTTTGATATCTAATTGATACCTAATTGTGTTCCAGCAAGTATACTACTAGTTCCCCAAAGGATTCCCCTAGATCTTGCGTGAAACGTCCAGGAACGCCATGCGACTCTCAGCTGTTACAGAACGACCTCATCACGATCCGACCAATTGATCTCCTTTTCAGGTGAGCCCATGGACAAATCATCATGTCTCTGTCGTGTTCCACACCCTTAGACACATTACTGTGAAATACTTGTCCCGAAAGGTGCAGCCAATCAACGGGAACGCGCACGTCTTTGCCTTGTATGTGCACAGCCCGTCCTGTACAGTTTTCAGAACAACCTTGTTTCATGAATTGCTTATATCTTTTTATCCGTAGCTCCGATTTAGGCGATTCTTGCGCCTAAATCTTCATCTCTTTGTAATATATCCAACCATAGTGTTTTTATGATGTTCTTTATCTGTTTGGTGTACTGTATTTATTTGTTTGTGCCTTTTCTTTTATCGATAGTTTAATCGAATGGACGATGACGTGGAGAAGCGGTACGAGGATATGAAGACCAAGAGTAAAAGAGCACTGAGCAGCATTATATGAGAAGGCAAGTGTCCTTGACGCATTTTGATCCTATTCTTTCTCCCTCTAGTTTAGTTATGCATTGCGTATAAATCTGAATCCTATGTGTCATTATCCTGTTCCTTACTATTTCCTTGTCGCCTGGTTGTGGTAGATGATAGTGGTGTCATGGGTAGATTCATGCTTAGTCCTGCTAATGATTGGGATGGGAGTCTTTAATTTTGACTAATGATCTATGCAACCTAATTGGGAATGGTAATGGTTAGAAACATGGTGATTAGGAATCTAGGCAGGACGGTTGGTTTGGTATGGTGCCGGCGTGCACGAGACTATGGTATGTGCTAGTTTCCTGCTTAGATTCTAAGGACCGGTTCATGGAGCATGTAACCCGGCATATCCGCGCCATCACAAGACTGCGATGGGAGCAGCTTGGCCAATTAATTAGATGTCTCCTTATTCTGTGTGCACCATCCGGTGGTCTAGTGGCGCAAGAGGGGGCTTCTGCAGCGGAGGTAAAATGGACTCCATATGCTGTTAGCGGTGGAACCTTAGCGGGTGCATACAGGATTTGGAAGTGCTTTGTAAAGGCCTCGTAGTGATCTCCTGGCCGCACACCATAGGAAGTGTGCAGTGGCATAATGGAGGTTTTAGTCACCGACGGGTGATGAAATCACGACTTGTGGGTAAAGTGGTGCAACCTCTGCAGAGTGTAAAACTGTCTTGACAGCCGTGCTCACGGTCACGAGCAAGCCTGGACTTATTCATGATTAGTTGGTGGTGGTTTGGTTGGTTGGTAGCCGGGTGGTGGGAACCCGATGAGTTGGTAGCCAGGTGGTGGGAACCTGGTGAGCGGTTGTATGTTGGTCTTGGAGGGTGGTCATCACACTTAGTAATATAGGTGCTTTATGTCTTAGTTATAGTTGCTTTTCTGCTATTGACCTATATTAGCCTTTCTTTCATATAAGCCTGCATGTCATACTTTCCTACACTTGCGGAGTACGGCATGTACTCACGCTTGCTTTTTCCTCCACAATTATCAAATGTTGCTCAGTGGGGAAGCCAAAGACTACAATGAAGACGACGCACAGGAGGTCACGTTGCCGCCAGTCGATTGCCTGTGGAACGCCCTGGAGTTTCTTCTTCTTCCGCTGCTGTGTTTAGAACTCTGGTTTGTTTTTATTTAAGTTGTTTTATTCGTATAGAACTGTATATCACTGATATTGTCACTGCATGTATGATAAAACAGATCCTGGCATACATGTAGAATGCATCTGATTTATGCTATATAAAAATCGGGTGTGACAAAGTGGTATCAGAGCTATAATCGACTCTAGGAACGTGACCTTAGTTAGAATGGACGTTTCGTGGACCCTTGGATGCACTCGATGATCAAGACGACGACCCGCTTCAGAAAGGACGATGATCGGCTTCTCTACAACAATGATATTGAGGATGAAGACCTGCTGGGCAAGAAGCTCTATCGATTATGACATTTCACTCACTTAGATTCCCTTTTGTGCGGTGAGTGAAAGCCATTCGTTGAATATCACGATTTAGACACGTTGTGTGCTGCTTTTGAAACAAAATTCTTTTTGTTTAAGGGGGGTAGCTGATCGTAAGACGAAACCTTAGGATGACCCTATGCTCTTCCTTCCTACTTCTCTAGTCCACCCAAATCTCGGGACGAGATTTCGTTTAAGGGGGGTAGTTTTGTCACACCCCAAAACTTCTATTTTGGGATGTGAAGCCTTTTTCTTTAGTTTTTAAAGCTTTTGTTGAAAATCAAATAAATTTGGTTTATGCAATGAAAAATGAATTTATAAAATTACAGAATAGGTTAAGGATTTTTATGGTTGGATATATCCTTGTTCAATTTTCACAATTGTCATTGCCATTGTTCATCCCGCATCGCTCTATTTCATCTCCTTGTCATCCTCCAGATCAAGAAACCGTCTACATTCATTGTATCTACCACGTGCAGTCAAAAGGAAAGAAATTGAGCATTAAACGTCGAATTAATGCATTTCCTTTATTTCCCTCTCTTTCCTTCCTTTCTCCCACCAACCCCATGTCTCCCTACAAGTACCAGCATCTCCCCACGTCCTCCCCACACCCACAAACCCTCCCCATGCCGCCAGGCTGCCGCCGCTACTGCCTGCCCTCGCGTCCAGCAACACAGCCGCCAATTGACATCGACGTTCCCGGCGATCCAGCCATCCAAACGCCGCCAAATTTCACCAGCATGTGCGCCATGAAGTCCTCTACAACATATCCAAAGATCGCGTCAAGATCTGATACAGGTCGACGGGGATCTAATTCGCAATGTCGACTGCTCGCTGTTCTGGATCTATCCTGCGCGCCTGATGGTAATTCAATCCGTGATTCATCCAATCCCCTTGGCCTTTTTGATATCTAATTGATACCTAATTGTGTTCCAGCAAGTATACTACTAGTTCCCCAAAGGATTCCCCTAGATCTTGCGTGAAACGTCCAGGAACGCCATGCGACTCTCAGCTGTTACAGAACGACCTCATCACGATCCGACCAATCGATCTCCTTTTCAGGTGAGCCCATGGACAAATCATCATGTCTCTGTCGTGTTCCACACCCTTAGACACATTACTGTGAAATACTTGTCCCGAAAGGTGCAGCCAATCAACGGGAACGCGCACGTCTTTGCCTTGTATGTGCACAGCCCGTCCTGTACAGTTTTCAGAACAACCTTGTTTCATGAATTGCTTATATCTTTTTATCCGTAGCTCCGATTTAGGCGATTCTTGCGCCTAAATCTTCATCTCTTTGTAATCTATCCAACCATAGTGTTTTTATGATGTTCTTTATCTGTTTGGTGTACTGTATTTATTTGTTTGTGCCTTTTCTTTTATCGATAGTTTAATCGAATGGACGATGACGTGGAGAAGCGGTACGAGGATATGAAGACCAAGAGTAAAAGAGCACTGAGCAGCATTATATGAGAAGGCAAGTGTCCTTGACGCATTTTGATCCTATTTCTTTCTCCCTCTAGTTTAGTTATGCATTGCGTATAAATCTGAATCCTATGTGTCATTATCCTGTTCCTTACTATTTCCTTGTCGCCTGGTTGTGGTAGATGATAGTGGTGTCATGGGT
Organism: Eragrostis curvula; assembly: GCA_007726485.1. Taxonomy (NCBI): domain Eukaryota; kingdom Viridiplantae; phylum Streptophyta; class Magnoliopsida; order Poales; family Poaceae; genus Eragrostis; species Eragrostis curvula. The sequence continues at coordinate 3,130,405 of RWGY01000009.1, forward strand.
AGATTCATGCTTAGTCCTGCTAATGATTGGGATGGGAGTCTTTAATTTTGACTAATGATCTATGCAACCTAATTGGGAATGGTAATGGTTAGAAACATGGTGATTAGGAATCTAGGCAGGACGGTTGGTTTGGTATGGTGCCGGCGTGCACGAGACTATGGTATGTGCTAGTTTCCTGCTTAGATTCTAAGGACCGGTTCATGGAGCATGTAACCCGGCATATCCGCGCCATCACAAGACTGCGATGGGAGCAGCTTGGCCAATTAATTAGATGTCTCCTTATTCTGTGTGCACCATCCGGTGGTCTAGTGGCGCAAGAGGGGGCTTCTGCAGCGGAGGTAAAATGGACTCCATATGCTGTTAGCGGTGGAACCTTAGCGGGTGCATACAGGATTTGGAAGCGCTTTGTAAAGGCCTCGTAGTGATCTCCTGGCCGCACACCATAGGAAGTGTGCAGTGGCATAATGGAGGTTTTAGTCACCGACGGGTGATGAAATCACGACTTGTGGGTAAAGTGGTGCAACCTCTGCAGAGTGTAAAACTGTCTTGACAGCCGTGCTCACGGTCACGAGCAAGCCTGGACTTATTCATGATTAGTTGGTGGTGGTTTGGTTGGTTGGTAGCCGGGTGGTGAGAACCCGATGAGTTGGTAGCCAGGTGGTGGGAACCTGGTGAGCGGTTGTATGTTGGTCTTGGAGGGTGGTCATCACACTTAGTAATATAGGTGCTTTATGTCTTAGTTATAGTTGCTTTTCTGCTATTGACCTATATTAGCCTTTCTTTCATATAAGCCTGCATGTCATACTTTCCTACACTTGCGGAGTACGGCATGTACTCACGCTTGCTTTTTCCTCCACAATTATCAAATGTTGCTCAGTGGGGAAGCCAAAGACTACAATGAAGACGACGCACAGGAGGTCACGTTGCCGCCAGTCGATTGCCTGTGGAACGCCCTGGAGTTTCTTCTTCTTCCGCTGCTGTGTTTAGAACTCTGGTTTGTTTTTATTTAAGTTGTTTTATTCGTATAGAACTGTATCACTATTTTGTCGCTACATGTATGATAAAACAGATCCTGGCATACATGTAGAATGCATTCGATTTATGCTATATAAAAATCGGGTGTGACAATTAACCACTGGACTGCTAGTTTTCATCAAATCAACAGGGCAGCCAGCAACGGATTTTGTCTGCTGCTTTATGGTTTCAAGAGCTTTCATACGGGTCCCAGCACAGTCACGAACTTCTTGTTATTTTCTTATGACCCAAAGAAGTACTAGAGATTGGGAAGTAATTGTAATTGAGAACTCTCCAGACCCCAGAAGAGACATTAATCAACGAAGACTGAAATGTGGAATTTCCTACTGCACCTACAAAACCAAGGGGGCAAAATAAAACTATTAAAAAGGGGAACATGGAATGACAAATTAAACTAAGCGCTAAAGAAATCTACTGAGCGCGATAAAAAAACTAGCAGCAAAATAAATAAACTAACTGGAATAAGGAAATGGGTGCTGCACATACAAAACGAAGGTGGCAAAATAAAACTACCGCAAATGCAAAGTAAACTGAAACAGAACGGGAGACACAACCTAGAAGAAAATAATTCTAAATCAATGGGAAAATAAAGTACCAGCTAGTTCGAACAGAAAAGAGGAACGTACCAGGAGGAATAATAGCACCTGGAGGGAGCATACCGCCGGGAGGGACGATGGCACCGGGTTGAAGAAGACCACCACAGGCTAGTAAGCCATCGGCTGGAAGAATGGGAGCAGGGCATCCAAGATTAACACCAGGAGCAGAAACAGTACCATGAAAGGGGGAGTAAGGTCGAAGAAAAAAACTGGATTGGTCAGCCGCCGGTGGCGTCTGGTCGGGAGAAGGGTACAGGAAAGGACGGGATGCGGGAAAGTAACCCGTCATGCCGCTGGCAACAACGGCATTGAGAGGGATGAGGGGAAACCCATGGCAACTGATTGCCAGCGGTTGGGAAGAGGGGAATGCTCCGGAGAAAGAAGAGGCCATGCGCATGGGACGAGGAGAGTATAATGACGCACGCCGGGAAATCAACAGGGGGCGCCGGAGAATTCGACGCTGCCGCCGGGTGCACGAGCTTAACCTAGCAAATGGAGAAAAGAGAAAGGAGTGGGGAAAGAGGAAGAAGGGGCCCACACGAAAGGGGAAAGAGGATCAGAAGCTACTTCCGGAGCCGAAGCCGGGAACCTTTGACCAGCTGGGACCCGCATTTGGTGATTGTGCTGCCACGTCGGGACTTTTCGTCCATCCCGAGAAAAAGGAGAACAACTGGAACCGCACGATAGGCGCTGCGGCCGCTTGTATAAGTGGGAAGCATATTCGCATTGCGTGCGCCGCAAGTGGCGGTGACGTGGTGGTTGCCGAGCTTGGCGAGCTGCACGGCGTAGGTGCCGACGCCACCGGCGGCCGCGGTGACAAGGATGTTTGCGCCACTGCCCGTGCCGTCAAATTTGGTCCCTATGGACATGAGGACCTGAAGAGCCGTGAGCCCGGAAATGGGCAGCCCGGCAGCGTCGGCGGCTGATACTCCGGGAGGGAGGGTGACAGTCATGCATTCCAACGCCGCCACATACTCGGCAAGGCCTCCACCTTTCTGCAACGGAAACAATTCTTCAATTTTTTTTTCTTTATCAACATAAACTGAACCAATTTTATTACACATAATTCAGGTAAAGCGATAAAAGGATTCTAAAGATTGTAATTTTGAATTACCCCAAATTTTAATTTCGATAGAACTTTATGACCAACTTTGAGGTCGCGCACTGCAGAACCTACCTCAACAATCTCTCCAGCAACATCGGTTACTGCATCACAAAGAAAAGAGCAGACTGCTTACATACTGTTTGCTGGCAAAGATATAGGCAGTCAATTATGGACAAATATTAGAAGTATATTCTATTACTCCAATCATTACTAGATGTAATACCCTACTTTCCGGAGCCAGAAGAAAAAGAAAAGAAAAGAAATAAATAAATAAATAAAGATAAAAAAGAGACCAAAAAATCACTCCAAATTTGAGCCTTTTCTAAACTCTTACCTTCCATGAATTTTCCAAAATAAAATTTCACTAAATAATTGAACATGGTTTGAATTTGAAATTTTTGGAAATAAAATATGTGCTCAAGTGCTTGTGTTCATTTAAAGGTTCACTAAAAATTGAACTTTTCGAATTTACAACAAATTAAATAAATTTGATCTAGTTTGAGCTAAGGCACATTCAATTTTCGAAAAGTTTGAATTTTAAAACCTGCACAATCTTCACCAACTGCATTTCTGTGATTTATTTGATTTGTTTTGAGAGTTTGATCAAACCCTGTCCTTGTTTGAATTTGAAATCTTTTCAAATTCAAATTCCAGAAAAGATTAAAGCTTTTCCTATTCTACCTTCCTCCCTGGGCCGAAATCCCCTCTGGCCCAGCCTGCCACTTCTCTCCCGCGCGTGGGCCGTTTCCTTCCCCGGCCCAGCGCCTCGGCCCAGCCAGCCCGCTCCCGCCTCCTCCTCTCTGAGCCGCCGACAGGTGGGGCCGCCCTGTCGGGGCCTTCGTCCCCACGCGGCGCCGCCGCGCCGCCGGCCCCTACCGCGACCGCGACCCGCGCCCGCCGCCGCCGTTTCAGCCACCGTGCCCCGCGCCACCCCCTTCCTGTGCCGAACCGACCTTAGGGTCTTTAAATCGGCGCCGCGCCCCTCCTTTCTCCCTTCTCCCTCACTCCCTCCCTCTCCGGCGCAACCTAGGGTTCCGTCGACCCTCCGCGCCGCATGTTCCCGACCTCCTCTGGCCTCGGCCCCGCCACGGTGAGCCCCCTCGCGTCACCCTCTCTCTCCTCCGCCCCTCACCAAGCGCCGCCGCTCCGCCGCACCAAGCGCCGCCGCTCCGCCGCCATCTTCCTCGACGCCGACGGCCTCCCAGCCCTCCTCCGGCCACGCTACGGTGTGCAACAGGCTCCCCGCGCGACCCTCCGTCTTTTTCCCTTTCCCCTCTTCCTTCTTCCGCGCGCGCGCACGGATCTCCGTCGCGCCCCGCCGCCGCGACCACCTCCGGCCGCCGCTCGCCGCCGTCTCCTTGCCCGCCGACGTCGATGTGTAGGCCCACCAGCTGCACCGACGTGCGGCATACCCCGGCAGCCTATTTCCGTCGCTCCTCCCTCCTTCAGCACGCCGCCGGTGAGCGCGCCGGCGAGCAACCACCGAGCGCGCGCACCTCGGTTCACCGTGGACCGGTGGACCGCGACGCCACCTCCAGTCCACGGGCCCATGGACCCGTTCCACCGCATTTCCCATTTAAAAATAAATCATCCTCTGTTTATTGCGTCAGCCTTGCGCAATAAATAATTCCCAACACACAAATAAATCCAAATTCCAGAAAATCCCCGGGCCCTGTACTTTTTGCAGATAAGCCCCTGACCTTTTCAATAATCTTGTTTAAGCCCCTGACTTTTTACACCCAGACCCCTAAACTTTTCCATAATTACAGATAGGTCCCTAGACTTATTCTGTAATTACACTTAAGCCCTCAAAGACCTTTTTATAATTACAACTTAGCCCTCCAATCTTTAAATGTCCGTATCTTTTTAATCCGAACTCCGTTTTGGGTGATTTTTGCGCCCATGGGTTCGTGGAATCGCGAAGTACCTCATGGTACTATCCATGGAACCCCACACTAGGTTTAGAAATCTTTACCTCCTAATATATCTCTCACTCCTTAAATCTTTTCTCAGCAGATCATGCGATGATCACTCATGTCGCAACTATCTGCGCATGTAAACCTAAACCATCCTGTAATGCTACTCCGCCTAATATCACCCGCACCCCTCACTTATTATATCGATTCCGAGCAGATCATGCGATGATTGATCTCGAATGTCTCGAGTACTCGTTCACCCTAACCTAACCGACCCGCATGATACTTTTCTGCCTAGTATCTTTCTTATCACAACACACACCCCACTTCACGTCTGAATAACCTATTCATTCTTTTGCACGCTAGCATTAAACCTAGCGATCATTCGTACCATTCCACTTCCAACCTAGTACCCTTATCTTATCACAAACAAAAATCTCGAACCTAACCTAAATCAACCCTCGCTCGATCAAACCTAACCTAGTATCCTCGCCCAACCCCTTTTGATGTATTGCTCTACTCTGGTAATTGATCTTTTATTTGGATCTTATTGGAATTATCTGGTATTTTAATTGCCAGCTGCCTTTATTTGAATTTGGCATTTTATTTGCAGTCATGCAATCATATCACGCATAACCACGTACACACATTGCATATACCTTCGCCTGCATTCATGCATGTTCTTTTTATAGAAATAATGTAGAAGCTTGCATATTAGATATGCACGCAATCACCATCATTGAAGCGCATGCATCTCCGCATCTTCATCCTATGATGATCGACCAACGAGGACCATATACATAACCACGCACCCATGTTCATATATTAGAGAAGATAGATAGCTAATAACTTGTCTAGGTGAATATGGCCTTTACAAGGCCAGGTATATCACCTATGACATGTAACCTGCTTTGCATTAGATATACTGCATCACGCATGGTTAAGTCTCTCGTTCTTCGCGAAGTTTCTTTGGATCTTATTTGGCTTTTCTTGGTTCTTTATTTCTTTTGTTCTTTTATTTCTTTTGCGGTAGTTTATACGTACTGTTTTATGCGCTAGTTTACACGAGAGTCGAGGAAGAGCCTGAGGAATTCGAAGAGCTGCTGAGGACTCCAAGCGCGAAGACCAACTCGGAGAAACAAGCCTCGAGTCAGAGTTTAAAGTTAGGAAAGCGATTTCCAGGCAAGCCCTAACTCCCATTGATCATGTTGATCCTATGTTTGCAAATAATCCTACTTAGAGCTTGATTTCAAATGAAGCATGCATGGTATTTAAAGATGATTTAAATGCTTAGAATGACCTAAGTGCTTGTTGATTGCCATGCCTTGATATTGCTTATCATAATCTCCTTGATAGACCTAGGAACCACCATCATTAATTCTTAATGATGAGTGGATCAATATGCTGCTTAGGATTCATTCACCGTGTACTTAATAACTTGATACACATGCTTTTTGTGAAAATGTGTGCGTGTGCTTGGTGATGAGTGTGTAAAGTGGAAATGGGTGGGAATAGTAAGTGCAACCCATAGTGGGGGTATGCTTTTGACGGAAGCAAGCGAGGTAGTCCTCAGTGGGGAGGCTATCTCTGGGACGCTACTCCTCGTAGTAGGGTAGCTATTGAAGATGCTTGCTTCGGTCGTATAAGGACCGGTTCATGTGCCGTCTGGCCTAGCACCCTCGTGCAACCACAAGCCCCTGTTATGGGCAGGGTTTGGAACCACACCCTACTAGTGATCGCCCGGTACCACCAGGAGGCAGGGAGTTGCAACCGGAAGCCAGGAGAGGATCTTGACGAGGTTGGCGTCGGGTCTGGCAAGTGAAAGTTGATGGCCATGATATTTATATTGATGTGAAGCCCCTGGTCGCTGATTTTCCGGGGTGGTACCGAGGTGACACTGGGCAGGTACGGGACCATTAGTATCCAGTCGGAACCAGGGCACTGGGAATGACTGGGTACCTTGTGGGGAATGTGTACAACCTCTGCAGAGGATAAGAATCTATCCGGATAGCCGTGTTCCACGGTATTGGACAACGCGAAAGCCATGACCACACAATGATTAGATTTTTCTGCGTGAGTTATCCTTGGCGTGTGTGTTTTCGGAATAACACCGGTTTGGAGCCGTGCGCTGGTTTCCTGCCAGCATTAAAATATGGGAACTGGCGGGATGGACGCATCTCCCCCAGGGCCAACCAACCCCACTATGTTTAATATCTATACCTGACTTAGTTTGCGAACTGGTTTTGTTTTCAAAATCAACCCCTGCATAAAATTGGCTTTCCGCCGATTTGATGAACCCCAGCCTTATCCTTGTTTATACCCCAGCATATATTTACCCTTTGTGTTAGGGTTTGCTGAGTACCTTATGTACTCACGCGTTTGCGTTTGTTGTTTTTAGTGAGAGAAGTCTTCGTAGGAGACGACGACGTCTGGTTTTCGTTCTGCCTCTCAAGTCTGCTTGTGGCTTGGGCCGTGTTTCCGCTGTTTGTCTGCTCAGCCATTAGTTGGTCGGAAGGACTTGGATGCTTCGGAATCCTTGTCGTACCGCCACTAAGGGCTGTTTATCAGGTACTATACCATTTACCTATATGAAGTATGCTTTCGATTACCATATCTGTGTTCTTGTGCGTATCAGCTACTGATCCAGGGACTGATACATGATGCACAACAGGCTCCAGAAATTGGGGTATGACAGAGTGGTATCAGAGCAATACTTGACTGTAGGACGAAAACCTAGGACTAGTCGCGCTTGAAAAGAATATTTTCAAAAACTATTTGCAAAATATTCCATATAATCTTCCCCAAATTCTATTTAAAAACCCCCCTGCTCTCTCCAACGACAAGAAAAGAAGCTTCCATCCGAAGTGTCTGCGTGCAGAAGCCTCCAGCTCAATGGACAACCACGACTACGTGACCGTAGAAGTGGATGGAGTATCATACCAGGTGTACCGCGCACCAGACATGGTTCCTGAACCCGAAGACAAGGTCAGATCTGCAAAGAAGACCAAGTACCAGATAAAGTGCTACAACTGTCATGGCCCCGGACATCAGCTTTCCGACTGCCCCACGTTTGAATTAGGCAAAGATGAAGAAGATTCAATTGACATGGAAAGAGACCTGCATTCACTCTCAGAGCCACCTGGAGATACCCGCTCATCAGTGCAGGAGCGTGAAAGACAAAAAGTATGGAGAAATAGGGATAACACGCACCTGTCGCTGGCACCCATCCTCAGAGATATATGTGAAAGGTTGAGCAGCTTGGAGGAGTTGATAAAGAGTCTTGGTGAAAGAGTCATCCACCCCACACAAGACGAGCAGCCCCAAAACCCCGACCAGAGCTGTAAACGGAAAAGAAAGAAGAACAAGCGAGCATCCGATCGAGTCGCATGCAAGAAGAACACGAAGCACCGAAAGTGTTACAAGTGTCGAGAGCGTGGGCACCTCGCAACGGATTGCACTGAAGCCTGTGAACAAGAATTGCAAGGTAGCCAGGCTCCACCAACAGGCAGTCCTGTTATGTGTGCCAGAATCTCATAAATAGGTTCCTCATGATGGGTGAATAAGAGTTTAGCTCATCAGCTGCAAGGATGTTATCCTCATATAGGAGCTGTAGTAGCCATGCAAAATAATGGCTGTACCCGTAAGGCTCCCTGAGGACTGACCAATGAGATGGACTAGAACTGTAAAATGTTCTATATGTAATAAAAGAGTACCAGTGAAGTTCTCACGTAAATGTGGATTTAAGTCACAGTCCGTGCTCGAGAAAGGTTGAGTTGGAAAGTGAAAGCTCAATAAACCCAATAATCAAGCAACATATACCCAAATAATGTCAAGACCTCCACGCAATGTAGTCTTTTGCCACAGAAATGTGGACGACAGATTTCCTTTTAACCGACTGTCGGTGTTAAGAAACCGGCCGACAAGTAAATTTGTAACTACGGCGCCTAACAATCTTCTATGATGGCGAGGGTTTTGCGAGAGAGGCAAGGTGTATACTGGTTCAGGCAATCGATGCCCTACGTCCAGTTCGTGGGTGGTTCGTGTTTCGACTTGCAGAGGGGAGCTACAAGTGTTGACGAGGGAGGAGAAAGACTCCAAGCCTCTTCGTGTGTATCTCTCGATGGATTCGTCCCCATCCTCATGCACCCAGCTCTCCTTTTATAGTCAAGGAGTGAGCCGGTTTACAAATGGGAACGGGGCTTCCGAGTTGTGGGCTAGCGCGGCTACACGCCGCACTAGTCTGAACCCTAGCTGCCACTGTGGCCCTAGTCAGGCGGCGTCCTGTCAGCCCGGTCGCCGGGCAGGTGGTCGAGATGTCAACCCAGACTGTCGCGGCCGTCTTGTCGCCGGTCCGGTCTTCGTCCCTGTTCAGGGTGATGATGATGTCGTAGCCATCCCGCTGCTGTACTCGAGGTGTCAGGCGGCGCCGCGAGATGGGACGGGTGCCACTGTGCGGGTCACATCGCGTGCCTGCAAGTATATGAGTTGCTGGGTAGAGTTAAGGCTCCCCAGCTACTCGTCGTAAATGCCTGTCCTCCTTGTCAGAGGAAAATCTTCTCGACGAAGTCTCCCAACTCGGGGTCGGGCGAAGCGCGGCTTGTGGGCCCGCCCGACTGGGAGTCGGGCGAGGCGGAGTTCGGGGCCCCACCCGACTTGGGGTCGGGCGGGGCGGAAGTCGTGGGCCCGCCCGATTGGGGGTCGGGCGAGGCGGAGTTCGTGGACCCCACCCGACTCGGGGTCGGGCGGGGCGGAAGTCGTGGGCCCGCCCGACTGGGGGTCGGGCGAGGCGGAACTTGTATGTGCCCTCGGGGTCGGCCGTGGGCCCCTCGAGCGCTCTGTTGTCATGCACCTGTTCCTGTGGGCCCTACACAATTAAGCTGAGACGGTTAGCGGGATTAAGTATCCTAGATCAGGATACCCTGATTTGGGTATCCGTCAGTAGCCCCCGAGCCTGGGCGGCGGCCGGGGGTCGTGGTCGCCGTCGAGGCTTGTCGTTGTCTCTCCGAGGGTACTTTCGTACTACTCCTACCGGTGGGTGCGCGCGAGCGCACCCGCCGGGTGTAGCCCCCGAGCCTCGGTACAAGTGGTTTACTTGTGCCGAGGGTGACAAAAAAGGTTTTCCCGAGACCACGCAGTAGGTCATTGTTTGCGAATGCGAGCCCCCGAGTCCTCGCTCGATGCGCGAATCCGTCCGAGGGTCGTTTCGTCTTTTTGTTTCGCTCGTACCCGCGCGTCTTTACGATAAGACGGGACACGCATGAGCCGGCCACGTCATTCCTCGATGGTTCGATGCGTGGTGCTCGTTTAAGCTGCAAACGGGTGTGTCCGAGTGAAGGCCTCGGCTTGCCCTTCGCGGGGATCCGATTGAGACTAGCTGGAGTCAGCCTCATTAAAATCCGAGTTCCTGCCTTTTTCGATCGCCGACTCCTTTCGCTCGGAGTCAGTGGGCTCGATGCCCTCCCTCGATGGGTGATCAAGGTCGAGGTTTTTTAGACTCGGACTCGGACGCTACCGTCAGAGGCCCATTGTACTACGGTGTACGGGTTGCGGTCGCTGGGGACCCCTCTTTGGTGGCCCCTCACTTAGTTTTGCCCTGGAGCGGCCGTTCGAACCCTTTCGCGGGGCCGGCCTTCGAACTCTGGGCCGGAAACTGGGCCGTCGGGGCGTTTTCAGCCCCTAGCCTTTATTACCTGTGGGCCCGGCCGGGATTCCAAGCCCGCCTGGGCCGTCATCGTGCGTCGTGGAGACGCGACGGTTCGCCTTCCGCGCGGATCGAGGCCACGATCTGTCTTCGTGCGGTAGTGGAGCGGGCCATGATGGCGATTTTTAAGGCACCTGCACCTGTTAAATCGCGAAACAGGGAAGGCGCGAGAAACGAGGCGTCGTGTGAACGCGATAACTATAAAGAAGGGATGAGCCTAACCTCATTTGCCTTACCAGGTTTTCGCAACCTTTCGCATCCACCGCCGCTTGCCCTTGCACAAACCGCTTCGTCTTCCTCGCCTCGCTTGCTCTCCAACTTCCCTTCGTTTCGCCGTCGCTCCGCGTCCCTCGTCCGCATTCGCCATGGCGGATTGGAGCCGGTCCAACAGCACCAAGGGGAACCTCGATGCCCTGGTTGCGCGCGGCCTCCTGATGCCCCTCACCGCGGAGCATGAGTGGCTGGTTCCCGGGGAGGAGAGGATCCCATCGCCGCCGGACGGCTACATTGTCTCCTTCCGCTCCTTCCACGAGCGCGGCTTCGGCATGCCGCCTCTTCCCTTCCTCCGCGGCTGCTTCACCACTACAAGTTGGAGTTGCAGCACCTCAACCCCAACTCCATCCAGCACATCTCCGCCTTCGTCGCCTTGTGCGAAGGTTTTTTGAAGATTCGCCCCCATTTCCACCTTTTCAAGTACTTCTTCACTCTCGCGCTCCAGACCAAGAAGGACGCGGAAGGGAATCCGCGCGCCGTCCCAATCGGCTGTGCTAGCTTCCGGCTCCGGAGCACCCGGGCCCGCGAGTACATCACCATGGCCGTCACCGACACCAACAAGGGTTGGCACGAGAGGTGGTTTTACCTCAAGAACGCCGCGCTCGCGTCGCTCCCGGAGTTCACCGGGCGCCTGATCGAAGAGGCGCCCAAGTGCTGGGGTTGGGGACCGGACGCCCCTGACAAGAAGAAGTTGGCCGACCTCTTGGGTATGATCGACAAACTCAAGAGGGGCGGCGTTGCGGGCGTCGGGGTTATTGGCGCCTACCACGTCAGGAGGCTTGCGCCGCTCCAGGACCGGCGCCTCCCCATGTGGGAGATGGGCCACGACTTTGCGTGGGAGGGGACCTGCATGGTGGACCCCCACGCGGAGCCGCGGATTTCCGTCCGAGAGCTGAAGGCCCGGCTCTCGGAGGCGATGGGGAAGACGGCGGCGGATTGGGATAGCTTTGACTATCCGATCCCGGGCCACCCGCCGATGCTTCCGGAGCAGGGGGCCCTACAATTCGTAAGTTTTTCGGTTTGGTTTCGATCCCGATTCGGCATTGTTTCGATTTTCCCGATCTTTCGCTTATACACTTTTTCTTGGATTTAGACTGGCGTCGCCTTCCTCCCTTCTGCCGCCCCACTTCCCGAAGTCTACGACGCCGTCCGCGCGAGCAACAGGGAGCGGGCGGAGCGGCAGAAGGCCCGCAAAGACCGCGAAGACGCCAAGAAGGCGAAGCGGGTGCAGAGGGAGGAGGAGAGGAGACGGCGTCGCCGCCGAGGCGACGTGGTCTCCGACTCCGAGGACGAGGACGACGACGATGACGACGGCGGCGGTGGCGACGAGGGCGGCGATGACGACGGCGACGACGACGAGGATCAGGTCGACTGGGGTCGACTAGAAGATCGCTCCCCGGGTCCCGACGTCGCCGGCGCTTCAGGCAGTGGGGGCGCGCCAGGCTCTTCGCGGCCAGCGGCTCTCCCAGCCTCCATGGCTCTCACGCTCGCCCCCGCGAGATTGCTCCCTGTGGCGACGGCCATGGCGGGGTCACAAATGGCATCGGCCGCCGCGACGACGTCGGTCGTGGTGACCGTGCCGTCGGCGGCGACAAGCTCGGCGGTGGCCGCGGCGACGACGGCATCGATGAGCGCCTCGACCGCGGTCCCTTCCTCGACCACGTCCCCCGCAATCACCGCGCTGCCGCCCGCTGCGATGATGATGACCGTGGCATCCCCCACGGCCCCGTCGGCCGTGGTGACTTCGTCGTCCGTGGCGGCGGCGTCTGCGGCGGCTTCTGAAGCTTCGCCAACCGTGGCGACCGTGGTGGCGACGGCTCCCGCCATCTCCGCGACGGTGGGATCCTTGGTTCCGTCAGTCACGGTGATTCCCCCGCCCGCGCCGGCGGGGACCGCCGCCATCCTCGCGACGGCGGCTTCGGAGGCGATCGCCGCGGTGGCGACGGTGGCGCCTTCTGCGGGGACGATGGCTGCGGCGGCGAGTGCCCTCTCGGGAAAGAGGGCGCGTGATGAGGCTGGGTCGTCCGCCGGCCCGACCCCGAAGCGTCAGCCATTCCGGTTAGTACCTGAGTTCATCACGTTTCTTTTACCTCTTTATTTCGTTTGCTAACTCTCTTTTGTTTCAGGGGTCCGCTGCAGGTCCTGCCACGAAAGCAGCTGCTCCGGTCCTCAGGGGTTTTGGGGACAGCGCTCGGCTCGGCGGCGAGCGCGGCGGCGCCGGCGGCAAGCGTGGCGGCGCCGGCGGCAAGCACGGCGGCACCGGCAGCAAGTGTGGCGGCACCGGCAGCGAGCATGGCGGCACCGGCGGCGAGCACGTTGGCGGAGGCGGCTCCAGTGGTCGCCGCGTCGACGGAGGTGGGCAGCTCCGCGCTGTCCGGGTCGTCGGGGCCTCGTCTGAGGTCCACCACGCCTCCGCTGCCGCAGTCGACCTCGGGTGCGCCCACGGACGCCGATGTCCTGCGCGTCCAAGGGCCCGATGGACAGGAGCGGGTCCTCAACGAGCCGGCGGAGCGGCAACTCTGGGGCGTGCTTAGCCAGAATCAGGGCCAAGCCATTCATGCTCTGGAGACCACGCTCCGCGCGATAAAGGCGATGGGGGCCCCGACTCAGGTGCGTACGTCCTCACTCTTTCGCAGAGTCTTTTTCGTTTTTGTTTTGCTTATCCCTCTTCGTTGTCTCAGGAACTGTCCAAGTTGAGTCGGGCCAAGTCGAACTGCATTCGCTTCCAAGAGAGCGAACGAGTTCGGCTTGATGAGGAGGGGCAGGCCTTGGTGGAGCAGGCCACACAGGCCATGCGGGAGGCCGACCAGGCCAAGCTGGCGCTGGCCGGGGCAGAGGAGAGAGCGACCGCCGCCGAAAAGAGGGCCGAGGAGGCGGAGAGGAGGGCCGAAGCGGCGGAGAAGAAAGCCGAGAAGGCGGAGGAGGACGCGGCCAAGGCACGCGAGGCGGCCGACTCCGAACGAGTGCTTCGACGGACATCCTCCGAATTGGTCTCCCAGCTCACCGCCCGGGTTACCGGGTTGGAGAAGGAGGTTGACGGTAAGGTTGCTGTACCTCTGCCTTGATCCATTCGCCTCGTCGTTCGTTTGTTTGATTTTCTTGTTTATTTGGTTTTCAGCGCTCAAGGCGGACCTGGAGGTGGCGCGGGGCGAGAACACCCAGCTGGAGCGGCTGCGGATCGGCGCCGAGCTTCTCGTTGACGAGCTGCAGGTGCCACAGCCGGACGGGACCGCCACCCTGGAGGCGCGCCTGCTTTCCATCTCCAACCGCTTCGGTGCTCTCCGTCGTGAGAGCTTCGAGGCCGGGGTCTTCTGGACGTTGGTGATGGAGCAGACGCACTACGGCGACACCCTCGACCTCGAGGGCTTGTCGCTGGGCATGGTGCCCGGCTTCTCCGATGAAGAGATGGAGGAGCTGAAGAAGAAGACCGCGCCCGCTGCTGCGACGATTGCTGGCCTCCTCGCCTCCTTCGCGTTCCCTCTGCCGTCGCCTCCGAGTGACGAGTAGTAGGAGATAGAGTAGTTAGTCGAGTTGGGCCGAGTGGCCCTCATGTAAATATAAAAAACAACTTGCCTTTGGAGGAAACAAGTACTTCGTTCTTTGAATTTGTGCTCGCTCGAAACTTATTCGAAATTTTAAGTGTATTTCCCTTCGTGACTTCCTCCTCTTTCAGACCGCTTGATTGCCTTGGACCTTTCATTCGACTGACTGGTAACCCAGGCCGCTCTTAGCCGCCGAGGCGTCAGAGTCCCGAGTCGGCCAGTCGGGTCGGCCGAGAGATCGTCGACGCTCAAGTTCTGTCCGAGTCGGACCTGCACTTAGGATTTTCATGTAAATTCCTTAGCCACGGACGCGTTATCGGCGCAATTTTCGCTCTTGGCCTTGACGCTCGTTTGTCATGGGCATTTTGGATTTTACATGGCCTTTTTTGCGCACCCGCCGGGTGGAGCCCCCGAGCCGTTAGGGTCGGGGATCGGCGGTCGGCAGGTCAGGACTTGTTGTGAATTTCAAAAAGACAGAAAGAGACGAACTTTCTTTTTATTTCGTTTGCATGTCTTTGAACGATGCAAAAGGAAAAGGAGGTACAAGCTAAGGGTAGAAACGACGTAGCTGGTCGATGTTCCACGCGTTGGCGAATATGCGTCCGTCGGCGTTCTTGAGCTTGTAGGTTCCGGGCCGAAGCACCTCCGCAACGGTGTATGGTCCCTCCCACGGCGGAGTCAGCTTGTGCCGACCCTGATTGCCCTGCAAAAGGCGAAGAACGAGGTCGCCAACCTCGAAAGCGCGGCCTTTAACCTTTCGTTCGTGGTAGCGGCGCAGCGCTTGTTGATACTTGGCGGAATGCAAGAGCGCGGCTTCTCGTGCTTCGTCGATCTGGTCGAGCGCATCCTCGAGGTAGCGCTCGTTGAGGTCCGGGTCAAACGCTTGCACCCGCGGGGCCCCATAATCCAGGTCAGTCGGTAGCACTGCCTCGGCTCCATACACCATGAAGAATGGAGTGTAGCCAGTGGCACGACTCGGCGTCGTCCTTAGGCTCCACAACACTGCATCGAGCTCTTTTGCCCACCGACCGGCAAATTTCTTGAGCTTGTTGAAGATTCTGGGCTTTAATCCTTGGAGGATCATGCCGTTCGCTCGTTCACACTGCCCATTCGTTTGGGGGTGAGAAACAGCTGCCCAGTCGACTCGGATGCCGTATTGATCGCAAAAGTTCAGGAATTTCTTCCCCGTGAACTGTGTGCCATTGTCAGTGATGATGGCATTTGGCACCCCGAATCGATGTACAATGTCGGTGAAGAACTTGACGGCTTGCGCCGAGTCAATTTTGCCGATCGGCCTGGCCTCTATCCACTTTGAGAACTTGTCAATGGCGACAAGCAAGTGGGTGTAGCCTCCCGGTGCCTTTTTGAAGGGTCCAACCAGGTCCAGTCCCCATACCGCGAACGGCCAAGTAATAGGGATGGTTTGGAGGGCCTGAGCCGGCAGATGAGTTTTACGAGCATAATGCTGGCACCCTTCGCAAGTGCGCACCACCCGTTGCGCGTCGGCAACAGCGGTCGGCCAATAAAAACCGTGCCGAAACGCGTTGCCGACTAAGCTTCGCGGTGCAGCGTGATGGCCGCACGTTCCGCCATGGATATCCTGGAGTAACTGCCTACCCTCGCCGAGAGGGATACAGCGTTGGAGGATTCCAGAGCGCCCTTTTTTATACAGCTCGCCGTCGACCATCGCAAATGTCTTGGCGCGCCTCGTGAGTCGGCGTGCCTCAGTGCGGTCGGACGGAAGCTGTTGTCGCAGGAGGTAGTCGATGAAGGGTTGCCTCCAGTCATCGCGGGGCCCGGGGTCAGCCCCCGAGTCGGGCGAGGCGTCGCGGGGGTCGGCGGGAGCCCCCGAGTTTTTGTCGTGCTCGATGACCAAGGCCTCGTTGGCCTCAATCGGAGCCGGTTCTTCTGCTTGCTCTTTCGTCGGGTCGGCCGACGCAGGATCATTGATGGACGGCTTATCTTGATCGCAGGCAAAAATGCCTGCCGGGGCTATCTCCCGGTTGGACCCCAGCCTGGCCAACGAATCGGCCGTTTCGTTGTCCCGCCGAGGGACGTATTCAACCTGAAAACCATCAAATTTTTCTTCCAGACGGCGGATTTCGGCACAGTAGGCCGCCATCTTGGGGTTAGTGCAGGTGGACTCATTCATGACCTGGTTAACAACGAGCTGAGAGTCGCCAAAGGCTTCGAGCCTACGGACTCCTAACTCGACAGCTGCTTTCATGCCGTTAAGCAGAGCTTCGTACTCGGCTACATTGTGCGATGCTGGGAAGTTGAGTCGGATGACATATTGCATTCGCACACCTCTTGGAGAGATGAGCAGCCACCCACCCCCGGCACCCCTTTTTGTGAGAGAGCCGTCAAAAAACAGCCGCCAACATTCCTTTTCGACAGGAACTATGGGCAACTGAGTTTCGGTCCACTCGGCGATGAAATCTACCAGGGTATGTGATTTTACGGCAGATGGGTGCGTAAATTCTATTCCCTGATCCATTAATTCTAACGCCCATTTAGAAATTTTGACCGACACCTCCGGTGAAGGAGGGCATCGACCGCATCCTCACCGGAGGCGTAACTGGTGGCCACGTCGAGCAGCTCCTTGATGGAGCGCGGGCTCTTGCGGCCGAGCTCATGAACGAGCCCTTCGTTGCTGGTGCCCGCTATGAACGCGGAGATCACCTCGGCGTCAGCGAGATTGGGCAACGCGTTGCATTGCCTGGAGAATCGCTTGATGTAGTCCCTCAGGGACTCGTCGGCGCCCTGCCGGCAGTTCCGAAGGTCCCACGGGTTCCCCGGGCGCGCGTACGTGCCCTGGAAGTTGCCGATGAACACCTCCTGGAGGTCAACCCAATCCTGGATTGAGCCTTCCGGGAGATGCTCGAGCCACGTCCTGGCCGAGTCGGCCAAGAAGAGGGGGAGGTTGCGGATGATGAACCGCTCGTCGGTGGCACCGCCGGCCTGGCACGCCAGGCGGTAGTCCTCCAGCCACAACGCGGGATTCGTCTCCCCGTTGTACTTCGTGATATTGCTGGGCGGCCGAAACCGCTGGGGGACGGGAGCCCGCAAGATGGCGCGGCCAAAAGCCCGTGGGCCAGCCGGGACCGGAGCCCGTGGCTTGTCTTCCTCCGGGTCAAATCTCCCGCCACGCCGCGGAGCGTAGACAAAGTCCTCGGTTTCGCACCGTGGACCTCGCCCTTGCTCGCGGCGCCTTGCCCGTAGAATGTCGTGGGCGTCGCGGATCCTGCCGATCCGCTGATGGACCGGCGGCGCGTCCCCAGTCCCACTTTGCTCGGGGGTTTGGTGGACGGAACTTTCGGGTTGTGGCCGTGGCTTGCTTGGCGTGCGGTAGGAAAAGCTGGATTCCCACCGCCGTGCAGCGGAGCTTTGCTCGCGCTCGGCCTGCTGCACCGCCGCCAAGTCCAGGAGGTCCTTGAGCTCCCCCTGGATTCTTCGCTGGTCCTCGTCGGACGGTTGCGGGAGCGCGCGCAAAAGTGTCGCAGCCGCGGCGACATTTTGGCTGGGCCTGGTGTATCTGGGCACGAGGTTGCCCGCCTCGGCCAGAATCCGCTGCCGGGCTTCGCGCCCATGGGCACGCACGCGTTCGCGCAGGGCCTGGCGCTGCGCCACCTCGTGTTCGAGCCGCTCGCGCTCCTCCTTGAGCCGCCGCGCGGCTTCTGCGAGCTCGTGTTGGCGTTGGAGCAGACGCTCCAGGTCATCGCCCTCCCGGAGGTCGGCGCTCGCCGGAGGGGTTCCTTGCTGCGCCTGTGTCACGAGCAGGGGCGCGGCTTCTGCGGCCGCTCCGGCGTCCGCCGTCGTCGCGACCGCTGCAGGGTCTGGCTGCGCCGCCACGTCGTGAACGTTGCGGCGGCTGCCTCCACCAGCTTCCACCACCATGCACTCGCGCGAAGGATGGTGACTGCCGGCGTCGGAGTCGTAGTCGAGGAGGTCATCCTCGTCGCTGTCGTAGTCGTACTCCGCCATACCCACGAGCTCCGCGCTCGTGGACATGGCGGGGGTGAGGGCCCTTTGTGGGGGTGCCGGCGGTTCGACGCGCAAAAGCCCCCCATCCCGGACCACGATGAACTCCAGGCTCCCGAAGTACACGGGAGCGCCCGGAGTCCAATCGATGTCGTGGCTCGCCATCAACTGAAGATGTCAAACGCGCTGAGGTCCCCTACCTGGCGCGCCAACTGTCGGTGTTAAGAAACCGGCCGACAAGTAAATTTGTAACTACGGCGCCTAACAATCTTCTATGATGGCGAGGGTTTTGATAGAGAGGCAAGGTGTATACTGGTTCAGGCAATCGATGCCCTACGTCCAGTTCGTGGGTGTTTCGTGTTTCGACTTGCAGAGGGGAGCTACAAGTGTTGACGAGGGAGGAGAAAGACTCCAAGCCTCTTCGTGTGTATCTCTCGATGGATTCGTCCCCATCCTCATGCACCCAGCTCTCCTTTTATAGTCAAGGAGTGAGCCGGTTTACAAATGGGAACGGGGCTTTCGAGTTGTGGGCTAGCGCGACTACACGCCGCACTAGTCTGCACCCTAGCTGCCACTGTGGCCCTAGTCAGGCGGCGTCTTGTCAGCCCGGTCGCCGGGCAGGTGATCGAGATGTCAACCCAGACTGTCGCGGCCGTCTTGTCGCCGGTCCGGTCTTCGTCCCTGTTCAGGGTGATGATGATGTCGTAGCCATCCCGCTGCTGTACTCGAGGTGTCAGGCGGCGCCGCGAGATGGGACGGGTGCCACTGTGCGGGTCACATCGCGTGCCTGCAAGTATATGAGTTGCTGGGTAGAGTTAAGGCTCCCTAGCTACTCGTCGTAAATGCCTGTCCTCCTTGTCAGAGGAAAATCTTCTCGACGAAGTCTCCCAACTTGGGGTCGGGCGAAGCGCGGCTTGTGGGCCCGCCCGACTGGGAGTCGGGCGAGGCGGAGTTCGGGGCCCCACCTGACTCGGGGTCGGGCGGGGCGGAAGTCGTGGGCCCGCCCGATTGGGGGTCGGGCGAGGCGAAGTTCGTGGACCCCACCCGACTCGGGGTCGGGCGGGGCGGAAGTCGTGGGCCCGCCCGACTGGGGGTCGGGCGAGGCGGAACTTGTATGTGCCCTCGGGGTCGGCCGTGGGCCCCTCGAGCGCTCTTTTGTCATGCACCTGTTCCTGTGGGCCCTACACAATTAAGCTGAGACGGTTAGCGGGATTAAGTATCCTAGATCAGGATACCCTGATTTGGGTATCCGTCACCGACCAAGTCATATGACCCCCCTCGATTCTTTTTGGTCAAAGACTATTGGTCGAGTTCCGATGTCAGCAGAAGAAATCGATAGCCTGCATACCCTGAAGCCTCAAGCCTCGCTCTTAGTGCGCTAACATCATAAAACCACAACAAACAAATCGCGTTGCTTGAGTGATTCGATGGTTTTCGTTGTTCTTGTTCGGCGTTTTTATGTTTTAGTGCTCCCAAAATTAAAACCAAACATAAACAACAAGAACAACTTAATGACAAATCGTTCCCCAACCTATACCCAAACCCCTGCCGAGGCAAGCACCACATCAAGGAGGTGTCAGCTCAGAGTCAATCCAATCAGAAGTATAATCCACCCACAGCAAAGGTTACAGATCAGTTGGAAGTTTACATGAGATGGTACAAAAGAGAAGTCAATATGCCAGTCACTGTCAACCCACAACACGCAAAAGAAAGCTTAATCCAGAAAGTGAAGCAAACGACAGCAATATGATGACAAAGAGGTT